>CM050169.1:163206770-163806770 GCA_027410445.1 Discoglossus pictus
GAGGGCAGTGTTTCTACTTACTTGTAGATGGGTTCTTTAGCACCAGGAGCGGGAAACAGAGGGGGCTGGCTTAGGGGGTCAGATTTTTATAGCAGGGCTGCCAGGGCACCTGTCAGTCAAACACTAACTCGGGTCTCTATTTGTTAGTGGGCGCCCTGGGCTAACGGTCTGGGTGGGCTTATGTGGGGATCATGGAAACTAGACAGCCTCTCAGCATTGATTGGATGACGCTGAAAGGCTGTCAGTCATTGAAATTGATACATTTTCCCTGCCCATGCATAGCTTCTCCCTGGTGGCTGGGCGGCATTCATTAACGGTCATGACTCGCTCTCACAGTGTCAGGTTAGTGTAATATGATCACACAGTGCAGGGAAGCTAGTTACAATGGATCGCACACAGCAGTTAAGGCATACATGGGGTTTTCTTAAAGTGACAGTGTCCCAGGGAACATTTTGAATGAAAGCATACTTAAGAAAGAACACTTAAATGCTAATTTAAAGATGCTATTTTATTGTTTTATGATTATTTCTAATTACTATTAGTCTTTTTTTATTGCTGGGTCACTGAAAACTTTTTTGGGGGGGCGCTTCCCCCGACGCCCCTATGGACGGGCTGCCACTGGTTTCCAGTAACACTAACATATGTCCTTTGTGAATGCTCCGCAGAGGACAATGTGGATACAAGGCTGCAGACAGGTAGGAAGATGGTTGGAGGCATGCAGGGACAGGTTCAAGGAAGCAAAGGCACAGACAGGCAGACATGGGGACAAACAAGTAAGGAGAGGCTGTAGGAGCAGAGGACAAAGGACATGGACTGAGGCAAGAGAGGAGAGTGAGAGAACTTATCACATATAATAGTTGTCAAACTGCGAGTCGTCCTCACGCTTTGCGAGCTCGCAAGAACTGTGTCCCTTGGAAAGCAAGGGATGCAGTTCTGGCTGCAAATGCTTCTCTCGCGAAGCGAGGGCCTCATTTGCGGAGGTGGAGGCACCAACATTGGCTGCAATGAGTCTTTGGCTCATTGCAGGCCGCAAATGTGGACCTCGCAAAGCGAGTGTCCGCATTTGCGGAGGTGGAGGCTATATGGCGCCTGACTCAGGGTTAAAAACAACCCAGAAAAGTGGGACTATGAAAAAAAAGAACCACGCCACGGGACTTAGAAAAAAGTACAAAGTTAACGGCCGAAACACATACATCAAAAAACAACAAAAACACTTAAAAATAAAAACATAACAAAAACATCACACACAGCACGGGGGCACAGCTAGGACGTCTGGGGGTGAGGTTGAACACAAAATAAAGTCGAATTTAAGGAGTTTCGCCACTTGAAAAATCGAAAACAGAGGCTAGAGGACACAGAGTCATGAAAATCACCGCCAGGCACGTACGAATTAGTCAGGAACGTAGCACATAGAAAATATACCATTACAACGGATGGAAAATGCTTGCGAGCCAAGTAACACATAGAAAAAAACACCATTTTACAACACTTACTTACAACTCATAACATTAGGATTCTAAAATGCTGCTTTACCAGTCTACACAAACGGTTTGCCCTCACGCACGCAGCCTATTTACACTGCACACTTGCCACATTGCTCACACTTTCTCCTCACACGATGTGATGGAAAATCCAAATAGATTGTTAGCTCTTCAGGATATTGATTGCTGCATATTAAATATAAATAGGTAAAGTATATTAATTTATTAATTCATATTATTTTATTATTTCACTGTACTCACATTTTTTTCACATTTTACACTGCACTTATATATCTTTCTTCAAGGTGACCGCCAAAGGTGATCGTTACAAAGCCGGACAATTGAAGTACATGAGCGGAGAGGCTCACAATGAGCGCCGAAGGTCCACAGAGGAGCAAAAGCCTTACATTGTGTGACAAACAGCATTGCCAAGGCTTAAAATGTTATTGCCCCATCATTTTTGACGGGCAAGTTGCTAATATATTTATAGTTTTGATATACACACACTATCATCTATATTTCATTACATATACATTTTTCTACAATTTTAAGTAACATTTTCTGGGCTAATTTCTCAAAACTTTAAAATCAAAATGTATATGTGTGTTTGATTATTTTATTTTGTAGGGGTCCGCTCACATGTAAATTTGTCCATAGAAAGAGAGGCAGAGAAATAGAGAGAGAGTGGCGGGGGGGGGGGGGGGGGGGGGGGGCAGAGACAGAGAGACAAAGAGACATACAGAGAGAGAGAAAAACTAAATTCTAACCAGGTTCTTCTAAAGGGCAACTTATAGTAATATAACTACCATGCTGTTCCTATTTCCTAGCTTTACTATTTGTTGTATTTGCAGATCTTTGTCTATTTCACCATCTCTCTGTCACTCAACGAGACAGGCACATGACAGCCTGTCTCCAGTGTCACTGAGGAAAACCGTCAGTGATTGCAGTAAAGTTATTTATTCCCATTTTTTAACTGTGAAGTAAATAAAATTCCAATGTACATGATTCATAGTTTAAAAAAAAAATCATACACAAAATGTTAGTTTATTGGATAAAGAGACATGTTTGTATCAGGTTTACCACTATAAACACTTTCAGCCATGGTCCATTTACATTAGCTAATATCAATCATTGAGAAAACTCTATTTTTTCAATATTGCTCTAAGATATAATTACATTAACCATTAAAAACACTTGGCATTGGGCTGCAAATACTAATTATTTTAGGATATAAACATTACACAGCCCAGTGTATAGATTTACATTTTATAAATATCAAACTAGGGCATAAAATGTGTCTTTTGTTGGTAATCTTTCTATGAATACTGCTTATTTCTCACTGCCTGAATGCCAGAACAGCTCCGAAAAATTCAGTGCTCTAAATAAATGTCATGTTAATATAACATATTGCACATTCTGATCACTGAGACCAGAATGTGAATTTAATAGGATTAATGAACAGGGAATAATACATCTCCAGTTATTTTTGTAGAGAAATAGAATTGCAATAAGCAGCCAAGGCAAAAGTAAGTCTACTTGTAAGAAAACATTGAGAGAATGCCAAAGTAGACATGAATACAAACAAGTATGTTGACATTCTCTTTGGGGTGTCACTTGTTCTTTCTCTAGATTGGAAAAATGGAATATATGTCTCTGAAATATTGCAGCATTCTGTCATTTCTGAAAGTTTGAGAGCTATACGTTAAAGCCTTTAAAGAAATAGCAAGGCCCCAAAGTATACCATGCATTTAATGGAAAGCTGTAATCATATACTAGTTTAAAGAACTACACTTGAAAATATGAAAGCTGTTTTTAGAATGGAAAATAAAATAAAATATTTTTTATATTATCACGGTTAGCTTTTCAAAAGTCAGTATGGAAAACATTTGATCACTTAAACAGAGCATGTAAACATTAGAAAAGGTTTTTCTAGCCTGTAAACAAAAATCAACTTGCACTTTTGAATCTTACTTTTTATTGCCCAGAGCTACATCAATCAACAATGTGCCAAGGTGTTTACTAAGACTTTCATTTTGTCCATCTTGTCAAAATCTGAACAGTTTGATGTCCTGACACTGAAGATCTGCACAAAGGCCTCAAGTGGGTATAAAGTCATGAAAAAGCACTTAAAATATAGTGGAGCAATGTCAGTTCAATTTTCTGTATAACATGTACGACATGACTAAAAGTTAAACCAGTAGATGTGACAAAGTGAAATAAAAAGTTTCTAATGTTCAAGGTAGGGGTGTCCAAACTTTTTGAATTGAGGGGTCCCTTTCTATATTTTTTCACTCAAGCAGGACCCTTGAACAGATTTTAAATGCTTGCAAATCGTCAGGAAATTACATTTCTTTTTATGTTTCATTTCGGGGCTAAATCGATCTCGGGTATCAATGAGTTAATACATATCAAGCCACCCATATGGACTAGAACTGTATTGGCAATCATTTTCATAATTCTTTATTTTGCTGGCTTGCGAGTCTGATCGCATATTGGACCCCGGAACCTAATTGATTGACATGTAACCTCCATGTTTTACTGCAGTAATAATGACACATGTCTCATTTTCTATTGGCTGATTCGAAAAGGGAGGTTATGGGTTTGCTTAATTGATCATGTTCCCGCCCTTAACTGCTGCAAACCAGTGCATGGTTTACTGTTTCAGCTTTGGGGCAGTAAATTGCGGGCTTGAGCAATTGAATAGCATCACAATCAGAGACGAACAGGCACCCGCAGCACACCCGCAGACATTAGGCTATCTGCGATCGAGTTGCAGGCTTGAAATTGAATGTTGCTCAGTGATTCTTTTGGAGAACTTCAGGTCAGAAACAGTAAGGAACATATACTTCAGCTTATGTCATAACACACATGCTTTATTCTAACATCTTACAGTCCTGTATATACCTATGCAATGTTATTAGAACCTAATTGAACAAAAAAAAACATTAAAGAACCAATCACTGAGCTGCCCATTTGGCAGCCTGTTACCTGCATTGTCGTGTGTAATGCATCTCCTTGATTTTAGTGCCAGGGTGTCTGTACCTGCACAGTTTTTACAAGACTTCTTTGCCTCTAACATTGGAAATGTTTTATAAGTCAGGTAAAGCACTGTCCATAGTATAATTCCAGTGATTATAGTATACTAGCGACTTGCCCATCAAAAAATGACGGCAAGAAAATTGTAAGTCAGGGAATGCTGTTTGCCATCAAATGTAAGGGTTTTGGTCCTCTGAGTACCTTGGGCGCTTATTGCGAGCCTCGCACTGCGAGCCTGTCCCCTGGTGTAGTTTTGGTTTTGTGAGCTCCTTTGGAGCTCATTGCAAGCCTCTCTCTGGTATTTTATTTTTTATATATATATATATTTTTTTTAATAATAATTAATAATTTAATGTAAGACTAAATGAATATACTTTAGCTATGTGTAATTTTTCCAGCAATCAATATGCTGAAAAGCTAACAATCGCTTTTGTTTTTCTTGTAGCATACAATGTACATTTGTACTGTTGCTGACCTGAGTAGAAAGTGTCAGTAATGTGTCAAGTGTGCAGTGCAAATAGGCTGCGTGCGCGAGTCTAAACCGTTTGTTCAGTTGTGTAAAGCGGCATTTTAGAAAGTTAATGATATTAGTTTTAAGTTAGTGTTGTAAAATGGCGGCGATTGTCTATGTTTTACGCGGTCTGGAACATTTTCCGTTCATACCTAATAGTGTATTTTGTACTTCGTACGTTCCTGGGTAAAAGTTGTATGTGCCTGGTGTTGTTTTGCGTGCTTAGGGGTCGTGTAGCCTCATTTTCGGGTTTTTTAAGCATTCATTTTTTTTCTCACTTAGTCGATTTTCTCGCTTGGCGAAACTCTTCAAATTCAACTTAAAATTGCTTGCAACCTCACTCCCAGACGTCCTGGCTGTCCAGCAGCGCAAGTTAACTTTTTGCGGGTTGGATTTTTTTTTTTTCTCGAAATGCTGATTTCCTTTTCAAAGTGTTACGGTCCGTTATTTTTGCAGGCGATATTTTCAAAGTGCTACGGATCTCGCACTGTGAATTGTGTATTTTAGTATTCTGTTGATCTGTAGTCCCGCTGGGCGTAGGTATGATGCTTAAGTCATGCAGGGTTGTATGAATGATCGCCCACGGCGCTCATCTCCACCAGCGCAGTGAGTGCTTTCAGCACTTACTGCCAAAATCGTGCAGGGTCGTAGGCATGAGCGCCTAAGTCGTAAGGGGTCGTAGGGATGAGCGCCTATGGTGCTCATCTCCACTAGCTCAAGGAGCGCGCCTTGCTGCAACAGCGGCCCTCACTTCACCCCCAGTTTTAACGTTGCGTTAAGTTTTTTGGCAAGCCCACGCTGCTGAGAACTATATATGTGATTGTATGGAATTTTGTTACATCATTCCTCTAAACATTGTGTTTTTTTTTTGTTTGTTATTGGGAGCAGTGTTTCTGAAACTGTTCAGCTTTAGAACTCTTTTTACTCTAAAAGTATTATGGAATTTGAAGGACCACAATAAATCTCAAGGAATTCACTTTGATGCTTCTTTAGAGTTTCATCTTGGAAAGCTTAAAATGCTATGCAATCAATAACTAAAAATGACAATAAATGAGTTGATAGTTAATCCATTTATAAAGTGTAAAAATATTTTCACATAATTTCATGCATCTACCTGATAGAGTGCCTCCGCGTTTGTGGGGAAATTTACGAAGCATCTCAAGTGTATCTCAAACCCATCCCTTTGATTTACTATGAGCTATTTCCAATGGGGAAAAATTGAGGCTGCAGCCCTCATCTCAGGTAAGAAGATGCTTCATAAATTTCCACCATTTAGTGATTTCCATCTCTCTTTAATATCTGCAGTTCTTATATTTTTGATAAAGAGTAATTGTTTTGCCAGCTTGATAAAAGGCCCCAGTGATGAAGTGAAGATCAGATCCCCACTTTTTAAACTCTGCTTTTTATTATGTTTTCCCATGTTTGATAAATATATCATATATATTGTGAGACACAATAATGTAGATTGTTACTCTTTGTGGCTCATTGTGTCTTTTTGTACTTGTATTTGTTTTTTTGTGATATAGATGATTTATACATGTGAAAGAAATGTAAGATTGAATTGGTTTGTCTTGCTTACTTTTTAGCTCAATGGTGATTTATTTAGAAGATATCCAAAATGTTTGACACACTATAAACATAGCTGGTTTCTTAGCTAATTAAAGTTATTAACTTTACTAAAGTCTGGTTGAAGATAAAGTATTTGGAGCTAATCATTTTATGGATTCTGAAATGTATTCATTTTGCAAAACAAATAGTTTTTCAATAACTGATTTTTAGAACGTATTTACATCATTTGGATGGCGCAGGTGTTGTTTATGTTGATGTTTCTTATAAGGTATACAGTGTCCCAGTGTTGTGTTTCTGCCTTGGCCCATGTGGCCCATGTGGCCCAGGCCTAGGAAAGTACATTGGAGAGGGCAGCAGGCTGCCCAAGGATACAGTGCAGAGCATTGAATTAGGTTTATATACATAAAGAAATGTTTATATGTAGTGATATTTTATCTATACGTTTGTGATATACCATATACCATATATATACATAAACACACAAACATATGATTTGAGACATAGAAAGAGAAAAGTAGGGAAGACGGGGCCAAGTGGGGGTGTGGGGGGGATGACCTAGATCAGCATATAACCTAAACATATCACTGCACTGTCCTATGAGAATGGGAAGATAGTGTAAAGGGATTGTTCTTGTAAAGGTAAAAAAGCCTGGTAGCAATGTGCACATCCTGGGTGACATATTTATATTGCATGTTTAATGCTCTTCAATGTGGTCCTGTAAATGCTTTGTAAATGTCTGTCTCATTTTCTTCTCTGTCTGCTTCATACAGAATGGTTTACACTCCCTCCCACGTGGAACAGAAGCTTTGAATATACAGAACTCAAGCACACTTGCTAAGACAGATTTAAATCAACATCAGATGGCAGTTCACATGTCTATATCTATATCACCTACTGTTTCATATGTTAGGGGTATCCCACCATTTTTAGTGAAAGCTATACCTGGTCAAGGTAAAATATTTATAATTACATTTTTTTTCCAAACTGCAGGAACTAAAGCAGCATGTAAGCTCTTATGGTTGTCAGCATAAAATAAAGTAAAAAGTACTTGCGGTGCTTATGGAAGTCAATAAAAAAGCTAACAAATAACGATTGCGGTGCTTGTGGAAGTCAATAAAAAAGCAAAGAAATAACGATTGCCACCACTATTCTCTTCTTAGGAGTTTGTTAATAAATGCATGATAAGCTACAAATACTTTCAACTGAAATTCTTTGTATTTTTGTGGAGATCACTGGTTCCTGTATTTAGCAAAGAATTTGTCTTGAGGGTAGTCAAGTAGACAAATAGTCAGGACCAGCTCAGGATGCTAAGGAATATCCATCAAAGTCATTCCCCTCCATAGTATATACAATGTACAACTAATGTAATGATTAGACCTGGCTTATAGTTTGAAACCAATGTATCATCTAGTTGCATAAGTTGGTTGTACCCTTATTGGTTCTAGGGGGTGACATTATTTGTTATGGTAATGGTCCACTACAAATCCCAAGTTTGATCTAAAGCTGTTTCTACTAAGCCCTATATTTGAGGGTAAAACAAAACTTTAGGAGAAACTACAATGTGTCCCAGTAATGAGGGTGGAAGAACAAGCAAGACATAATTACTTAAGGTTGTTGCACTCCCACCAAATATGAAGGTTGCCTTCCTTATTCTGCAGTTTCTACAGCAGTTTTTAGACATTGTAAGAAGCATGTTTGCTAAGCAACTACAATTATTCTATGCCTCTGAAAAATACAGGACCAATGAGCTTGCTTGGATCCATGAATCCAAGATTGTAGACATTTATACACTGCTTTTCCATTGTTGTATTGCTCAGGGTTTCATGAAAATCAAGCTGTTAGTAAGTAATGCATTAAAGCTAGATGATATATGCTTATCTTCATTAGGTAATTTCCACACATTTTCTATCATGAAGGTGACTGGATATTACCCAAGCTTTACCTGTGATTGAATATTATCTAAGAGCTGAGCCGTCTGAAAGTGAAAAGGCTATGTTTTGTCAGATGGTATTTACTCTTTACTTGATGCACGGATCTAATGCATCCCAGGGAAAACCTTGGTAGATGCATTATTCCTAAATGACCAGATTTTAATAATATTACCGTGCCACTCTGTTTACTGTGTCACCTGGAAAGAAAATAACAGAGAAGGCGCTCTGATTACATTATACAAACCTTATTAATGAGTTCCCAAATATCAATACAAGAGAACATTGAATGAAACTTATTTGGATATATAGGCCACAATAAATCAGCTAACATACATTTCCAAACAAGCAAATACAAGATCATGCTTTAAATATTATAAAAACGTTATACCACAGTGCAGAGACACCTTTTGTAAATGTCTGATGTCCTCACACAAACTCACATTTTAGCTTCTCAGAGCACTGCTTCAGATGAGTTCCTTTGGCCGAGTATAATAATACATCCATTGCTATACATGGATTACAGCATCTGAAATGTCCAAAATCTCATTTTAGCAGAGATTTAGCCTGGGTTTGGAGAGGGTGTTAACCCTGATTTTCAACTGTCAGAAATTACAAGACATTTTGTTAACTTCAAGGTAAGTGTTTAAATGTTTATTTTGGTATTTTTCCATGCAAAAAAAATGTTTGCATACCCCACTGATTCCCCTCTATCAGATACACTCATAATCCAGCAAACTTAGGTATGCCTTTATGTACAGACAGCAAGTGGAATACAAGGACAAGATGTCATTAAGCCTGAGGGCAGAATATGTAGTAGTGAAAACTACCAACACCTGGGAGCAAAGGTAGTACCAATATAACCAATATAATAATGCATGGGATATGCTGTACATGAGGCTATTCTGAGGATCTTTTATGCCAAAGCATTTTAGGTAGCTAGAACGGGGAGACTAGACTAGTATATTTGGGTTACCTGTTGTCATATACATCCTTAAGGTTTACAATGCATTGAAGTCTGTGAAGTGCTTCACTGCAGTTGTGACAAATGCAGTATGTTACCCATAACAAATATGAATCACAGGCTTCTGAGGGGCACTTTGTGACCCCTCTGATGCTTAGTGATTGGTTGCTGAAGGCAATACAAAACCAAAATATACTGATATAAATTATAGTACATTTCATCAGGCACCACCAGGCAAGGCACCACCAGGAATCTTGGGATTGTTGTTCAGTGCTTCAGTTGTGCCTGGATCTCAGTGACCATTTGTACTCAGCACGCCAAGCACATTTGATTATGTTTCTGGTTGTGCTCTATATGGTTAACGTGGCAAAGATACTGGGGTGAGTTGCCAGTTCCTGACATGATCTACAATTTGGGGACCACCCTCATCCCCCAGTTTCCTCTCCTCGGTCGTGACTTTTTGTGTACAAGATCTCAGCACCCAACCAAGACAGGGGCATCAGTCCTGGAGAAACAGGAAGGCAGACCACACCATTGTTTAGTGCATATAAAGACTGACTGTTAATCCTTTTCTTTCATAGATATCACAAATACAAAAGACTTCCAACAAAATAGGCCCTCCCTCTTACTACAACTACCAAGGCCCCCAACATTATTTTCTCTGAGGTATATCTGGTTTATTTCTCCTGTCCATAGGTTGAGGGGGCGGTTAAATGTCACTTGGTCCCCAAACCTGATTTACTTTATAACTCTAGAGCAATAAACTATCTTCTACTTTTATTACTATTGCTAAATTCCTCTGTTTGGATTTAAAAGTATAATTTGCTTATATGTGCTATTGGGGAATATATTTCACAAACATAGAAAATAAATGCACAAATACATAAGCAAGTTGCCATGACAGTAACATTTTTTTTTTTTGCCTTGACTATGTGCACAAATTACATCCATGATATAACTATACTCACTCATTAAATATATGACAGTAACTATGTGCACACATTAGATATATGACAGTAACTATGTGCACACATTATATCCATGATATAACTATACTCATACATTACATCCATGATATAACTATCCCCACACATTACATTCATGGAAGTAACTATATGTACACATTAATTATTTAAACATGACACATTAATGAAAAACAAACTGTTATAATCATTAGAACACATCACAAGTCCATTTTGATAGTCTTTGATGTTGACCATTTGATGTGATAGAGTCCCAAGTTACTTGTGGGGTTGCAGGGGAGCCCCAGAATCAGCCATGACACTATCCATCTTGGTTGACCCTACATAGTATAGCTCACAGCTTCATTGAAATGCACAAAACCCTTCACAACAACAAGGCAGAGATCCAGAAGGGGAATCTTGGGCTACAGAACACATATTTTCAGTACGGGCCCCACCACAGATACATACATGTTCTCCAACAATCTTCAATGACGACCACAGCCCAATCACATGTTTAATGTGTTCAATTGCATATACTGATAAAATATCTAAATTTGTTATCAATGTGTAATGTGACATAAAATATCATTCCATTGCACTGATTTCACAAACCTTCCATTGCCCTTTTCATTCTGTCACTCATTTAATTACTCAATTAGCTTTCTTATTTCATCACTATTTCTTTATTCATAATAACAGATGATCTAATGCATTTTATAAATTGCTAGATTGCTTGAGTGTGAACCCGATCTGCAAATATGACTTATTGGCACAAATTATTTTGTAGCCTCCGATTGCAGATTACGTGTAACTTCCATGTTTTACTGACGTCATGATGACGGTCTCATTTACTATTGGCTGTGCCTAATGGGTAAATTACGGGCTTGCTTAAATATTGTCAGATCATTTGATCACGTCCCCAGAAATCCTACTTAAGAAGGTAGCGTTTAGGAGTTTAGGCTTAAAGAGGTAAATTGTGAGCTTGAGTCAATAGAATAAATCTAAACATTTAGAGGGAAAAAAAACACAGACAAAATTACGTGTTAGAGGCATTTGTGGGCTTCTAATAGAATAGGTCTGAGTGTTTTTAGAATAAGAGAGATAGGTCCCTTTCTTTGCTGAGACCCATACATTACATGGTTACATAGTAATTGAGGTTGAAGAAAGACTGAGTCCATAAAGTTCAACCTTTTTAGATCTCCTCTGATCTTTGTAAAATGCAGATTGTTATTTGATAATTGAACCAGAGAAAGGCAAACACAGAAAAAAACATTGAAACATTGCCAATTGTCTCAAAAGGGGAAAAACATTGTGTGCCCTTGAATTATATTTTCTTTGATAATGTACGCATACAGTTTATTAACTCACAATGAAATTAACTTATAAATGTTGAACTGTAGATGGCTTTCCAAGTCACAAACATAATATGACCTCTAAACAGCTACAGAATGTGAGACCTAATATTTAAATGATCACATTTTGTTGACAATAATATTGTCAACATCACATAAGAAATACAAAATATTACTGACAAAACTGTTCTATTTAATTTTTCAAAAAGTGTGAGATTACCAAAAAAGACAATGTGACAAAAATTACATTAGTCTGTTTTCTTAGAACTGTCAGATATATTTCACATCTCAGCTAGAAAGTGTGGAAATTAGCCTATAATATTGACCTCACATGGACAAGGTCAGGGGCTAACTTCCTTCTTCAAACACTGTTAATCATTTTTGGATGATGAGGTGAAATATTATCCATTGCTCTTTACCATGCCATGATAAATAATACAGATTTTATGAAGCAAATGTGTCAACCATGTAGCTGGTGTTGTTTGCAGTCCATAATATTAAATTTCATAGAACAGTAAAGGTTATGCATGATACACTTGCAGATGAATTAATACCATATGTAAATATTATAGAAACAATCAGCAATAGTTAATGTATTATAAAAGAATTATTGAAATAGAGATAGCATTAAATGTCATAGACAGAAGAGACTATCTCCATTACTTAAAAAAATTGTATTTAAGGTTGATTTGGTGATCTGTAATTTGTCTGATATTACCTAATCAGAAATACCGATTTTGCACATAATACGCTAGGTAAATGTCCAATATTGTCATATTTTCTCACGTATAAGACACTTACTTATATAGGGCTCCATTCTAATAGAGTGGTGTAATTTGCTGTATACCATAAAATCAGTTGTGGGAGCTTTTTTCCCCAACGTGACACATTTTTTTAAATCTTTTCATCACTCGTGCGTAAATTCTGCCTTGTACGCAAGAGATTTCAGTGTAGGAAGTACCAAAAACAAGTTTTACGGATGAGAAACTTTAGAAATTAAAATCTAGGATCACATATAATAGTTGTCAAACTGTGAATCATCGTCACGATTTGCGAGCTAAGCGATGAGCGCCGCAGCACCCGTAGCACTTAGGCAATAATACGACCTTAATGGCCGAACCGCACGCACCTAAAAACAGTCAAAACACAATAAATACCCACAAAAAATACATAAAAAGCTTACCCACAGCAAGGGGGGCATCCAGGACCTCTGCAAGTGAAGTTACACCTCAATTTAAGTCCAAATTCCCGAGTTCAGACACACGAAAATCCCCTAAAAAAGAGAAACAATGGCCCCCGCTGCAATGAAAATTCAAAATTCCCATGATACGGGTCCTTAAATGACCGTAAAAGTCCTTAAAGGACCCATAATAAAAAAAAAAATACCCTATCATGTATGGGGCTCTATACAGCACCCCATCAACCCTTAATTGACCCTGTCACTCATGGGGGGCAATATAGACCCCCCCATAAGCCCTTAATTAACCCTGTCACTCATGGGGGTCAATAAAGACCCCCATAAGCCCATAAATTACCCTGTCACTCATGGGGGTCAATACAGACCCCTATAAACCCTTAATTAACCCCGTCACACATGAGGGTCAATATAGCCCCCCATAAGCTCTTAATTAACCCTTTCACTCATGGTGGTCAATATAGACCCCCATAATCCCTTATGTAACCCCCTCACTCACGGGGGTCAATACAGACCCCCATAAACCCCTAATTAACCCTGTCACTCATGGGGGTCAATACAGATCCCCATAATACATATCATTAACCATGTAACTCATGGGGGTCAATACAGACCCCTGAAGCACTTAATTAACCCCCTCACTCATGGGGGTCAATACAGACCCCCATAAACCCCTAATTAACCCTGTCACTCATGGGGTCCTACCTACACTACCTACCTACCCCCTAATAACCCCCACCACTCTAATTACAGAAAACAAAAAAAAATAGTCACCAAAAATAAAAAATCTACATTACATAAAATTAAAAAAATAAATCACAAAAAATAAAAAGTCTACATTACAGAAAATAAAAAAAACTAAGTCACAAAAATAAAAAAAGGAACATTAAAAAAATAAAAAAATACATTACAACCCCCCCCCCCACTACAGAAAAAAAAAACAATTACACACCTGAAAAGGAAATTACAATACAATACATACAATACAAATAAACTGAAATTCAATACAATACACCCATATCTAATATACAATGCAGCCTAACTATCTAATATACATCACTCAATCTATCTAATATACAACACAACCTATGTATGTAAAATACATCCTATCTATCTAATATACATCCCCCAATATATCTAAATAAATACCACAATCTAATATACAATACATGCTATCTATTTAAAACACATACCCCTAGCTAACATACAATAAATGCTATCTATATATAAAATAATCTAATTCTAAGCTAAAATAAAATAATTAAGACCACTTACCTCTTCAGATCAGCCACCTAGAGGAAAAAAATAAAAAAAAATTGTGCAATACATTTACAGTAAATAAATAAACATTATAAACATTCTAAATATTCTACTCACCTTTCTAGCATGTCCCCATCCTTCTTCTTTTCTTCATCTACGGTGCGGACCCTGTTAAAAAAAAACATAATATTAGTACACATACATAAACTTAAAACAAAGTAAAATAAACATAATCTACATTGTACTTACCTCTCAGCGATATCTACGGCCTCCTCCTGTTCTGCCCCGCCCTGGAATCGCGCTCCAAAAAAACAACGAAGATCCGCTCTCAAGGACCTCCCCGACGGTAGTGAGCCTCCCGGAGCCTTTTCCGGAACAAAATAGGCAATGTTGCCTTCTGATTGGTTGAAAACCCTGTCTATCAAATTCCCCCAATCAGGAGGCGCCTATGTGTGAGCCAATCAGAAAGGGATACACCCCTAAAATCCCACTCTTCTTGGATAATGCAATCTTTATTTAAACCAATCACAAGGTGCAGATGCCTTCAGCCAATCACAATGGGATACACCCCCACGTACTGATTGGCTGAAGGCATTTGCGCCTTCTCATTGGCTGTTGTCAATGTCAATCAGTATTACAGTATTGACAGGTGCGTTATCCAATCAGAGTGGGATTTTGGGGTGTATCCCTTTCTCATTGGCTCACAATTGGCATCTTCTGATTGGCTGAATTTGATAGACAGCGTTTTCAGCCAATCAGAAAACTTTTAGAAAACTCTGTAGGAGGCTCATTAGCGTCGGTGACATCCGCGAGTGAAGGTCTCTGTTATTTTTTTTTTCTATTTTTTTCTTCTACAGCGCGGATTGTTCCAGGGCCCATCCGGGGCAGAAGACAAGAAGGCCGGGGACATTGCAGGAGGTAAGTACAATGTATATTATGTTTATTTTACTTTGTTTTTATGTTTATGTATGTGTACTAATGTAATGTTTTTTTTTTAACAGGGGCCGCACCGGAAAAGAGGAAAAGAAGAAGGACGGGGACATGCTGGAAAGGTGAGTAGAATATTTAGAATATGTACTATGTTTATTTATTTTATGTAAACGTGTTGTAGTAATTTTTTTATCTTTTTTACCCTAGGTTGCTGATCTGAAGGGACATCTGCAAAGGTAAGTGGTCTTTATTATTTTATTTTAGGTTAGAATTAGGGCTTCTATATAGAGATAGCATGCATTGTATATTAGATTGTGGGATGTATATTACATAGATAGTATTTATTGTATATTAGATAGATTGGGGGATAGACCCCCATAAGTGACCATGTTAAAATGGTGTAGTGCTTACACTTTGGGTCATGAGGGTCCTGGATGACCTTCATGGCACTTATAGTGTTATTACATGCATTCATTAGTGTGTTATAGGGGTCTATATAGTTGAGGCACACAGTACACTCACATTGTGTGACAAACAGCATTTCAACACTTTCTTTTATTGAACGTCATTTTTTGACGGGCAAGTCGCTAGTATTATTATAATGAGTGAGAACAAGCACCGTAAACATGACAAAAAAGCATTGTTTTTTTTTATATATGAGTATATATTATGTATTTATTTATATGTATTTAACTGTAATATATTTGACAATTGTATTTATAGATATATAAAATTTTATTTATTTTGTATATATATATATATATATATATATATATTTATATATATATATATATATATATATATATATATACACAATTCATTCAAGCATTTGTTCCTAGTCCAGGTGCTTTCCTGATATGTTTAAACCCCTTGAGTACTGGGTTGTGTGTTACCCTGTATTTTGTAGAATGAGATGGACATATTTATAGAATATCATATGTTTTTACGCATATGTTTATATCACACTGTTAAGTGTCAAATAATAATGAACATTTATCATTCTCTATTGATTTTATGGTACTATACTGTCTCTTTAACTGCTGTATTGGCACTCAGCAATGGTTTTAAAACCATTTGAGAGTGGTCTTTAGTGCATGAAATATTTTTGAACTTACGGCACTGCCCTGATTTGCAAGTGATCTGTAAAGTCTGATTAGAATAGGGTTTTGGTGTCTAACTTTGTAACTCATAATATATCTACAGTGCAAAAATCTGAGGAAAAGTTTGCTGTAATTATTGGCTCTGTCACTCGTGGCATTTCTCTCGCAATTTTTCCATGATTGGTGTTTAACATAGCTAGGTTGTTTTATTTTGTTCTAAAACTTGGTGCAATCTGTGAAATAGTGAATTAGAATGGAGGCCATAGATTTTGTAAACAAGGTTGGCCCACCTAAGCTATTCTTTGAGTGACAGAATATATTTTTTACATTTGCTCCACAGCAATTTGGGCTAAAGAACCAGTTTTATGTTGGGGTCCTGGCTACTATTAGGGAAAAACATAGCTTGGTTGTTGTTAATAGTACCAGCGTGAAAGCTATTGGAAACAGTAACATGTCTTTTTATAGGGATAATGGATAGAATTGGAAGTTTTCAGATACAGTTTTAGAATGTGTCATATGCCACTTATATTAAGAAAAAGCCATTACATATGTTTCCATTAGAAGTAGTAATATGATCAATCCCTCATTTGTACATATCATTTGTATTTGAATATCTGACCTAATTGGCACCGTCCTGGTCCTTTCAAATAATTTAAATATAGAATAAAGATTGAAGCCTAAATTAGTTTCTGCATACTGTATGATGATAAGCAATTATGTGGGACAAATGTAAGCAATATTAATAATATATGTTGAGAAAGCTGCATCACAGTGTTTAGTAATATTATTTAATTTAAATGAGGTTGAAGTCTTGACTGTCCTCCTTAACTGGCTATCTTCCTTGCCTGGTTACAATTGGATCAACATTATTAATTCACAGATGCAAATGCAATACTTTTTATTGTTACAGTAGTACTCTATGCTCCCTGCAAATAGCGAATATAATGAACAAAGTTCTTAGCAATATAAATATTTTACATACAGCTTCTATTTGAATTATCTGGTGAATGTAAGCTAATATCTAAAGAGAAAAAGGGGTTCAACTATAGACATAGTTAGATCAAAGAAATAGATAGAAATGATGTTGAGTATTTTCTCTAGTCCAAGGATTAACATGAAGTCAGAAAGGCAAGTCGCTAACTGGAAAATATATTTTAAAAATATACATTTTATTTGCAACACTTACAAATATTCAAACAACTGATTTCTAAAAGCATAAAGTAAGATGTTTATGTATTCTTCACATGCACAGGAGTCTAAACAGGGTGCAAACCAAAACGTCTCAGAATATTGTGTTTTTATTGGAACATCTTCATAGGTTGTAAATCATTAAGCTCAAATACAATGTATCAATATGTGTCCTCTAGTTCTTAAATTTATCACTTAGAATCAATATTGAATATATGTTAACTATCACAACTCAGGAGCTAGAAGAATAAGATAGGTTAGAAGCAATTGAGTTTCTTATTGCAACAATACACCAAGTATGATATATCCTAAGTGGATTTAGAGTGGTTTGCTTCTCTCTATATGATCTTATCTTATGCCTTCAATAAGAGGATACACAGTACTGTTCACCATGTTTCTGACAGCTGTATCCTTATAACAGTGGCCTGTAATGCAGCTCAAGTTAAAAAATATATTATTTGTCCCTTATCGTGACTGAGCAGAATTTATTGATTATTAGGATGTGCCTGAATCAAACTCATGGTAAATGTCACAATATTAAGTATAGGTTATAAGCAAAAACTCTAACCTATGTGGTTACAAAAAAAGTCTGCATCCAAAGAATACTGACAGATATAGAGAGCCTTTCAATTGAGATTTCGGGACAACGGAGACCCGTAAGTGAGGTCGCAAGCTATTTTGCTATTCAATTGAAGTCTTTTTGTGGGCTTGGATCGGCTTCTGAGTTATGAGCTTGAAAAAATGTTGATGGTTAAACTTGTAACTTACAGCCTCCAGAAGCCTTTGATCTGTCACTTTCGCAAGGCTAAACTCGCTATTCAATTGCCCAATTTCCCCAAGTCCACAAATGTTTTCACACCTGTAAACGGCAAATGAAGGAGAAAATCCTATGAGTGCTAGAGAGGACCATCAAGGGGCGTAAACACCTATTCGTAGCACTGTAAATGCAAATAAAAAATCAATACTGCACTGTATATAAAGGGGAAAGTGATGATAAACATTAGAATTAATAGCACAACAGTCTCAAGCTCACAAATCAGCAGAAAATAAAAAAAAGTAATTTTGGGGTTAAATCGATCTCTGGTATCAATGAGTTAAGACATATCAGGCCACCCATATGGACTAGAACTGTATTGGCATTTATTTTCATAATTCTTTAATTTTGGAATTTGAAAGTCTGTTTGCATATCGGATCCCCAAAACTTAATTTATTCACATGTAACCTCCATGTTTTACTGCTGTAACAATGACAGTCTCATTTTCTATTGGCTGATTCGAAATGGGTGGTTACGGGCTTGCTGAATTGATCAGGTTTCCACCCTGAACTGCTATGACCCAGTGTATGGTTTACAGTTTTGGCTTGGGGTCCGTAACTTGCGGCCTTGAGCAATTGAATATCATCGCAACCGGAGATGAACAGGAGCCCGCAAATCACTTGCAGCCATTCCACTGTCTGTGATTGAGTTGCGGGCTTGGAAATTAATATGACCCAAAGTGTGTTGTATCTCACAAAGTACACAACTAGGAAGACAATGCCTGGTGCAATGTATCTTGTTATTTTAGGCCTTATCCCTTTAAGAACTAATTACATTCAAGTTGACCAGAGCATAAATATATATTCACAATAAATATATTTTCACAATAAACCAGATTATATTTGTAGTTACAATTGTGAATATATTTTGTAATGTACATATACACATTACTACCCACACAATATAGTTATCACATATATAGTTGTGAGCATTGCGGGCTCGCTGTATGCGCTCATCCCTACAACCCCGCACAACTTAGGCAGTGAGCGCCAATGGTGCTCACTGCGCTGGTGGAGATGAGAGCCATGGGACTACAGATCAACAGAAATCTCAATTACACAATTCTCTAAGCGTGACCTGTAGCAGTTTGAAAAAATCCAGTGGAAAAATTACGGCCCGTAACACTTTGCACTTAGAAGAAAAAACAAAGTTAACTGCCGAACCGCACACATACAAAAACAACAAAAACACAAAGAATATAAAAATAAAAAAATAAAAAAACATTACACACAGCACGGGGGGACAGTCAGAACGTCTGGGAGTGATGTTGCATGAGAATTTTTAACACAATTTGCCGAGTTTAGGTACTCGAAAATTGCCTAAGCTACAAGAAAAATGACTGCTGAAAAACCCCAAAACGAAGGTACACAGACCCCTAACAATGCAAAATACCGCCAGGCCTATAAGGCTTTTACCCAGGAATGTACGAGGTATAAAATACACTATTAGGAAGTACGGAAAATGCTCCAGAACCGCGTAACACATAGACAATCACAGCCATTTCACAGCACTAACTTGCAACTAATAACATTATCATTCTAAAATGGTGATTTACACAACTAAACAAATGGTTTGCCCTCGCGCAAGCAGCCTATTTATACTGCACACTTGCCACATTGCTGATACCTCAGGTCAACAACAGTGCAAACGTACCTTGTATGCTGCAGGGAAATCAAAACAGATTTTTAGCTCTTCAGGATATTGATTGTTGCATATATTAATT
Source organism: Discoglossus pictus (assembly GCA_027410445.1). Lineage (NCBI taxonomy): Eukaryota > Metazoa > Chordata > Amphibia > Anura > Alytidae > Discoglossus > Discoglossus pictus. The sequence continues at coordinate 163,226,788 of CM050169.1, forward strand.
ACAAATAGGTAAAGTAGATTAATTTATTATTTAATGAATTTATTGTTATTAAAAAATATGTATATATATATATATATATATATATAAAAAAAGAGCAGGGGAGAGGCTCGCAATGAGCGGCGAAGGCGCTCATTGCGAGACACGCGATGAGCGGCGAAGGCGCGGGGCACACAATGAGCACCGAGGGTGCTCAGAGGAGCAAAACTATGTGAGGAGAGAGGCTCGCAATGAGCACCAAAGGCGCTCAGCGCGGGTCTTGCAATGAGCGCCAAAGGTGCTCAGATGACCAAAAGTATACAAGGGTAGAGGCTCGCAATGAGTGCAAAAGGCGCTCATTATGAGCAACGCGATGAGCGCCAAAAGACTTACATTGTGTGGCAAACATCATTACCTGCCTTACAATTTTATGACCGTCATTGTTTGATGGGCAATTCACTAGTATAATATAATCCTTATATTCTCAGAAAATATACTTTCAATACTATGGAAAAGAGTAATTCGTTTTAAAAGCATAAGAAGAATTCTGCTGTAGCAATTTACAGGAAGTTTTAAAAGGTGTTTATTATTTTTGTGGCATTAAAGTGCTATGTCCTGGTTAAATCAGAAAGTTGCAAAACAATGCCTGAATATCAAAATGCTTGAACAAAATTCTTATTCTTCTAGGGTTGATCTAATTTCATTAACAAATACTCCGTGCTTTGAGCATTTTGGTATATTGTGCTCTAAAGTTACATAATTAGAGATAAGTACCTATTAACAATATGACTTGAGTAGTATTCCTAATCCTTTTATCATTTAATCTTGGATTCTATCGGCGACTCATGTGGTCTACATCCTCCCAAACTACTGCCGCACAGACGTGTATGATGTCATGCAATGTCTAACACTCACTGAAGCCCTGAGATACACATTTTACGTGGGGGCTTCTAAGGAGGCATATAAGGACTGTTCAAAATGAAGATATTTAAAGGAAATGCAATTAACCCATTAATGATCTTACATTGAAAGGAAATATATTTTGAGACAAATGGCTGTAAATGCATTCATCAAAAGTAAGATTAAACAGAATATAAGTAAATGAACAAAACACTTGATTAGGATAAGGTAATAATTCTTAAAAAAGGATATGCCTATTAATGTAATTATAATATAAATTAGGAACTATTAGTTTTTAAATATAGGGATTACAAAAACAAATAAATCATAAAACAAATAAATCATTAAATCATAAAAAAAAGAATTAATATTTATTTAATCATAATTATATCCATAAGAGTAGACTAAACCAATATTGTGTATAAATAAAGAAAACATATATATATACAGTCCCCCAAAGATACGTAAATAAAAAAATTGAATAATGAACAGTGAATAATGAATAATAATATTTAATCATAACAAAAATAAAATAAGGTAATTAAAAAAAGAACATAGGATAAATGATTAAACAGATAAAGGCTGAAATATTGGTTAAGTGATATTACCCTCAAAAATTGTGACAAGCAAAATAACTAACATAAACAAAATGAATAATACCTAGTTATTGTTTGAATGTTTTTTTATGTAATTATTGTAGTTATGATATAACACGTATGACCAATAAGGTTGTGATCAAAATTATGAGTGTAAAAAAAGAGAATGTTATAAATACATATGGTGAAAAATACACAAATTACCTAGAAATAGTAACCAATAATACATATTATAAAGAAAAGGTAAAAAAATCCCTACTGTAATATAAAATGAATAAAAACATATCACAAGAGTTTATTTAGTCATTACCAATAATATTAACCATCCCAGGTATCAGTGCTCGATATTACAAGCAACTTCTAACATAGAGTATAAGGAACATGATCACATAATATAAAGAAAACTAGCGACTTGCCCATCAAAAATGACCGCAATAAAATTGTAAGGCAGGTAATGCTGTTTGCCACACAAAGTGAGGCTTTTGGTCCTCTGAGTACCTTCTGAGCTCATTGCGAGCCTCGCGCTGAGCGCCTTTTGTGCTCATCGCGTGGCTCGCAATGATCCCTGCAGCGCTCATTTCGAGCCTCTCCCCTTGTGTACTTTTGGTTGTCTGAGCACCTTCGGCGCTCATTGGAAGCCCCACGCTGAGCGCCTTTGGCACTCATCTCAAGCCTCTCCCCTTGTACTTTTGCTCCTCTGAGCACACTCAGTGCTCATTGTGAGCCCCGCGCCTTTGGCGCTCATTGCGATCTTCTCTGCTGCTTATTTTGTTTTTTATATATATATATATATTTTTAATGATAATTAATTAACTAATAAATGAATCTACTTTACCTATTTGTAATTAATATATGCAGCAATCAATATCCTGAAGAGCTAACAATCTGTTTTGATTTTCCTGCAGCATACAATGTACATTTGGACTGTTGCTGACCTGAAGTGTAAGTGTCAGCAAAGTGTCAAGTGTGCAGTATAAATAGGCTGCGTGCGTGTGGGCAAACCGTTTGTTTAGTTGTGTAATCGCCATTTTAGAATGGTAATGTTATTAGTTGCAAGTTAGTGTTGTGAAATGGCTGCGATTGTCTATGTGTTACGCGGGTCTGGAGCATTTTCCATACTTCCTAATAGTGTATGATATACCTCGTATGTTCCTGGGTCTTATGTGCTTGGCGTGTTTAGGGGTCATGTAGCCTCATTTTCATTTTTTTCAGCCGCCATTTCTTTTCTCGCTTAGCCGATTTTCAAGTGCCGAAAATGCTTAAAATGTACTTACATTTGCGTGCCACCTCACTCCCAGATGCCCTGGCTGTCCCCTTGTGCTCTGTGTGAGGTTTGTATATGTTTTTTTGTTATTTTGCTGTGTTTTTGTTGTTTTTTGATGTACGCGTTTCGGCCGTTAACTTCGTATTTTTGCCGTGGCTCGTATTTTTCCTCATCCGGCGGGTCCTCTTTTTTTTTTTTTTATAGTCCTGCGGGTACTTTTTTTTTTTTTTTTACCATGAGTGAGGCGCCGTAGAGCCTCCACCTACGCAAATACAGACACTCGATTTGCGATGCGCGCCGAAGGTGCTCAGAGGGGGCACAGCCTCGCATTGTGTGGCAAACAGCATTAGTACACGAAGGGAGAGGGGAAAGAAGCTTACGATGAGCACCGAAGGTGATCATTGCAAAGCAGGAAAGTTGTGGCTTGCAAAAACCGGCAATGAGCGGCGAAGCCATTGCGAGGCCTATAAAGTATGCGGGGGAAGAGGCTTGCAATGAGCACCAAAGGTGCTCTCATTGTGTGGCAAACAGCATTGCCAGGCTTTCAATTTTAATGCCGTCATTTTGAAGGGGAAATAGCTAGTATGTTATAATAATAGCAATATATAACCTACTTCAAGGTGGTAGGTCACTTTCAGATTGTAGTTGTTGTTCATTTCAGAAATTAATTGCAAAAAAAGCTGTTGTGGGTCATCCCACAGAATGAACAATGTCTCAGATTTACTGAGAATACCATTTCCTGTTCCCACCACCCAAAATAGCTCAAATACGCTCAAGATTTAAAATGCAGATTGAGAACTAGGGATGCACCAAAATTTTCCTGCACACCTCTCATGATGAACTCTTTGTGATTTGTGGAAACTTACAACAAACAATGGAGACAAATTCTTAGGGTGTTGCTTAAACGTGCAGATATACTGAGTACTGATGAGGGTCTTAAACAAGTAGAGGGAGATTGGATGCAAACCAGTTGGCAACCATTTCCTAGATAGAGTTGTGGAGAGTCACTTCTCCAGAAAAAAGACTACTCTCACCAATGCTCCATTGTAAATTCTGCCAACATTTAACTAATGTACACCACGTTCTGGATAGCTCAACAAGGAGCATCATATTACCCAATTCTTTAACTACAGCTCAAAGGATGAAATATACGGTCTTGAATGACTACATGAGCTGCCTAAACTGTTGCGAGAACATCTCTCAAATATACACAACAGCCAATTAAATCGGGGTAAAGGTAAGACAACTACTGTCGCCAAACACTTTTTGAGGATCCATAATTCTAAACCATCTTTTAAGTTTTGGTGTTTGTAGAAAATTTCTCTTGGTATTAGGGTAGAGATTTAGAGTTAAATCTGTTAAAGGAAGAGAGCAAATATATTTTTTGACAATACACTCATGCCAAATGGATTAAATGAAAATATTTATTTTTTCTGTAATAAGATTGAGCCTTCATATAATGTGACAACAATGTATTTATTTGAAAGCTACATTTTTCTTGTTTTTTTTATATTGGGAAGGATCACTTGGGATTGATAAATGAAAGGATAATCATTCACTTGAAAAATAATATGCTTTATATCTCATGTTCAAATGTCATTGTGGTTTTGAGTATTATATTCTGGGACTGACTGTATTTTTGTAGATATTATATATTTCGTTATTATTATCTATTATAATTTCTTCATTGTGATAAATGTTCACGTATCATATTTACATTTATTCTAAGCTTAATGTACTCCACTGTCTTACACTTGTAACTTTCATCATTGGTCATGTTTTAATGGGTATAAGGATTATTTTTCCTTTTCTTTTTCATTTTACTGATTATACAGCACAATGTTGTTATTTTTTAGTATTTACACAATAATTGGCAATGATATTTTCTTTATTTTATGTGACCATATTCTTTATACTCTATGGCCCTCATTCAATTGCAATTTGGCCAATTGAATAGGGCTCTAAATAAGCACATAGCATATTTTTTTAAAATAAGTTTTTTGTTAGTAAATCTATCCAAAAGCAAGGTTTTCACTAACTAAAAACTTCTTTAAAAAAATATGCTATGTGCTTATTTAGAGCCCTATTCAATTGGTCAATTCACAATTGAATGAGGCCCTATGTCAGAAGTGTCAGGTAAAATCAAGCACTGATCCCTGGGATGGGTAATATTATTGGCAGTGATTAAGTACACTCATGATATGTTTTTATTAATTTATTTTAAGAGCAGTCGATCCATTACCTTCCTTTGTTCATTTATAATATGTATTATTGGTCACATTTTAGGTATTTTGGGCCTTATTCTATTCCCAATTCATAAAAATTATTTGCACTTAAAACCCAAAAAAAATTGCCATTGATTTTATTAGCTACTCCCATTCCAATTACAAGTTACCAGCCCACAATCTCTATGGATAGCCCAAACCGCAAAACCAGCATTAGAACTCCATTGGTTTTAGCATAGCTCAAGATTTACAAGTGCTAACCAATTAAGGTTACACAAAATTGATATTCTATTAGACTCACAGCTCTAATTTGAAAATATTTTCAGACTCACAAATAAAAAAATGATCATGTTTCTATCAAAAATATCACTATAACTCAAGAGGACTTACAAGGCGCTTTTCAATTCATTATTAGACCCTTAACAGCCATTAAACATGCAACACTGTTGTCACAACCTGTATGTTGGATGGGGTATGATAAAAGCCTATTGCCCAAACCTTTCCCCACAGATGTGACTGGTTCGTTTTACCTCTGTACAGCAAGAAGAACAGCAAGAAGAATAGCATACAAATCTTTCTAAGTTCTGAAAATAACTTACTCCAGGAACTAGCATCCAGCATCAATAGCGAAATTCACACATTAATTATGTGAACCAGTTAATCTTTATTACTGAAACCATCAGACATATTTATACCACATTTTTAGCCACGAGAATCCATTCAATTTAAATGTGCATCCATGGATACTCCAGTCGCCTTCTAGCTCCCGTTATCACCCCTGCCTGCAAGTCTAAGAAGAATTACCCATTGTTTTCCCTTTCCACTGCTGTATTCTTGGTAGGGGGCAATTACATACAATAGGCATAGAGATACCAGGCTGAGGCTTGTGATAAATGCAGAGAGATACTGGTGTCATGTGACTCCTAGGGGTCAATTATCTCCCTAATCTTGTTAATAAAGGACTAGTCCAGTTCTATGAAATATTGGGCATATACAATATTTCCCTTGTAAGTGCTACCCCACCCCCCAAAGCACAACACAGACATACATCCCATCACTCCCATCATGTTCATGCGCACACCCCAACTATAAACATGGGTACCACAGTATGGGCCCAGTGGCACCCAGGCAACTTTAAACAGACATAACAATGAACAACACACAGATCCCCAATATTAATCCATCTCAGTGGGCCCCTTTCCCCTGGCACAATAAGCACTTATAAGGCTGAGAGCATAAGTCTGTAAGGTATTGCGCAGCTGATGCCTTGGCATGCTTCAGCCATGACAACAGTACCTTATAAATATGAGAAAGCATAAACATGCATTATAAATAATTGCAAAACAGTCTCAAACCCACCAATATACAATTAAAATGTTCTTTTTTTTAATGTTTTTTTTTTGTGTGAAATGGATCTTGGTACTTAAGAGGTTAATACTAGTGATGTCCCGAACAGTTCGTCGGCGGACTATTCACAGCGATTTTTGCATGTTCGCATTCTCAGCGAACTGCGAACACATGCGCTTTTGGGTTCGCCCCCTATTCAATATCATTGAGGAAACTTTGACCCTGCACCTCACAGTCAGCAGACATATTTCAGCCAATCAGCAGCATACACTCCTTTCCAGAGCCTTCCATCTGAAGGACAGCAACCTAAAAAGCCCTTTTTAGGGCTAGAACATCATTTATTTTATGTTATAATTTTTTTCTGTAATGGATTGAATAGCAATTGCCTGCCTACAGGCATGTGTGTGAAGCCTATTGCATCTACTCTGCCAACTTTTGCCAGTGCACAGTGACACTCATATCTGGTGGCACCTTAGATTGCACACGCAGTGCCCCAAATTTGGAGTGGGAGGACAGACCAAGCATCTTTTTCCATCTCCCGCTTCCAAAAATCCATGCCATATACACGTCCCCTGATAGTGGATGTAACAGGGATTAAACCGATAGGAATAGTACTACTTAACAGTGCACACCTTATAATAACGCAGACAGAGGCAAAGCGTATAATCTTCCATGCTGGGCAGTGGAAGCCCCCAGACTCTGACCTGTGTATAATAATCCATGCTGGGCAGTGGAAGCCCCCAGACTCTGGGAGTCTGAAGAAGAGGAGTCAGAGGAGGAAGGTGGCTTTGAGGAGGTGGAAGACCAAACACAGCAGGCGTCCCAGGGGGCTTGTTGTCACCTTTCGGGGACCCTTGGTGGCTGGGTGGAGGAAGAGACCTTCAATGACATCAGTGAGGACAAGGACGGCACATGGCTAGCTTGGTATCCAACCTTGTGCAAATGGGGAGTTTGCGGTTGTGCAAAGGGACTGTTTGCGGTTGTTTGCGGTGCATTAAACGAGGAGATTGGTCTGTTACTGTGAAGCGGGTGTAACCCTTACACTACCTGATCGATACAACATCATACCTGATGTTTTAAAGCATGTTATTCCAAACAATTTAGGAATGTTAGGTGATTTATGCCCTTTATGGCTTAAAACCAGACTCTGCATCAACTATGTAATTTTCCGTGGGAGTTTTGCCATGGATCCCCCTCCGGTATGCCACAGTCCAGGTGTTAGTCCCCTTGAAACAACTTTCCCATCACTATTGTGGCCAGAAAGAGTCCCTGTGGGTTTTGAAATTCGCCTGCCCATTGAAGTCTATGGCGGTTCGCCGATGTTCGCCCGTTCGCGAACATTTGATGAAGTTCGCGTTCGCTGTTCGCGAACCCAAATTTTGATGTTTGCGACATCACTAGTTAATACATATCATGGATCCCGCATGGACTAGAAAATATGCTTTAATGAATTTTATTGATTTATACATTGCTGGATTGCGAGTATGATTGCTCAATTTACTTTTGGACACTAATTAATTTGTAGTCTCTGAGTGAAGTTTAAGTATAAACTGCATGTTTTACTGACGTCATGAGGATGATTTACTGTTGGCTGTGTCTCAAAAGTATTGGCTGTTTAAGAAGCAAATTACAGGCTTTCTTAATTATTGTAAGATTACGCCCCTTTAAATCCAACTTAAAAAGGCAGTGTTTACGAGTTCAGCTTTGCGGTTGGAATTTGTGGTCCAAATATTTATAATAAAAAAAAAACACCCGCAGCCAAATTTGGGAGTTTGCCAGCAGCTAATAAAATTTGTGTATTTCTCACCATATGTATTTATATCATTCTCTTTTTTTTTACACTTATAATATATAATTGTGATTACAACCTTATTAGTCAAATGTGTTGCACATATTGTTATTTTTCTTTTACTATATTGATTAAATTCAATATTTTCTTTTTGGCATACATATAGGCTAAGATTTTAAATTTACATAGTATTTTATAATATATATCCATGTATTATTTTGTTTTTCTTTATATATACTCAATATTGGATATAATTATTATTATATATATTTAATATTTATTTTCTTTTTATGATTTATGATTTTTATTTTTGGAAACCCTGTTATTAAGTACTACTAGTTTCTGATTTATATTTTGATTACATCAATAGTTCATGTCCCTTTAAGAATTATTACCATGCCCTAATCAAGTGTTTTGTTTATTTACTAATAATCTATTTAATCTTCTTTTTGATGAATGCTTTTTCCTTTGTTGTAAGGCCATTAGCAGGTTCATTGCATTTCCTTTAAATATCTCCATTTTGCACAGCCCCTTACAGACCTTTGTAGATGCCCACATGTAAAATGTGCACGTCAGGCCCTCATTGAGTGTTAGACATTGCATAGTGATGTGCAGCAGTAATTTGGTAGGGTGCAGACCAAGTCTCCGATAAAATAATAGATTACATTAGAAAAAAAAAGAATGAATCAGTACTTATTTCTATATCTTTAACTTACACAGGCAATATTTTACAACTTTCTGACTAAATCAGGACATAGCACTTTTTTTTTTTTATACAAAACATACCGCAATTACCCCACAAGTGCCATTTAAGAGGAAATCCTGCAGGAACACAGTAAAAATCCTGCAATAATATAAGAAAGAGGAGAGGATCAAGTGACGAGGAACAAGAAGTAGGAGATGGAAAGCCAGAAAAGGATATAGCACTTTAATGCCACAAAAATCAAAAACACCTCTTTTAACCGCGATAGCTGAAATCTTATGTTTGTAAAACTATTTTCTCTTTGGGCACAATATTGAAAGTATATATTATGAGAATATAAGAATAATCGTCATTTGTGGGCCTCATTCTATTAACCGCCGTAAAATGGGCGCAATGCTGCGATTCCTTGCAGCCAACTTATAGCCATGTGTAGCGCTACGGATACGCTGCTATTCAAATGGACAGCGCCGCAAAGAGGTCCCTCTTATGGCCTGCCGCAAATTATGCAATCGTCCGCAAGCATTTAAGATATATTTTCTAGTTAGTAACTTGCCTTTCTGACTTTACATTAATAATTGGACTAGAGAATTTAACTACCCATCATTCTTATCTATGTTATCTATGGGGTTCATCCAATTGTGATTTGGTCAATTGAATAGGGCTCTATATCAGCACAGAGCATATTTTTTTACAGACGTTTTTAGTTAGTGAACTTCTATCCAAAAGCAAGGTCTTCACTAAATAAAAACTTATGTGAAAAATATGCTCTGTGCTTATATAGAGCCCTATTCAATTTGCCAAATCGGTGTAAATCTCTTTTTTTTCTCTCCAGATATTTGAAGATTATGGTCCTCATTCAATTGCAATTTGGCCAATTGAATAGGGCTCTATATAAGCACATAACATATTTTTTGACAGAAGCTTTTAGTTAGTGAAGACCTTCATTTTGGATAGAAGTTCAGTAACTAAAAAGTTCTGTCTAAAAAATTTGTTATGTGCTTATATAGAGCCCTATTCATTTGGCCAACTCGCAATTGAACGAGGCTCCATGAAAGGACTGTGATGAATTTTAATTTATACTAATAATCAGTGGTATAATTAGGTTCCATGCTGCCATGGGCTTATTCAGATCTTCACCCCAGTTATTACACTTTTTTCCCATTGCTGTTTCACAATCATAGAATCACAACACACTTGTAAATATGATTATAGGCGCATGTATGTATGTTTATGTACATTATATATACAATATATTAGTATGTGCCAGATATACTTACAGGTAGAAATGCAACTGCATTTGTATTTTCACTAAATATGCAACCATTAAACTTTTAAAACCTTTTCTATTAAACCATGTTTCGTCATGGTTCATCTTTTCTGGCAGTTTGCTGCTCCCTAAAAATGTGCTGACCTAGGCCTGGGCCTCATGGGCTTAGGCCAAAACACACCACTGATATTAATATAACTGTAGAATAGCTTTTATTTTTTACGGTCTACACTAATTGATTGTCCGCACGGCCATAAATCCAACCTTCTAGGAACGAGCTACGATTTTAATCTCAGACCCGTAGTTTGCAGCCCCTTCCATTTAATAGCAATGTAACTCAGCCAAATTTCAAGCCCGCAGTTTTTACGTGCTTCATGTTGTACTTACGGGACTGGAATTTCATATGGGCCATATTTAGTGCTCCTACATTGTAGTTAGTGATAGCATGCATTTTAAATACTGTAGCTTTAGGTTGAAATCTTTAAATATCTTTATCTATACTATTATATTATTATTATATTTATTTATATCGCGCCAACATATTCCGTAGCGATGTACAGGGGTTGAGTACATGGCAAAAAACAAACTTAACACCTTATAAAGAAGAATGGAGGGCCCTGTTTAGAGCTTAGATTCAAATGTACATAGTGTTCGTTTCCAAGGCACGGACACAAGATTGAAAACTCACAAACTTACAATCTAACAGCCTTATTAAATTTCAATTCGGCCAATTGAATAGGGCTCTATTTAAGCACATAGCATATATTTTTTTTACAGAAGTTTTTAGTTAGTGAACTTCTATCCAAAAGCAAGGTCTTCACTAACTAAAAACTTCCGTAAAAAAAAATATGTCATGTGATTAAATAGAGCCCTATTCAATTGGCCGAATCACAATTGAATAAGGCTGTAAGGGTTTAAGTGTGATACAAGAGGGTGACAAATGCAAGATGGCAGCGTGAAAGCACTTTGTTTAATCAAGTGAAGATGTATGTGTATTGTGCTGTAGATTGTGGGTGTAAGTGTTATTAAGCTGTGGAGAGTGCAGTAGTACATGTTTAGGCTGAAGGTGATAAGATTTTTTAAACAGGTGTGTTTTTAGTATTTTTTTAAAGGTTTTGAGGCAGGAAGATAATCTAATGGAGCGAGGCATGGAGTTCCAAATAGTAGGGGCAGCACGAGAAAAGTCTTGAAGACGGGAGTTAGAGGAGGTGATGAAAGAGGAGGAAAGAAGAAGGTCGTTAGCAGAATGAAAGGGGCAGTTGGGAGAATATTTTGAAACAAGAGCAGAGATATAAGGGGGTGCACTGTTGTTGAGGGCTTTATATGTTAGGGTCATGATTTTAAATTTGATTCAGGAAGCTATGGGAAGCCAGTGGAGTGATTGACAGAGAGGAGCTGCAGACACTGAGCGTTTGATATTGAAGATGAGTCTAGCGGAGGCGTTCATTATGGATTGGAGGGGAGACAGACGAGAGATGGGTAGGCCAGCAAGGCGTGAATTGCAGTAGTCGAGTCGAGATATGATTAGAGAGTGTATTAGAATTTTAGCTGTGTCTTGTGTAAGATAATAACAAATTTTGGAAATGTTTTTTAGGTGAAACTGACAAGTTTTTGTTATTGATTGGATGTAAGGAATAAAAGAGAGGGCGGGAATACAGTAGAATCCCAAGACAACGGGACTGGGAGGTGGGAGTGATGATGGTGTTGTAAACAGTGAGAGATATTTGAGGAGTGGAAGCTGTATACATATGTTATCATAAAGATTGCCTCTCCATTCTCTCCCCCTTAGCTAAAATCACATTATTTAATTTAAATGTAATATCATTTATTTTATATTTATGTATACATTTTGTTTGGCTAAATCCATCTATTTATATCAAACTGCAGAAAAAACATAGGACCTCATTAAGCATAGTTGCCTTCATATAGGCCATACGTCTGCGGGCTTGAAAATTGCAACAGTTACAGATCACTTTTATTGAACTAGCCCGCAAGTGCAGGACAGAAGCCTTAAAAGCGTAAACCCTTCCCCACCCGCGAATTAGTAGTGGGCTGGAATAGATGCTTTCTGCTGTTACAATCTAATCCCGTAATTACAGAGTGCGACATATTAATGAGTATTTTTCCAATATTGCTGATATCATGAGTATCCTTTAACATGTATAGATGATGGGTAAACAATATCAGATGGAGAATGTGATAGTACACCTGTAACACTGATGCTGATAACAGCTAAGCATTTATTGTGAGATGACACATTATTATTAATGGTCATGGCCAGTGAGATATCCTGAGAAGCAGCTAATGGTTAATAATGCTTGCAGATGGAAATCAGCTTAGTTGGTATATTGTTAAAGCTACAATATCTAGCACTGTATTTTACATGCATGTTTTTTCTTATTTTTGATCCTCCTGTGTGTGCGTAACTGGTTTGGATGAGATAGTCCAGATGTTTATGTGTCTATTCATTGGAGCAGATGATGACCAAAAATAAGTGCTATGCGCATTTCTGGTTACTTTGATTAAATGGAGTGATTTTTGATGATGCTTTTTTTTCATCAGATTCCGGTTGCAGTGTTACCCTGGTAGGTTCTACGCATCATAATTATTCTAGACTATGACATTACCCCCTTTAGGTATCCCCTTTCCTCCAAAAAGCCTCTTGCCCTTCCATGATATTAAGGCACAGTCTTGTACATTTCTGAGTGTGCTCTGTGTATAAAATAAAGCTTTGTTATACCGTTACCACTGTGTCAGTGGGTTTTCAATAGTTGGGGTTTTTGGATATCCACATACATCACATTTGTGTCATATTCCTATATCAGTAAAGTAATTAGCACTAGTTCCTGTGCAATAGATCAATACATATAATAATAATAATACTAATATAATAATATAGGATTAATACACATGAGCAGTCTAATTTGTGATACTGTGGAGTATCAACATTTCCCTGAAGGGCTGATAACAATATGACAGGTGATCATGTAAATTGATTGATACCGATACACTTGATGTGATTTTACCAAATTAAAATGGTAGATGAAGTGAGTTGGCTGTTGCTGCAGATGCCTCTGGCCAGCCTCCCTGTGTGTTTGTGGCTCGTCCTGATGGGTTGGAGTAGATTAGTGTGGTGTATGTTCCCATGGTACGTATGCCATGTGGTAGCATAATTTGGTCACTATTTATTTTCCCAATCTAGATCTGATGAGTGAGATGTATATAAGAATATCTTTTTATGTTTAGGGTGAGAAAGGGATAATACGGCTGGCGGTTTCACGCCTATTTGTTCCTTGGAGATTGTTGTGCAATGAATTCAAATTCCTACCATTTCTTTCCCAATATTTTAAAGTGTTGTAGTGTGTTTTTTTTGTCTTTTGCTGTGTTCAGAACTAGTCTGTAAACCATTTGCGAGTCCTATTTGGAACTCGTAATATTTTGGGCTACATTTGTCATTTGCGGGTTTGACTGCAATTGCGTCCTTGGGGAATTGTAGCAATTTAATAGCGATTTATCATTTTAGCGATTGTAACTTTTGCAGGCATGAAAGATCAAAGGCTTAGATGAGTCGGAGTGACGATTTTGACAAGCACAGGAATTTTCAGCCCGTAACTCGCAAATCAATTGCAGGTAGCTAGAAGAGGCCAATTAAATATCAGTAACTTTTGCAGGCTACATTTTGGGCTTCAGTAATTGAGATTTTGACAATTTAATAGGGCCCCATGATCTCCCCATTCATGCTGCCAAGATGATCCCTATGATACCTCAAGGTATTTTTAATATAAAAAAAAACACAGAACACCTGACAAAAATCAAGTTCAGAAAGTAGCCAAATAGTCATTTCAGTAATGGAGAGGCCAACCAGTAGTAAGAAAGCCAGTTCTGTTCATCACAATAAGTAACATGGATAAAAGCAGCCACTACATATAGATCAATCTGAAAGTAAGAAATAATCAAGCTCAATAAATATTTATTGGTACAGATATTGTTCTTAGTTCTACTCCAAACCTCAAAGTTTGAGAGTGTTAATAAAGGATGATCATTCCACACACTTTCTATGGAAATCAACCACCAATCTAGGAATTAATATATTGCTTCATTTTCATTTACAATTCAAATGGAATTTCATGTTTCTTGTCTCTGAATCAATGTAAAAAATCTATGGTATCCAGACTGAACTTGCTATACTTAATTATGTATAAGTATCTAACAGGACATTACACATACAGATGAATTTGGTATGTCGCCTATAATGCCCATTCCATGGTATACCACCTTCATTATATTTATTATGTTATTATGGTTTTCAGAGATTTCTACTCTGTAATATTTTGTAAACCAACAATGAGAATAGTATTACTGAAAAGGGTAGCTTATTTCCATGTCAGGTTAAAAGCTAGGTACATTTAGTTGAATTTGATGGAAAATAAATTGAGGAATTAGGTGGAGATATCTTAACACTTGAGTATACGTAAATGTTTTCCTAATATGTTCATATGGTTCTTATAACACACAACTTAAATAAATACATATATAGCATTCAAATGAAATTACTTGTGGGTTATGAGTGTCTCTTGCTATGGCCATTGGAAGAGGTTATTTTTAGTTGTGGAACATAGTTGTGTAGTGGCTCCCCAGTAATTGAAGTGTTTTGAAGAATGAATTCACCAGATTGATGCAGATAATGGAGTGCAGGCTAGTGATAGTCTCTTGCTTGGTACAAGAGAAAGATATACAATATATATTTATATAGCACCAATTTATCTCACATGAATTAATCTTCTGAGTTCTCAAATCAGCTAGGCATGAGTTGTATCATTCTGCAATTGTATTGGGGCAGCTTATTAAAAAAAAAATCTAGATTATTTAAAACACCATTTCCAACAGGGTATTATTACAAGTGCCTCCTAGTGTAAAAATTATGCAGTAATCAAAATATGGATAGGTAGAAAAAACTTTTTCCAGTAAGAACACTCTGCCCAGAGAAATAGCTCTAAAAATTTACATTTATTCACACCATTAAAATAATAATAATAACTTGGGTAGACATGAAGAGGTTATTTATCTAGATGATCAAACATAACATATACTATCTAGGAAAGGCATATCAAAATATAGGACAGTATGAAAAAGTGGTCTCAATCTAGGTGACATAACAGCGAAATTGACTGACTTTCTAACAACCACCTCCCAACTTCCCTACTCTCAACCACTGATGATATATAATCCCAAATATGTAGCCAGTAATTCCATGCTTAAATAACCTTGAAAAAGTTTTAATTTACAGCAACACATTGTTGCAATGTACATGTTTTGCATACAGCTTGATCACCACTGTAGCTTGGTAAAAACAATGCAGGAAAAAACAGCTAACAGATCTTACTTGATCATGTTTTGATATGTTGTCTTCAGTTACATATTATAGTTGTATCTAAATTAATCACAGAGAGAAGCAACATGATATTGCACTAACAGGAGAACAATTAATTGGACAGCAGTAGTGAACATTCATCTGGTAAGCAGTGAGTTCTTCTGGTATTGTCATTTTTTTATTTGTCTTGTATGCTACCATACATCTTCCCTCTCGTATGGGAGAGCAGGGCTGACAATAAACTTTAAACCTATAAAAATCATCCAGGATCATATTTTGCTTCTGTTTTTACTAGACCACACATTCTTTTGAGAATTATCTAAGAATTGTAATATTCTTTACATTAAGAATAATTCTAATATTTGTTACTTAGATTATAGAAGTTGCTACAATATAATATTGTCCCTGACATAGTAATTCTCTCTGTGGCATCTAAAAGGACAAACACACGCCACTAAATATTTTGTAATAGTATATCATATATCTAATGGTCTCCAAAAATGACAAACATATGAATCTATTTTAAAATAACCTTCACTCCAGCATCTCTACAATAGAAAATTCTACTAGTAAAATATGACTAAAATAATAGGACTAAAGGCACAAATTACTAATCTATCCTATTGATATCATAAGTAACTACCTAAAAGACCCACCATGTTTCCCGAGTTTCTTCAGTGGTATCTTCCCATTAAATCTGTTCTTTTCTACTTTCTGTGTAACCATTGTAATCTGTAATGTTTATATATACACCAATATTGTATCTGATCACCATAAAATAAACAAAACAGGTAAGTGAAAGAAAAAAATACATAATAATAATAATTACACTAAACAAATAATCATAATGTACTCTCTCACTCTCTCTGGATCTGGAACCACTTCCCTCCCCCCCTGCCCCTTGTTTCTCTTGATTTATTGAGTCACTCAAATTTCCTACAGCTGATCAATTAGCAACATCTGCTAACTATACCTAATTAATCTTTTACACAATGTTTCCTCATGCCTTTTCCTTCCTCATTACATCCTGTTCTTTCCTCAAGCTCCTCTTCTCAACTTTTTCACATCATATCTCCAACATAACCATCTCACCTTACATGCTTTCCTCTCCTCTTTTATGCTCCCATGAGCTACTCTTATTCCTCCATCCACCATCTCCTACCCCTTCTAAAGCTCATAAGCAGAAACACTCCTGCAAGTCCAAATCCCACTTCCTCTCCCTCTCTCTCTTTCTTCTGCTGGCTTCTTGGGACATCCCTCCTAACACAGGCCCCTCACCTCCCACTCGCAGATTATACTATCTGACCACTAGGGGCAGATAACATATTACATACTAGGATCACTTACCAAATTACTTTCTCAGTTGCTTTCCTTTTCCTTCTAACTTTGCATACCCTCCTACCTAATGAAACTTCACTTTCTTCCTGACCCTTGCTATTTGTTATCTGCCTCTTCCATCCCCTTTAGATTGTAAGTAGAGAGTTTTCAATCTTGTAGAGTGCTTTGGGAAAAAGCACTTTCTACAAAGATTCTAAGCTCAAAACAGGGCCCTCCACTTTTTGCAGTTTGTTAAAATGTATATTTTTCCTTGTTCATTTCCTCTGTATAGCGCTACGGAATATGTTGGCGCGTTACAAATAAAAGTAATAATAATAATAATAATACTTACCATAATCTAACAAACTCTATATAAAGTGTAGATAATCATACCTCTCATTTAGTTTTTTTACTTTTAATAAATCAATTTTTGTTTATCCCGATCTCCTCTTCTTCTTGTAAATTTTGATACCTTTGAATCCCAATAGACAGAATCAATAGACCAAAGAAAGCTGACTCCTCCTTCTAAGATAATCCATATCTTCAATTTGTCTCTTAGATTGATGAGAATTCCTGATGTGAACAGTTGAAGGCATGCAGTGCTGGGCTATTTTTGGTACACCTTAAAGAAAGACATTATTTTGTCTCTGTTTTTGTCTGATTTATGTTGGGGGCTGGGGAATGTCAAAACCTACTCTTCATTTGGCTTGAAAAAGAAAAGAAGACCAATTCTACCCACAGGTTGTATAGATCTCTTATGCCCGCACACTGGATAACTTAACCGGAGTCTAAGACAAGTTGCCCTTTTTTCCATACCAAGTTGCGGTTTCAGGGACAAGTTGCATAGCCTCCAAACACATGCATATGTTTTCCAAACAGAACATAAACTTTATTTTTCAGTAGACCTTTTTATACAAGCTTAGTCAGGTTGAGGGCCTTGGTATGTATTCACCTTTTAGTGCCTGACCAAATTCTTAATAATTCAGACTCTCTATTAGATTATATGCGGTGTTAGGAACAATGGCTAAGGTCAAGTACTTCCTAATTTCATTCATTCATCTTCAATACCAAACGATCAGTGTCTGCAGCCCCTCTCTGTCAATCACTCCACTGGCTTCCCATAGCTTCCCGAATCAAATTTAAAATCATGACCCTAACACATAAAGCCCTCAACAACAGTGCACCCCCTTATATCTCTGCTCTTGTTTCAAAATACTCTCCCAACCGGCCCCTTCGTTCTGCTAACGACCTTCTTTCCTCCTCTCTCATCACCTCCTCTCACTCCCGTCTTCAAGACTTTTCTCGTGCTTCCCCATCCATTTGGAACTCCTTGCCCCGCTCCATTAGATTATCTTCCTGCCTCAAAACCTTTAAGAAATTATTAAAAACACACCTGTTTAAAAAATCTTATCATCTTCAGCCTTAACATGTACAACTGAACACTCCACAGCTTAATAACACTCACACCCACAATCTACAGTACAACACACAGACCCCTCCACTTTACTGAACCAATTGCTTTCAATTGTATTTGTCACCCTCTTGTATCACACCTAAACCCTTAGATTGTAAGTTTGCGAGTTTTCAATCTTGTGTCAGGCCTTGGAAACAAGCTCTATGTACATTTGATTTTATGCTCAAAAACAGGGCCCTCCATTCTTTACAAGGTGTTTAATTTGTTTTCTGCTATGTACTCAACCCCTGTACAGCGCTACGGAATATGTTGGCGCGATATAAATAAAGATAATAATAATAATAATAATAAATAATAATAATAATTTACAATTAAACGCAAGACCAAGGATCAAAGGGGTATTGCTTGCAAAGCACTTGACACAACTTGACTTTTTTCTGTATGACAGCCTAGTTAATCAGACTTTATAGCTCAATCAGTTCCATTGATCTCCCATAGAAGTCTATGGAGTCTTACAGCAAGTTTGAATCCAGCCAGGAACTTAGTCTGGCATTTGGTTGGCTACTGGAAGTGGCTGCTGGTTGCCTTTAAAGTGATACCACTCTGAAAATATTTTTATTGGCCCACTGGACCACACTCTAACTATAAAATTAAATTAAAACTGTTCCCAAAATGAAAAAATGTCCCAGAGATCCCTATGCTCACATAACCTGTTGAAATAGTATCTTAGGAACTAATGGCATGTAACCAAGGCTTGGGGTAAAATATCAGCAAGTGACATAGTCCTTTTGAATGTTATTATGGCTATTAGAATAGCCCTTGGGTTAGGTAGCCACATGCCTAGTGTCCATCACAGTCCGGTTGCCAGGTCAAAAAAAGTCCATGAGTCCAGTGAATCATGATAGGCAGGTAATATATTTATATGCTATTTGTTTAACATAACTGTGTCTATATGTGACTGATGAGTTTCTTTGGTCTATTAGCCTCTTTTTTTGTGTCAATAGCTTTTGTAGATAAGCAACTATTGTTACTCAGAATTATTGGGGCAATACTAAAGTTGAAGTAAAGGTGCAGAGAATGCCACTAGCAAATCTGCTGTTGTTGAAAGAACTCTGATTGTTACATCACAGGTTAATTATTTGTGTCCACTTATCCCTCTCTCATACCATATTTTAGATTATGGATATACCCTTTTTTTATTAAGAGTATTCTACATTTTTATTTTGATTCTTCCAAATGTATTTCCATGATTGCCTCTATGACAAACAAATTATTATTTTAATCACAAATTAGTAAATATACATACAAACGTAAATTAAATTTCTATACATATAATATTACTTTTTTTAATTCAAAAAGTTCTTATTTTCTTTACATTCAAAATTGATAACAACCATCTATGCAGTCATCATAGAATACAATACATATACATAGATATCAAGACATAAAGACCAGACAAAAAACAAACAAACAAAAAAACATATGGAAGACGCCAGCGTCCGCTTGTTAGATAGACTAAATTATTTTGATAAACTGTTATAATGGAATCGAGGTGGATGAGAGAGAAGGGAGGAGGTCCGAGGATCAAGTCACACCTTATCCTTTGTCTGAATCAAATATTGGTCCCACTTAGACCATTTGATCATAATTTTCTTCTTTGAAGCAGGAATTACTTTTAAATAGTCTTCTTTAATCTGTCTGTTCCTGTTGAGAGCTGCTTCTATTTCTCTCCATTTGATCACAATTAGCCATTTAACTACTAAAATAATGTTTATAATCAGATTGTTTCATGGATTCTGGGGTCAAGTGAAATAGAAACAGCTCTGGGGATAATTGGAGCTCTTACCCCAAAATTGCAGAGAGTTGTTCTGTACATTTTGTCCACATTGTTTTAATATGCTCGCACTCCCACCACATGTGGGTCTGAGTTCCTAAAATCTGGCAACCACTCCAGCAATTGAAAAATGTATTTAATGGAGTTATTTTAAAGACATGGGTGGGCACATTGTACCACCTTTGACATCGCTTTAAGTAAGACACAGCTAACCCATTTATAGGTATATGCAAATGCTCTGAACCATTTTTCTTTAGTATAGTCAATATCTAATTCATCCTCCCACTTCTGTATAGAGATTGTTTTATCTTTATCTTTTGTACCTCTTATAAGTCTATAAAATTTTGAGATAGAAAAAACTTCCTCCGTACTATACATTTTTTCAAAACTAGGTCTCTCAGGTCTCTCGCTTGAAATAAAGCAAAGTTAGAGATCTTAACTTCTTGTTTCCAGGATAAAAGATGAAGCCATTGATCTTGAGAAAGGTCGAATGTTAACATCATATGCTCAAGAGGTCTAAAGTCATAATTTTTTTAAAAATCGGCCAAAATCAGGCTTCTTAGTCGGTGCAGATTATCATAATAAATCTCAGGCAAATGTCTACTTATAGCCCGCAGAGGCGTGATCGGAGATGGGAAAGATGTTAATTGCCATCTCCAAGCACATCTGTGCCAGGTCTTAATCCCCGTCTGAACTACCAATGGAGTCTCTTTAGAACGCATTTATCCAGGCTTTTTGAACAAAGTATGTGTTCAATATTTAAGTCTCTAGCTAGGGCTCTCTCAATTTTCATATCTTGTGGTTGTAAGTTCATAAATTGAACTAAGTGTATAGCTTTATAATAGTCAACCAGACTGGGGATAGCTAAACCACCTTTATTGAATCTTCTTTCCAAGATTTCCCTTCTTATACAGGCTTTTCTACCATTCAGCATAAAAATATCGATTTTCTTTTGGATTGATCTTAATATATATTTAGGTATGCTGAGTGGTATATTCCTCATCAACAACCTTATTAAATTGCAAATCAGCCAATTGAATAGGGCTCTATATAAGCACATAGAATATTTGTTTACAGATGTTTTAGTTAGTGAATACCTTGCTTTTGGATGCCCATCCATGTAAGGTTTAATTTCTTCCAAGCCATTAATATAGGGGAAATCCGTTTAAATAATTTATCAAAATTTACTTTAAGTTGTCTTACATTAGGGGTAAAGTCAGTCCCCAAGTGAGTGAACCCATATTGCTTCCATTCGAATGGATATATATCTCTTAGTTCATTTTTAACTTTTCCTTTTAGACCTAGTGTCATTATCTGTGATTTTATAATATTTAATCTGTAATATGAGATGTCTCTATATTCCTCTATCAAAGAGAACAATCTAGCCAGTGATTTAACTGGTTTTGACAAAGTTATGACTACATCATCAGCAAACAGAGTAACTTTGTAGTTGTATTTACAATCTCAATGCCCTTAATACTTTCATCTACTCTAATACTCAAGGTGTTCTATTATACGAACATATAACAGGGGTGACAAGGGAAACCCCTGTCTTGTGCAATTGCTTATTTTTAAGTTTTTTTATTTAAATCCCTTGCCTGAGACAAATGCAGAGACCTCTGTGTATAATGCCTTAATCGAGATTGAGCCCAAACTTCCAAACCCATATTTCTCCAGGACACACTCCATATAGTCCCAATTAACCCTATCGAATGCCTTCTCGGCATCTAGTGAGAGGGCAATCGATGAAATCTTTTCAGATCTTGCAAATTCCAAAATATCGATTAATTTCCTGATATTTTCAGCTCCCTGCCTTTCTGTAATGAATCCTGTTTGGTCGGTTTTAACCAAAGAAGCTATCAGGGGGTTTAATTTCAATCCCAATACTCTTGCATATAATATTATTGTCAATACTATTTGTCACAACTGGATTTTGGGAGGCACAGAGGGACCTATTTCTTCATGCCCAGAGCTTTACTGGACTATTGTGGACTGTGTATTCACTCTGGGATTTGGGACCTTCCCTGGGTTAAGATATGATTACTATATTATATTTTGGTTTATGAGTGTACTAGGTTTTGGATGGATTAGAATGCCTGGGTACCTATGCTACTTGTGGCCCTGCCCAGAGCCTAGAGAGTTTGCTAGAGTAATGTGCCTAGGCCTGAGATGATAAGCTCCTGCCCTGTGCAACCCAGTAGGACATGTATTGTTGTTATTGTGTATGATTAGATATGAATTGTGTTTCATGTTACAGGTATTGCTGTAAACAACATAATGTTTTTTCAGTAAGTGACTGAGATGTCGACATGTTAGAAGTAAACACAACAACAAAATTAGAGGTGCTCAATCTGAGAATGAACAATACCTGAGCACCTCTAATTTTGTTGTTTTTATGCAAATGACCCTTAGGGGCTTTTCTCACCCTAAGGGTGATAGGTGAAACCAGACATGGACTCCTTGCTCACTTTGACTTAGGGACTACAGCTGCACCTCACTGACGAGGCCCATAGAGGCCGAAGCACGTCTGGGGTTTGCTGTTTCTCCTGTTCAAGGTAGAATTGCATGGTATTTCAGGTCTGGGTTACTCTTGTGAGTGAGACCAGACTGATATACTTCAGGATATTTCTCCCTGTGAAGGGTACAAGTAAGCTAAAAGAGGTTGCTCTCTGAGTAGGTAACCAGACCTATAGGACAAACCTACTTAAGGTATTGTCCATTCTCATATGGAGCATCTCTCATTTTGTTGTTGTTTATGTTAGAAGTAACCCCTACATTCTAGGGAAATGTACAGAAAAGGTTCCGCAAGTTAGTGGAATGCAGATAAAACCTTGTACTATTAAACTCATACAAGCCGGGTTTTGTGACTTTTATGTAAGCACAAACAGGGGCTCTGGGATGCACCCCAGAAAGGGCTATATTAAAAACTATAGCAGATGCTCTGCAGATGGACAGCTCTGCAGAATATTGTAGTTAAACACATAGCTTACATCTGCCAAGATCGGCAAGCTGGCTTATGCTTCAGTCAAGTGCCAAGTCAACACTCTTGAGATGCTGTCTTGCACATACACCTGAGATTCTCTGTTTGACATGTACAGTAGTCATGCATTCCTAAGGAAACTAAGAATGCACATTGTCCTGATTGGGGAATCATAATTTACATGTAGGTTTGAACCTATTGGTTACCAAAAATGCACAATTCTCTAAATGTTTATTCTCCACTGGAGCAACTGTATAAATATATCCATAGTTCATAATAAAAGAAGACAGTTCTGGTTTTCACATAAACATGGTGTGAGACTATTTACTAAGGGCCTGTATCCTGAGTGGGGAGTGGTCCTGCTCTGAGACCACTGGTATCCTGCCTTATGATCTGCACATTCCTGGGTGTTGTATCTATCCATCTAAGCCATCTTTTATGCCTGAGGTAACAAGAACTACATGGTCCTTCCGGGGTAGGTTGGAATTAGGTTCTTATAAAGCCCAATTGAAGAAACAGGTCATGACACTATTCATTATTAATTTTGTACTTCCAACCTAATTTAAATGTTTTTCTTTGGAAAATATTTTCTTGTTTTAAATCAGTTTTCACAAACACCTAATTATTATTCTATTTGAAATCTCATATCTGTTTTGGTTCTCCTCTGGGACCATACATTCAAGAGCCAGTTAAAACACAGCGATACCAATAAAAAGAATAGACAGATGTAAAAACTTTGGTTTTGTTCTTGCTTCTTTAGAGTTGCTTATATGGAAAAGAAAAAAGGACAATTGTGCAATGCAAATTTAAAACAACTTCTTTTGTATATATATATATATATATATATATATATATATATATATATATATAACAGTAATATATATTACATATTATTCTTTGACTAATCTCATATGGAGTTATATTAAGATACAGACCATAATATTCTGGGCAGATTATTAACAATAACACAGAAGATCACATTATCTGTCAAGAAATGTTATTTAAAAAAAATACTATTTCACAGCAATAATCCTAATAAATTCCCACAGGCTATGTCCCTGTAGGTTACTTCCTCAGGGAAATATGACATTGATTATAAGCATGATTATAATTTTCAAACACAGCTCTTCTCATTCTATGCATGTAAGTCACAACGGTACAAAGATAGACATACTGTGCACATGCTGTAACGAAAATACATACTGCGGAGAAAAATTGGTTTCAATGCTCAGGGTAGCCATGCAGTAAGCAGTTATTATGAGTATCTTGAAGTAAAAATGATAAAGACAGTTCATTTCACTTTATCCATATTCCATGTTTGCATTTTTTCATAAAGAATCAATTTTCCTCTTCTACCTCCACCTTTCTCATAGCTATAAAATACTATAAAATCTGTAAAGGATCTACTAATATATTGTTTTACTACATTCATTCTTAAAAGCAATATAAGATTGGTTGACAGACTTTAACAAGCTATATCTGCAACATTAAAATAAATTGGTGTATTGGTATGTGTAGACATATTTAGAAGGTAAAACAAAAAAACTTCTACTCCATGCAATATTTTAAATGTTTTGTTTTGCTACTTAAGCGGATTATATTGAAACATACATTACACTTTTTCTATGACTTATATTACATTGTGCTTTTCTGATGAATGGTAAAGGTTATTAAGGTCCTCATTCAATTGCAAGGCCGCAACTCATGTTATATAGGCTATGAGCCTCTTTCAATTTGGCCCCGCAGCTCAATCGCAGACAGCCAAATGCCTGCAGTTGAGTTGCGCGCACCATTTGGTCTCTGATTGTAATGCGATTCAATTGGCCAGGCCCGCAATTTAGGTGCCGGTCCAGAAAATCTGAACACCATGCCGTCGGACGTAGCATTTACAGGCTTGAAGATGTTAGGGGAGAAAGCCCATAACTCCAGATGCATAAACAGCCAATGGAAACAGAGATCTTCATCATGACCAACTTCCAAGCCCGTAACTCGTAAGTGAAGGCCATAGGACTTTGAAATCCAACCTCCATTTTCAAAGTCCTTTGGATCCTACGATCTTGCTGGTTAAAGCCCGTAGGACTTCACATTAATTGCCGTGATCGATATAACACGAAAATGTAACATGAAATTAAGTATTGGAGAATGTTGTGCTATTAATTCTAAGACCTAATATCACTTTCACTCTTAATAAAAGTACAGTATTGCTTTTTTATTTGCTTTTTAAAGTGCTCCAATTTCTCATTAAGCCCTTTGTGAGACTTCCTTGGTACCATTAACTTGTGGTTAGATATTTGCCTTTTGCGGGCTTGACGAAGTGGTTAGCGAGGGGGAATAGGAGCAATTGAATAGCGATTTTAGCCTTGCATCAGTAAAAGATCAAAGGCTCGGAGGGCATTAACTTGCAATTTTTTAAATCACTATAAATCTCGGAGCCCCTAACTCAATCGGAACCTAAAAACTGACGCTAATTGAATAGCAAAATAACTTGCTGGCTCAATTTCCGAGCCCGGATCTCCCAAAAGCCTCAATTGAATGAGGCTCATTATGTCTGCATGCTTGCTGCTGGCTTGAACTCTGCTACAATTACAGAGCGATTCAATTGAACAAGGCCGCAAGTTAGGGCCTGAAAGCCGAAACCATAAACCATGCAATCGTATATCGCAATTCAGAGCGTAAACATGATCAATTAAGCAAGGCCGTATCTACCCATTCAGAAACAGCCAATAGAAAATGAGACCATCATCATTACGTCAGTAAAACATGGAGGTAACATGTCAATCAATTAGCGTTTAGGGGTCTGATATGAGATCAGACCCACAATCCTGCGATGTATAAAATTATAAAAATGAATGAAAGAAATGTTCTAGTCCATGAGTGTGGCCTGATATGTATTAACTCATTTTTTTCTGAGATTGATATAACACCAAGTTGACACATACAAAATAATAATTTTTGATTACAGATTTACGAGCTTGAGAGTGTTGTGCAATTCATTCTAGGGTCTTTCATCGCTTTCCCTGTCTTTTAAATTGCAGTATTGATTTTTTTTAATTTAATTTACAGTGCTAGGAACAGGGGTCCTATCTGGTACACATAGGATTTTCTTCTCTATTTGACATTTATGGGTGTGAAAATATTTGCGGCTTGAGGAATTGTAGCAATTGAATAGAGATTCGTGATTGTAACTCTTGTGGGCTTGAAAGATCAAAGGCTTAGATGGGTTGTAAGTTACAGTTGTAACAACTGCAGGGATTTTCAGCCCGTAACCCATAGATTGTCTGCGGCTCGCAAAAAGACACCAATTAAATAGCAAATTAGTTTATGGGCTACATTGCGGGCCCCCGTAAGCTACAATTTCTCAATTGAATGAGGCCCTAAATAAAGTGGAGTAGTGCAAATACAGCAAATACCAGTGAAACTAGTAAATGTTGGTCATAGGAGCAAGACAGTTTGGGTCTACAATTCACACTTCTTTTTTCATGTGCCATACAGACACAAGGACAGATATGTATGGGTTTTATCTGTAAGTCGTACAACTTTATTAAATATATTCACAACGGCGATTAAAACGTATAGATTAAAAAAATCCAGGATTGAACGGGGAACTTTAAAAGTAAGACAGCTTGTGGGAATCTATTATACCTGTTATATTTTAATAACTTCCACTCCACAAGGGGAGGGTTAATAATATTCCCTACCCGTAGAAATATGTATCTAATGAGTTAAAGAACCATCTGTTTCTAATGTGACAGCCCTATACCAAATCTAGCATACTCTGACAAAGATAAAGCACCACCAAATTGACCAGTATTTTGCCTGATAGCAAGTGACACCTAAATAGGTGGGTTACTAGTGGGTTGAGGGGCTGCTCTTTCTTGATCAGACAAGGGAGTAATTTGTGCCCTTACTGTCTCCACTCAGTCATACCACACATTACATATTCCAGGAATACCCAGACTAAGAAAGCCAATAACCAATATATTTTGACAGGCGGGGCACAAACAAATGGAACCCTATGATATCTGATAACAGGTGGAACTTATAATGGTATGTTGCTAGTGAGGGATAAGGGACATACAAAAATGTTGTTATTTTTTTAGTCATGCAGTCAGCACTGACTCTCTGTGACCTAATGGACTGCAGCACACCAGGAACCTCTGTCTGCCACTGCCCCTCTGAACTTCCTCAAGCTCATGTTCATTGCTTTAAAGACCTAATTTATCCATCTCCGCTTCTGCCGTGCCCTTCTCCGTGTGCCTTCAATCTTTCCCAGCATACCTACTCACTATATCACTATAACCATCATTGACTTTCACACTTTCCATCCTTCCCATCATAATGGAACCCCACCCACCTACTAACATAACATGTTTAGTATGGAAGATCTTACCTTGTCAGCATTAGTCAATGTTTGGATCTCAAGATTTATGGAGAAATTGTGTCACGAGAATGGCATATATTGGCAGGGAGGCCATAGACAAAGTGCAGGGAGCTTCACTTGAAGTAAGTTAGTTTGTGGATCGAGCTGCCAACAACAGGTTACTAAAGGTTTTTGCCAAATTCTCTGGCACTATATTCCTGGCACCCTATTCACTCTCATTCATTACCAGATAGAACACACTTAAATAAGCTGGTCACAACACTCTAATCCAACCTTTTTAGCTTTCAGACATGGGCAGTGGCACCAGAAGGTTTATTTGAGTGAGTTAGGAATATATTTGTTACAAACAAGTAAACAACATTATTTCAGCTAAAAAAGAATTTCTGTCAATAAACTTAACAGTGTTCCTAGGCATAAAACACAGAGGATCTAAACAATATAATGCATCATGAATTACAATCAAGACACACAAAGGCAATGCAAAGTACATTAACACTTTCTAAACAGCAGGATATGCATTAATAAATCTACCTTACTGGGTACCAGATGAAGTGATATTTATAAGCACTGTTTGAAATGTTTTGAGAGATTAGAAGAACTGACTTAGGTTGGATATATGCAAAAAACATAACTAGAAATGATGAACTCTCCATTGATTCCTGTTGCAAATAACAGAATTTTTGTTAAGTTTAGCAGTCATTGTTCCAAAAGAAAATATAATCTTCTAATACATTTTAATTCTCTCATTGGAATGTAGGTTTAAATCTGTATGCTAATTCTTGAACAGAAGCTCATAATAAATTCAGTTCACTAATGAATTCAGAAGGTTTTTGCTTTATAACTGTCAGATATTTATTATTGTGCAATACTGAAATAACTGCAGTTTCAAATGTACATCTTACTCCTTTCTAGTCTGTGGAAGTTCAGTTAACTCAATAAATATGTAGTGGGCATCAGTAAACAAATTTGACAGCTCTCAGAGGAGTGAATAAATTCCTTAAGAACACTTTCAAATTTATGGTATGTTCATCATTCATTTTTCTACCAATTGCTTTATAAATA
The DNA here is from genome assembly GCA_027410445.1 of Discoglossus pictus. NCBI lineage: Eukaryota > Metazoa > Chordata > Amphibia > Anura > Alytidae > Discoglossus > Discoglossus pictus. The sequence goes on from CM050169.1 coordinate 163,255,214, forward strand.
TGGATCAACCATTGTCTGTTGATTAAATCAAAGTAAAATTAAACCTGAGTTTTTGCTTATGGAGTTTACGACCCATAGATCCAAACTTATAGTTGAGATTAAACATTTTGGGAATCAAACAATGAAACAATTAAATAATCTATAATGCTATTGTACTAGTCAAAACTGAGAATACATGTATACAGTCTTATTAAATTGTGATTTGGCCAATTGAATAGGGCTCTATATAAGCACTGAGCATATATTTTTACAGAAGTTTTTAGGTAAGGAACTTCTATCCAAAAGCAAGATCTTCACTAACTAAAACCTCTGTAAAAAATGTGCCCTGTGCTTATTTAGAGCCCTATTCAATTGGCCTAATCACAATTTAATAAGGCTGATAGTCTGCATCATTGTTCTGATCTTTGCTGTTTTGCAAAATTAGTAAAGCACACATGATAGTTTGACATAAATAAATAGTATGCCAATATTGTGATTAATTATTCATATATTATTTAGATAAATAGTCTAGCTCTGACAATGCGTCATTATAACAAATAGCTACAGTTAATTTCCCTGTTTATCAAACATGCCAATTAAGAAAAGTATTTAGTAATATTTTAGTTGTTAAAATTACAAAATACAGAAATCATCATATCAATACAAAAAAAATCTGCTATTCTTTACTTAAAAAGATGATTTCTATAATTTTACATTGAAAGCTACATGCTTATAATAAAAAAAGGCATTAGTATCCAAAAACAGTAGATGAAGGTGGAAAATCAAACAGTTCAATAGCAAATCAATGTGCACAACTATTTTGAAATGGATGTATTACATTGAGTCAATATGCAGAGGCAATAATTAGTAAAACAACTTCTAGCAGAAAAACTATTATCTGCTATATTGAGGAAAATGTCACTGTATTATAAATGTTGATATTTATGGCATGCGATAATAGGGAAGTATACTCTTGTTTTTCTTTTTCAAAACATTTAATGGATTACAAAAGATATTGCAAATATTGCTGTAAATGATAACCAAAATACACATTTGCCATGACCTGCTCTTTGAGTGAGATATGAAAGGCACTCCCTACCCCTATTTACTGCAGGAATAGCTCTGTTGGGATGACTCTGGACCGAATGATGGATGCAGCCAGCCATGGCAGGGCTCTCCCAATCATTAGCAGTGCCCAGAGATGCTTCTGGAGATCTACAGTAAGTCTGGATCAGACATTACTGTAGCAGACTGCTAGCTTGGACAATAATTCACTCCAACACCATAATCATGATGGAAAAATTAAGAACCTTTATTTTACATTGGACAGGTTATATGCAGTCATCATCAAAGACCTGGGGGTGGCTAACCTTGAGGACGCCCTCCTGTACATATGCTGACCCATAGTAACTGGTCTCTGAGACTTCCTATTAGTCCTGGTCAATGGGCTAAGGGAAATCCCTGGGAACGGCCAGCCTTGTCCCCAAAGCCGGCCCCCTGGGTGTGGCTAAGGGGCTTATTTGAAGATTGAATGGTGACCTGTGTACATCTCCCTGATAGATAGTTAGCCCCTCAAGTGAAGGCCAGGAAACCCTGTCAGATCTGCCCCTGAGAGGTGCCTCAATGTCTGTAAAGACCCCTTTGTTCTGACCGTTATCACTCCAGTGTGTTTACCTGGGTGATAACCTGGGAGACCAGATGGTTGACCTCCTTATGTGTCGCAATATGTACAGAGATGGCTACCCCCAGTACAATATGGCTGCTTCACTCCCCATCCCTTTATCATGGTCAGGTTAACAGATTTTACTAGCCAATGCGTAAAGGCGCACATAATCATAGCCCGCTTATGTGGAATAGTACTTTATTACGGGTATGTTATGTGTCCTCTTAGCCCTATTGTCTCACCTGTTTTAGTCACTTAGTCTCAGGGTCTGTAACCCCTGTTCCCTGGTACTGAAGGGTAGACACCGGATACCACACCAATCCACTTCATGCGTAATTGTCAACTTTATTAGTGGTGATGTGGTAAGCTGCCTTTTCTCTGAATACATCACAATAGCAGTATAACATTGGGTCTCCTAGGCCCAGAACTGTTACTCCCCTGGATATCGTTGTTTGGGGAGTATATTAGTCTCAGGAGGGCACTTGGTGCATCACCAATATGACATAGATTAACTTGGGCCACGTCCATGGTAAGATGGCTGCTACTGTAATCCAGTCCCTCCTGGTAAGCCATCTTGAGTTATGACAACATTGTTATAGATTATTCCTATTTTCTAAGATATTTTATAGTTTAGCACAGTTTAGTAAAGCTCTACATCTCAGATGAATAGTATTATGCTTCACACAGCATGCTGATCCATTTGGTAATCATGGTAGAGATACTGGAGTGGGTTGCCAGCTCATTCTCCAGTGGTGCACAGCATACAGCTCCTGGTATTCCTAGGTGGTCTTCCATCCAATTAATGACCAGGCCCAACCCTGCAAGGCTTCAAGGTGGACTGACTTCTTGGTTCCCTGACTGAAATCGAACCCAGGTCACAGTGGTGAAAGAACCAAATTCTAACCACTGGACCACAAGGGAACCCAGGTTTTTTTTCTAAAGAGGTGTATAATCCCATAATGACATAATAGTAAAACCTGCATTTGCATCTTAATAGAGCTGATTTGTATTTCTTATGCTCATATGTGATTTATATTGCAATAGTTATAACACAATGCATGGATGTATATTGGAATATTGGATATAATGGACTCAGAACTCTCTTTTTATCACCTTTGATTTGATCTGATTTGATTGAGATTGCAAAGTTATCAAAATTGAGCAAGAGGAAGACCTGGGGAGGAGGAGGCTCGAGAGGGGGTCCTGAAAACTCTGGTTCATGTGAGCTGCTAAACAAGAAGTGATTATACTTTACTTAGCCGTAAAAGTTAAGAATTGCATTTTTCTGGATGTTGGTGTACTAAAATAGTAGATTATCTAAGTAACTTGCCTGAATACTAAATTGTAAAACTACTGAAAAGTAACTAACCTGTATGTAAGTTTGCGAGTTTTCAATCGTGTATCCGTGTCTTGGAAAAAAGCACTATGTACATTTGATTATATGCTCAAAAACAGGGCCCTCCATTCTTTATAAGGTGTTAAGTTTGTTTTTTGCCATGTACTAAACCCCTGTACAGCTCTACGTAATATGTTGGCGTGATATAATAAGTTTGGATTTTTAGTTCTGTTAAGGAATCATCTAGTTATGAATATACAGACATACCTTGGTCCCTTGGCTTTTTCCCTATCTCTCTAGTTATTTATCTATTTATTTAATTCTTTAATTTCTATATATTACATTTTTTGTTTTTGTTCAAGTTTCCCTTGTTTTGTTTAAAGGTTACTGTTGTAGTTTCATAATAATAGAAACGATAAAACTGAAGGGGTATACTAAAGTTCTGAACATAAGGCATTTATGTTTATTGAAAATCTAGAATGTAAATGTTATCTATTGCGTTATTACGCTGGAACATTGTATATACCTTTCAATAAAAACTATTTAAAAAAAAAAAAACATGGTTTCTGACCACACAAGTTATTTACTGCATTGTCAAAGGGAGCATGTAAGGAACAGAGTGTTATAGGCACAAGAACATGGGGATATAGGGACTAATCATGATAATGGGTATTGCAGCATTGTGTAAAAGTTGAGGAAGGCTAGCAACCACACAAGGAGGCTGTAGAGATACAGATGGAGATCCAGGAAACATACCTCCATCAACAGGAATCTTGGGTACATCTGTCCTGTGAAGTCCCCTGACATTGCTGTTCTGTATGTGACAACATGTATAACAATAATATATATGTCAAATTACAGCTAGTGTGATTGTTTTAATTAATTATTAATAATACGGCTGATATGCGTAACAACCCTTCAATGGAATGATTATTTGATCCACAACAGTGTTAAAATGTAAGTAAATTATAAACCCCCAAAATGTGTTATGTGTGTTGTTCATGCATGAGTTAGATAACTGTGATAATAAAATATAAAATGGTGCATGAACATTCTTTGGACATATTAATACAAGTGATCACACTTAAACCACATTTATTAGATACACAGAGCACAGTCTGATGTGCATTAATATTATGGGTGTGGTGTGCGCAAAAGAGGACAAAAAGCTGAGTGGGAAATGGGAAAAACCTAAGCCGTTAAAGGAAATACTGTATAATAATAATGACGCATAGCATCTACTAAAGTTACATGTGGTCATTTCACCATGATAATGATAGTCAGATGAATAGAAATCTCATCATTCATCATGCCATATAACAAAAAAAAAACAGTAATGTGTATAGCACTTACATCATGTCTTCATCTGCTCAATTACACATATGCAGTAACTCCTGCATTATGTAATCCAATTCAATCACACACACATAGCGTGTTTAAAAAAAAAGAGTAGATTAAGAGTAGCAAGGTAAGAAGGAAGTGAGAGATACATAGGAAGGAAGTTGTGAAAATAAAGAGGTTAGGTTATCCATTGGTTAGAGATGGAATAGATGGGAAATAAAGTGATTGGCACTGTTATGTGATATGGTATCTGTCCCTAGTGGACAGGTAATGTAACCTGCAGATGGAAATGTCAGGAGACGCATACTTTAACCACAGCTTAAGTAGAAGCAGTTCATGGGAGAGTAAAAGAGGAGACGAGGGCATGAGAGGTGGGATGGTTGTGTTGGAGACAAAAGGTGGAAAAGTTAAGAAGAGTCTGAATTGGTCAGGTGTAGAAGATTAGTGTGACTCAATAAATTAAAGCTAACAAGGGGTGGGTTGGGTGACGGGCAGGGAGGGGATTGAGCCAGGGAGAGAGAGAGAGAGGAGACCAGAATGATCTGAAAGCAAATGGAGATAATTTAGGTTAAGGAATAGACTTACTGCCCACAACACATGGCTTAACAATCAATGCAAATTATGGGGGATGGTACAGAGGAAATACAATTATATCTAGATGAAAAGTGGCTATGGCAGTAGATATAATAAACAGATAAAAATCACAAAATTGATGAATAACCAGGAACAATGGTAGAGAATCCTCAGAAGTCCAGATACCTGAGTTAAATGGGATGTTCTTAGCAGCCAGGAGCCAGGGAGAGAGAGAGAGGAGACCAGAATGATCTGAGTTAGAGGGGATGTTCTTAGCAGCCAGGAGCCAGGGAGAGAGGAGACCAGAATGATCTGAGTTAGAAGGGATGTTCTTAGCAGCCAGGAGCCAGGGAGAGAGAGAGAGAGGAGAGACCAGAATGATCTGAGTTAGAGGGGATGTTCTTAGCAGCCAGGAGCCAGGGAGAGAGAATGAGGAGACCAGAATGATCTGAGTTAGAGGGGATGTTCTTAGCAGCCAGGAGCAAGGGAGAGAGAGAGGAGACCAGAATGATCTGATTTATATGGGATGTTCTTAGCAGCCAGGAGCTAGGGAGAGAGAGAGAGAGAGAGAGAGAGGAGACCAGAATGATCTGAGTTAGAGGGGATGTTCTTAGCAGCCAGGAGCCAGGGAGAGAGAGAGAGGAGACCAGAATGATCTGAGTTAGAGGGGATGTTCTTAGCAGCCAGGAGCCAGGGAGAGAGAGGAGACCAGAATGATCTGAGTTAGAGGGGTTGTTCTTAGCAGCCAGGAGCCAGGGAGAGAGAGAGAGAGAAGAGACCAGAATGATCTGAGTTAGAGGGGATGTTCTTAGCAGCCAGGAGCCAGGGAGAGGGAGAGGAGACCAGAATGATCTGAGTTAGAGGGGATGTTCTTAGCAGCCAGGAGCCAGGGATAAAGAGAGAGAGAGAGAGATGAGACCAGAATTATCTGAGTTAGAGGGGATGTTCTTAGCAGCCAGGAGCCAGGGAGAGAGAGAGAGGAGACCAGAATGATCTCAGTTAGAGGGGATGTTCTTAGCAGCCAGGAGCCAGGGAGAGAGAGAGAGAGGAGACCAGAATTATCTGATTTAGATGTGATGTTCTTAGCAGCCAGGACCTAGGGAGAGAGAGAGAGAGAGAGAGGAGACCAGAATGATCTGAGTTAGAGGGGATGTTCTTAGCAGCCAGGAGCCAGGGAGAGAGAGGAGACCAGAATGATCTGAGTTAGAGGGGATGTTCTTAGCAGCCAGGAGCCAGGGGGAGAGAGAGAGAGAGGAGGCCAGAATGATCTGAAAGCAAAAGAAAAAAAAAGAATGGTATGAGTATCACACAGAATGCTTTGCTGTGACCACATTCAGTAAGCCAAGAGCACTATAACCATCTCTATATGATATTGTTAAGCAACATTTATATCACATTCAATTGGAATACAGGTGTTATAACTTAATGTTATGATATCATTAGGTCTAAAAATGTACCCATAAATAGATGACAAATGTCATCAGCTATAATGTATGTTAATTACATGAGACAAAATAATCTACCATCAGGACTGAGCAGTAATTTCTGCAAAGGGCTCAAACAATGCCGCTGGGCCTCATACCATCCACTCAGCGGCTTCACTCTCTTGTAATTTTCTATTTACCTTGTTTTCTTTTGCCTCTAGACCTAAAACTTTACATGCCACCACCTCTCTTCAGCCTCTGAACTCATATAATATGCTCTTCCTCCTATCCTGTCCACTCCCACTAATGATTTGTGTAAATTATAGCGCAGGTTTAGCACTATTACCTCCACAGCTGATACACCCACAAACTTAATAACAAATTAACCCTGTACTCTCTCTTCAATTAATTGTGAAGTCCTTTAAATACTTCATCTTTTGATTTATTGATCCCTTTAGATTGTTTGCAAGTTTTCAATCTTATACAGTGCTTTGAAAAAAGCAAAATATATGTTAGGTTTTAAACTCAAAGACAGAGTTCTCTAATTTTTGCTATGTGTTTATTTTATTGTATTAATTGTTTTCTTTGTTTTCTTTAATAATAATAATAATAATAATAATAATTAGAATATACAACCCCCTGCATATATAGGCCCTCATTCAATTGCAATTTGGCCAATTGAATAGGGGTCTAAATAAGCACATAACATATTTTTTTAAAGAAGTTTTTAGTTAGTAAACATCTATCCAAAAGCAAGGTTTTCACTAGCTAAAAACGTATTTTAAAAAAACATGTTATGTGCTTATTTAGAGCACTATTGAATTGGCCAAATCGCAATTGAATGAGGGCCATAGTATATTAACTGCTGCTAATGATAATGCTTAACTAATGCATGTATTAATGATGGGTTTGATTAACATGCTATTGTAGGACTATTCAAGTTCGCCCCCATCTCTAAATTGGTACAAACTAAACCTAATAGCAATCATGGGTTGTAAAGCATGATATATTTTTTATTTATGGAGTGTGTGATCATTCTGCTGCGGGAATGTCATTGATGGAATGGCTTTCTGATAGCCGCGTTGTGTCTTTTTCATTTACATTTTTTGGTCACACTGCTTTCAGATGAAGAAGATGCCATTATGAAGTTGACATATGCCTAAATCAAAATATAAAAAACAAATATTAAACAGTAAAGGATAGAGAAAAATGGGACTGCACCAACTCTTCTCAAAGGCATTCCACAGCAACCATCAATTTGTGAAATGTTAAACATAATCATACGTGTCCACAGAGAAGAGGATCATGGACTATGTGATGGTGGGTAGCCAAACGGTTACAAATTGTAGAGGACCCAGACCTCCTGCAAGTTGTAATGAGAGAACAATAGTATATGAGTTAATAACAAATGATGTGTGTTCCTATGTATTTGACATAAAGTTGTTTTGAACCTGGATGGCTCAATTATTAAAATTGTGTGATGTTATCATTTGCTAGATATGATCATTCCTTTGAATTATGAGCTAGGTTTTTAATGGCTCATAGCAGTATATTTTTTCCTGCTGCGGTCTGCCCTTTACAGCACATGCATACACATACTCTGCTGAACTGCAGTGTGTCATACTAACCAATCAGTGAACATGTCTTAGCAACAGTTGTTAACATGCTGCTGAGACATGGTCCCTGCACATCTATCCCTACATAGTATGTATCTACATACTCTGCAGTGGGCACACCCATAGATGAACTTTTTATTAGATATTTACTCACTATATATTTTGTCATTGATATCCATTGTAAAGTTTTGTTTCTATGATACTTAACAAATATCTGATGCTGCCCACCAGTGACAGTGATATTGAGGCTTCCTGGATTTGACAAGGGATTGAATATATATCTTTCCGTAGTAAAATGCATTAAGCTTACTTATTACTTTCATATGTGAAAAGCATTTGCATGAGATGTGTGTTATCTATGTGTGTGGTGTACATGTGTAGGTATGTGTTTTTTTTGGTTTATATGATATTCAACCGGCACTGTGGCTGGAAGCATCCTGTGTGGCCACCGGCTTGAAGCTGGTGCCATCAAGTCCTTCAGCAACCTACCCCACTCATTGTAATGGGCAATCACTGGGGTGACACCAGTTGTAGGTCTCACTGCTTTAGCCTCCTCTTCCAACTTCCTCTTCACCTTGACACGGCTGTCTTCATAGTGATGCCTTATGGACCTCCTGTTCTGACCCTGAGACCTGTCCCTCACTACCACTACCCCCCACAGAAAAGGCCTCTCCTTCTCTTATCCTGGGCTATCTGTTACTATCACTATGGGCACCTCCCTCCCTCTACCTCACCTCCTGACTTCACCTCCCAGAACTACCACTCATAGCCCTCTCTCCCTCCCCTCCACTCACTCTTTCACTTCCTCTCCCTCTATCACCTTCACTCCCTCTCTCTCTCCCCATAATAATAAAATGATAAATACAAAATATGCATTTGTATATGTATAAGAAGTAAAATATGTATATGTACAATAAACTCCCCGTTATCCAGCACCTATGGGGACTCCCAATTGCCGGATAAATGTAGTTGCCGGTTAATCCGGGTCCAAGGAAGAAAAGGGACCAAACGACCCTTAAACCATCCAAATCCCCTCAAAATGCCTTTAAAAAGGCATTAGCACATAAACTGGGCTATTTTTTTCTGCAGTCTCAAACTGCCAGATAGTGCCGGTTTAGCAGGAGTTTTGTTTAAATAGGGAATTGATGCCGGTTGCTTGATTGTTGGGTGCTGGATAACAGGGATTTTACTGTATTATATGTTTTAATTTTCTATAGGGAATGGGGTGTGTGGGTGCTGTGGCCTAGTTCTATGTATATCTATGTGTGGTATTAATCTATGTGGGTCTACGTTATGTGTTATCAATAATTATGTGTCTGGTAAAATAGAGTGTAAAGAAGAATTAGGTAAGAGAAAACGGTAAAATCAGTGGTAACATGCTTTCCAAACTTTAAAATCTCCTGCTCTCTCCTCAATCTCCAATACCCTCCAACATTAGTGATTGAAACAAGTCAATGGTCACCTTGTGGATCTTACTGCCAAACTGGACAATACACAGGCAACTCCTATTCCTTTTGAGTCTAAATCCCGTAACCCACTTGGATTGTAAGCCTTTACGAGAGAAGGGTCCTCTACATGTTAAATAAAGGATAATAATAATAACAATAATAATAATAATAATATATTGACCACATAACTAATGTTCCACCTTATATTTAATTCAGTAAAACTAATTTAAGTTTACCTTATAATTTTGTTTACTTTACTGCAATTTATATATTTGAATCAATTTTTAAAAGAGCTAGACAAAACTAATGAGTCTAGCAAGTTACTGTTGTATATAAAAAAAGGAAACCAAAAATGAGAAAAGCCTTTCCATTGTGGAATTCAACATTGTATCTACAAGAATGAATAATGCTGCTACGGTTAAACTGGAAAGACAGGCTTGTTGAGATAGAGGTGAAAGCTCAAATGACTTAAACAAACTAAAACTAAAATACCTTTTGCTATTATCAATGAAAACAATTGCAAGGAATCCATCAAATTTGGTATTAGTAGAAATACTAGGGTGAAGCTGGCTGTGCAGGAAGATAGTAATTCCTAAATCCTAAGTGAAATCCCAGCTGCATTTTTTTTTCACAAATAGCTTGGCCTTGAAAGTAAAGAGGATAAACCAAACCTACTGTCCCCCTGTAAAATAAATACAATTAGTGGAAAGATGAAATTGTGGTGAGAGAGTTATAAGTTGCATTTGTGGCAAATATGAGTGGTTGACTAACCAAAAACTTGCCATTGATAATTGATCACTAATAGCTTCATGTTTATTAAAAGGCCATTGCCCAAAATTCACAAAGCTTTGCAGGGGAAGCAAAATTATTATTTGAAGATTCAATGGCCATAGAAAATGGTTATCTCAGCCTCAGCAAACCACTCTGCCAAGCTTAGTAGTGTTATAGTGTTGATAGATCTTTTTCAAATTAACTCAATTGAATGCTAGCCCATTGATATTCTGTATTTACAGATTTTTCAGGTTTCTTTAAAAAAGTTTGCACATTATTACAAGTAAAATATATTGGACATATTTTATATTGTGTTTTATACAATTTTATAAAGTTTAGGAAAAATATAAAGTATTAATTCATCAGGAAAAAAGAGATAATATTCAAAATGTTATCTCCATGCAATTATACAAATAGACAATTAAGAAAAAAAGTATGTAGCATGGGCCTGATATGTTGACTATTTATTACAAATCTGTTCTCGGTTTAGTTTTATGACTCTCTTTTAAGACTTCTCAGAGAAAATAGGTGAAGTTGTGGCTAGTTTTGCTAATTAATTGTAATTGGAACTTGTTATTTAGTTGCTAAAAGTAATTTAACTAAATATTAATATTTTGGTTAAACCTTCAAAATAGATGAATATCATTATATTAGTATTTTCCTAGGAAAGAAAAAGACTGAAAAAAGCATTGAAATTTGTTTAAAATATGATAGAATTGTAAAGATACAGTATTGGAGAATCTCAATGTAATTGGTTGTAACTGGTTATTTCTCTACTTTGAAAACACTTGAGTCAATCACATTTTACATTTTTTTTCTAAAAGCACATGTTTATCATAACTAATTGAATAGGATTCTTAGACGTTAAACCTTTCTTAATATGTAGTGATGAAATTAAAGTCGTACATGATCAGAATATGATTTGTAAGGATTTGTTAACCATCTGTTCTTATCTATGGAATACTGAATGACAATGAAGTGAAGTTAATATGTAAAATTAAACTAACCTAGGTTTTATCTTTGCTATCTGTTTTTTTTTATGGGGCCTACTTATGAAGTAGTGAAAAAGCTTACATAACAAGACCTCCATGGCACCTAAACTTCAATCCAAACTTGGCGGTCACTGTAGAATGACGTGGAACACTAGCTTCTACAATAGGGGTCCATTTGAACCCCCATAGTCCCTAACATTATTCCATAAAAACAACTACACCTGTAGAGGGGAGATTATGCTTACCCTACATCTTGACAACCCTCCAACAATGATCCTCAATGCCCTGGTCCTCACACGTTAATTTGCTATTCACTTGGCACCTTGTTGCGGGCTCCAAGATATTTACAGGTTATACCCTTGAAAACTTTGCAATGATTAAACTCGGAACTTTCAGCCTCCCTAAGCCTTTGATCTTTCACTTTCACAAGACTTACGATCAGTAAAATCGCAAATCGATATTCAATTGCTCCAATTCCCCAAGGCCGCAAATGTTTTAACACTCGTAAATGGCAAATGTAGGAGAAAATCCTACGAGTGCTAGAGAGGACATGCAAGGGGGTTTAACCCCTGTCTGCAGCACTGTAAATGCAAATAAAAAATCAATACTGCTCTGTAAATAACGAGGAAAGCAACGATAGACATTAGAATTAAATGCACAACAGTCTCAAGCTCTCAAATCGCAAAGTTTATTTTTATGTTTCATTTAAGGGTTATAGCGATCTTGGGAATCAATGAGTTATTACATAGCAGGCCACCCACATGGACTAGAACAGTATTGGCATTCATTTTTATTATTTTGTATTTTGAGGATTTGCGAGTCCATCGCATATCGGACCCCCGAACCTAATTGATTGACATGTAACCTCCATGTTTTACTGACGTAAAGATGGCGGGCTCATTTTTTATTGGCTGTTTCTAAATGGGAGGTTACAGTCATGCTTAATTGATCATATTCCCGCCCTGAACTGCTACGAACGAGTGCATGGTTTACGGAGTCAGCTTTGGGCCTGTAACTTGCAGGCTCCTTTAATTGAATAGCACCGGAATCCGAGACGAACAGGAGCCAGCAGCACACCCGCATACAGGGACGATCCCGCAAGATGCGGGCCTGCAGTTGAATCGGGCTCTATATTTGCGGATTCCAGCAGATTCCAGCCTAGCGGAAATATGTGTCAATCATCAAGAATTTGAATTACTTCCACCATGATTTATGAAAATTGTTGATTAAAAGTCTAACCAATCAGAATGCACGGATTACATTTAGATAATTATTTAAATAAACAATTTTCCCTAATTGAATTAATACTGAAAATGAAATGATGCATAACAATATATCAAATATGTCCACTATATTGTTACTTGTACTTATGAGCAACCTATTTAACAAAAACTGAATATTATGCAAATTACCTTTATCCATGGGTTAACATTCAATTCAGTTAATTTTAAAAGGGTCTAAGACACCTTCAAGATTCACTAAGCTTGTCACAGTGGTTTGCAAAAGGCTTAGATGACTATTTACTATGGTCATTGAAGCTTCAAAGAACGTCTTTGCAGTACCTGCAAAACTTTGTGAAATTTGGGCAATGGGCTTTTAATATCAGTGGCCAGTTTGTGGTTGAAATCCGTGCATTTTGATTGGTGAGACTGTTAACTTACCAGAAATGGGGCGGAAGCAATTGAAATACTCAAATAGGATTGGCTGAAATATGATTGATACTTTAGAATTGTTAAACCTACAATAAATAATTAGATAAAGAACATTACAACTTTTTCTACAACATCTTAGTAAAGAAGCTGTGTATTTATACATACAACTAGCAACTTGCCCCTCAAAAATGACAGAATGATATAGTGTTATACATTGTGTTTTCTGTCTGTATATGTAGTATCTTTCTGTGTACCCTGCATGTCTTTTTCTTTTCCCCCTCTCCCTCCCCTGTGTCTCTCCTCCTTCTCCTGTGTCTCTTTGCCCCGCTGTGTCTCTTCCTCCTCCCCTCTCCCTTTCCCCCCTATCCCTTCCCCTGTGTCTCTTCTGCCTCCCCCGTGTCTCTTCCCCCCTTTCCCTCCCCTGTGTCTCTTACCCCTCCCTCTCCTGTGTCTCTTCACCCCTCTCCCTCCCCTGTGTCTCCTTTCCCCCTCTCTCTCTCTCTCCTGTGCCTCCTTTCCCCCTCTCCCTCTCCTTTCCTCCTCTCCCTCTTACTCCCCTGTGTCTCTTTCCCCCTCTCCCCCTGTGTCTCTTTCCCCCTCACGCCAGGCATTGCTCATGAGCAACTCATAGCGCAATGTGCATAGCGCATGCACAACTCACAACACATGTGCATGCACAACGTGCAATGCATGCGCAGCTCACGCATTGCGCATTTGCAACTCATAGCGCAATGCGCATGTACTGTTCACACCAAGCATTGGGCATGCGCAACTAGCAAAGCATGTGCATTCGCAGCTTGCAATGTATGCGTGGCAATGCGCATGAGCTGTTCTCGCCACGCGTTACTCATGTGCAACTCGCAACGCATGCGTGGCTCACAACGCGCATTGCGCAAGCGCATAGTTGTCAGAATCGCAAGCTTTAACGTCAAACTCACAAATATGACAACTATATATATGATCGATAGACTTTTGTAGACTTAAGGGTTTACTAACTAAAGCAATCATTTTTTTCTTGATGTTTTATTAGAATATTTTATTTCATTAATTTGAGCAAATATTGTAAAATATATATGTATATGGTATTTTAAATATGTTATTAATAGTTAGAGCTTAGCTTTGGTGTTGTATCACATCCACACCCATTTGGATAGATGGTTACAAATATTTCAATTAATTTCTTTATTTATTTTTTTCAATTGAGGATTTTTCTCAGTCTAATTTCTAATGTACTTGAACTGGGCGTTGATCTGGAGGACACTTGATAATTGAGAAAAACAAAATTAACACAAGGAAGATATAAGCCTATATTTTTCATGATTGAAGGAAAGGCTGAAGAAGGAAACATTAACAATTACTTTTAGGTCTTTATTGGTTTTCAATGTGCCATAAAAAAACAATAACTAATCCATGTTAGTTCCAACTGCCAACTAAAGGAAGGCTCAGAGAAAATAAATTGTTTCCTTCTGTAAAATAGACAAGCATTTTGTAGAATAGGAAATGGATGAAGACAATAAGCCAAACTACAGTAACTTGGCAAGCAGAATTCTTTGAATTATTCTATGATTGATGAATGACGTGCTGTCTGTAGAACATGATGCTGTAAGCAATGTGTATCTATTATAGGAAGCTGAAATAATATGAAAAGGGATGCTGTAAAGTTATATTTTTGATATAAAGCTGTATGAAAAGTTTTAAGGTGATACAAGTGACATGGGGATACACAGGGGCAGAGCTACCGCTGGTGCAGCCAATGTAATGCACAATATATAAACACAGAGCATATTTTTTTACAGAAGTTTTTAGTTAGTGAAGGTCTTCACTAACTAAAAACTTCTGTAAAAAAATATGCTATGTGCTTATATAAAGCCCCTTTCAATTGTCCGAATCACAATTTAATAAGGCTGTATGTCTGTAAGAGCCAATGTGCAGCCTGTGTCTGTAAGAGCAAAAGTGCATCCTATCTCCTGTATTAGTTGATGCTGGAGGGGGGCCGGGCAGCAAAAAAAAAATGTGCATACCCTGTTCTGAGGGGAGGGCAATTTTTTTTTGCACCGGTCCTCTCCATACACTAGCTCCACCACTGGGAATACACATTTGCTCATTTGAAAGAAGTTGTTATAAAGAGACAAATATTGGACACATTCAAGAGAAATGCAAAAATATAATGGTATTGAAAATATATTATTAAGGATAATGAACACATTTTTTTACCATACTTTAAGAAGGAAACTGAGTCCCTAAGTTAAAAGTACATACAAGGGACCCCCAAATCTTTACGTAGACATTTGCTCTCTTGGGGATTAACTACTTTATTGATATCAACCACTTTATTGATATCAGATTAGTAAATGCTTGACTATCTAACAGCCCTATTAAATTTGAAAGCACATAGCGGATCAGCACACCCGCAAAGGCTAATTCGGCTGCGTTACAGAGCTATTAAATTCAACCATGCCGCGAGTTACGGGGCGTAGACACAAGCCCGTTAACCATTCTTGCGAATGTTGCATGTGCAGCCGTGATCATGATCAATTAGTCAAACCCGTAGTTACGCTTTAGATGGAGCCAATGGCAAAAGAGACAGTCATCATTATTTCACTGAAAAGTGGAGGTTACATTTCAAAGCCTTACGGGTTTCAATTTCGAGATTCGATCGGACCCACATTCCAAAAATAATGCAATATTGATAAGCCAGTAAATATGATATTCAAGTCCATGCGAGTTCCATTATATGTATTAACACATTGATTTCCGGGATTGATATAACACAGGAATTAACCAGAAAATAAAGAATTTTATATAGCAGATTTGCGAGCTTGAGAATGTTGTGCTAATAATTTTAATACCTAACATCACTTTCCCTTTAATTATGAGTACAGTAGTGAGTGTATATTTGCATTTACAGTGCTACGGATAGGACTTTAACCCTCTTGCGTGTCCTCTCTAGTACGCATTGGCTTTTTGGCTCCATTTGTGGGTTACGAGGATTAACACCAGTGGATTTGTAGCAATTTAATTGCGATTTTCAAACGTAACAGTTACGGGCTTGACAGAACAAAAGATTTGTGGCTGCGGAGTTCATATTTGGACATCCCGTATAAGTCCTTTAAAGATGTACTAAGAAAATATGATGTCAGGGGACAACTAAAGACTGCAACATTTTGAATATAACGTGATATGGGCTCAATTCAACATTTCTACACTCCAAAGGAGCACCAATGCACGAAAGTATACATTATACTGTAGATCTCAAAACTGAAACTAATGGGAAGTGTAAATCAGCTTTCAATTTATTTCTAGGAAAAGAGGTTGACCTGTTTTAGCAGTAATGTTTGGCTAAATTGAGTGACTTTTAATAAGCATCTTGCTAAACAATAACAGCCTTATTAAATTGTGATTTGCCAATTGAAAAGGGCTCTATATTAGCACATAGCATATTTTTTTACAGAAGATTTTAGTTAGTGAACTTCTATCCAAAAGCAAGGACTTCACTAACTAAAAACTTCTGTAAAAAAATATGCTCTGTGCTTATATAGAGCCCTATTCAATTGGCTGAATCGCAATTTAATAAGGCTGTATATAATGATTACTTGCTCAATTGGAATAAAATACTGGTTTTGTACCTAATTTCTGGTTCATTAAAATGTGACTGAAGTTGTATCCCTCTTTAACAGACACATAGTAAAATACACTAAATATGATCAGGCAGAAATGGGGTTCTAATGTTTAACTTTACAGCAATCTCAGAATTTGAACAGCTTTTTTTCTGAATAAACTAAATGAGCTATTACCACCTTTCACTTCTAATTTCACATGCAATGGGCGTATGTTGAAGGCATGTTAGATGTAAAACACTAGTTATGCTTTATGCACGGTATTCACTAAACATTTGCAAACCTCTGCCAGACTGCAAACCTGTTATGCATCATGATAATGGCAAAGTGCATTGTATCACATATAATAGTTGTCAAACTGCGAGATGTCATCACGCTTTGCGAGGTGCGTACGACTTAGGCGACAAGCTGCACAGGCGCTCATCCCTTTCGAGCCTTGCGAAACGAGGCGAACCTTTAACACGTAGGACTTAGCCAAAAGTACACGACAGGAGAGGCTGGCAATGAGCACCAAAGGCTCTCAGCGCAAGCCTTGCAATGAGCGCCAAAGGTCCAGAGGCTCGCAATGAGCTCCAAAGGCGCTCAGCGCAAGCCTTGCAATGAGTGCCGAAGTTCCTCACAGTACAAAACGGTTTCAATTATGTCTCAAACAGCATTCCCATGGCTTCAAATTGTATTGCCCCATCATTTTTGACGGGCAAGTCGATAGTATAAATAATAATAGATAAACATTTACTGTACATTCAACTTGTATTATAAACTTAGTTAAGACTTAAATGGACCGACAAAGTTGTTCTAATAAGCAATTCCACAAACCAGTTATTAGACACTAGCTAAAAAATATATATTTTTAAAAATATCCTAGACTTTGGAAGTGTAAGATTACACACTGTGGCGTCCCCTCTTACACAGTGTGTAATGCTGCAAGTGGGTCCAGCAGTCTTGAAAAATGGCACTTTGGATGCATGTTCACTAAAAGTGTTATTTTTTTTTTTGTATAACTTTAGGAAAAATCTCTATAAAGAGTATTATTTTGCTTTAAGTGTACTTTTTAACCTTAATAGCCAATACGCTTCTGTTAAATTATTGTTCAAGTTTTATTCAAGTTTTATTTTTCATTGCGTTTCCAAAGTCAATGCATAAACTTAAAAATATATATCCTTCGTAGATGACTATAAAATTAATAACTATAAAACAAATATGAAATAATTGAAAATAACATTGTGTCAAATGTTAATTCACGTCACAAATTCACAGGTGCTGTTTGTGCATGAACATTTTCTGACAAATGGGCAAAGATAATATTAGCACTGTGGAATGTGACTAGCACATTCTAGACAAAGTGCTAATCACAACTCTAACATATATTGTGCTAGCAGCTAATATCTTCTGTTTGAATAGACAGATAATAATAGCAGTAGTATAACTAATTTCACAATTCAATCAATTCTTTTTTTTATGCTCTGATTTCTATCAGACAACATTTTAATTAGATTTTGACACCAATGCACTGTCTTTCTTTTACATTAATTTTCCTTAAATAGTAATTCTCATTATGATTTATTTAATTCTATATTTCTTGCAGTCAATGTGTGTTAAAGTTGCAATCTTCCTTTAAATTAGCTTTTCTGCCTAGTCTCTCAAAACCATTAAGAAAGTGGTTTGTACTGAATGCAGGGCTACTTACTCAAGATAATTAACAATCTTACTTTCTTCAACTATTTGGTGAATTGTGTGTGTATGTATATGTGTTATGTGTAACATATATATATAATTTAACCACAAGATTTACATGCCAAGGTGTTAATTCCATGGTTAAACTTTTGACAGTTTTTTTCATGCATGATGCTATCACTCAGTAGCATAAATTAACAGTTTTGCAGTGGTTTCAAGAATATTTAAAATATATTCAAAAATAACTTTAGTTTCCTTGAGTCATTTATTTTTTTGTAGCATGTTTGAAAATAAAATATATGATTATTGTGTTCCTCTATACACAGTATTGCATATTGCTTTTCTGATTTAACCATATTTATAATTTCTTGTTTGACACAAAAGTAGCATGCCCCACTCCAAAACCAAGGCCAGTAAGATGTCAGTACCATCATTTACAATTAATCATTGTTAATACTTTATTTTCACATTGCTTTTCCCCTATTTGATGTGTAAATAATCACTGCATGTTGGGTCTGATCTGCCATTCCAAAACCCCAGCACCAAGTGTACCATGCTGAAAGGTCATGGAAAAAGTCTTAGCATATCTGCCCCAGTAGAGGCGGTGAATAATCCACAGAGTGAAGGAGAGTAATCAACAGACACTTCTAAACGTGCCAAGGAAATAGACATAGCTTAAGCCTCATGGCAACTTAAGTAGAGAAACAACCAAAATAGAGGTGTTCAATTATAGAATGAACTAACCTTAATGGTTTAGGGCATGATAACACACTCTAAGAGCAACCTCTAAGCTCACTTATGCCATCCACATGGAGAAATGTTCTGTGATATATCAGTCTGGTCTCACCAAATAGAACCAAAATAGAGGTGCTCAATCAGAGGATAAACTAAGCTCGATAGGTTAGTTCCATGGACATGATAACCCACTTTGAGAGTAATCTCTTTTAGCTCACTTGTGCCCTTCACAGGGAGAAATATCCTGTAACATATCAATCTGGCCTTACCCAATACAGTTATCCAACCCTGACATACTAGGCAATTCTACCCTGAGCAGGGGAAACAACAACTCTCAAATGTACATATTGGCCTTGATTGGGTCTTGTCAGGGTAAGGGGTCCAATTCTGTAGTCCTCTGTCACCCTTAGTGATACTAAGCCCTAAAGGTAATTCGAATAAACAAGAACCAAAAAAGAGGTGCTGAATCAGAGAAAGAACTTTAGCAGAGACGGTATCTTTTTCAACATAAACTTAAGGCAAGTACCTCTAACGTAGTATTTTCTGAGATACTACCAGGGCCACGGGCTAGCCCAGGAAGACAGAAGGAGCTTTAAGGTTAGAAGTAAAAAAATGTCACCTAAAAGAAAGGAAAGGGCTCTTCACAGTAAGGGTGGTTAAACTGTGGAATTCTCTACCAAAGGAGGAGGTGACAGTGGATTTGATAGATAACTTAAAAAGAGATTGATATTTTTCTAAATAAAAAGGGAATTCAGGGTTATTCTGGTTAATCCAGTGAGGAGTCTGATCTCCAGTATCTGGGGTCAGGAAGGATTTTTTTTTTCCTTTTTGTGACAATTGGCAAAGTTTCACTTGTTTTTTTTTGGTTTGCCTTCCTCTGGATCAATTAACAATTAATAATTAAACTGAATACTGCAAATCAGAGGAGATCTTAAAAGGTTGAACTTGATGGACTAAAAGTAATTTTCAACCTCAATTACTATGTAACTATGTAACTATGCAACTATGTTACATGTTTGTCATGAGAAATGATAACCCTTTTCACAAAGTTATTTCAACTAGTTCTAGTTTTATGAAAGCTGTTATCCAAGGATATCTATCCCACCTCAATGTCCAAGAGCAGTATTGCCCATATTATTTTGTTAATGTAAGCTCTCCTTCAGCGGAGTTTAACTAAACAATGGGCATACTATGAGACTGTAGAGAGGAGAGGTATATATCCCTTCCTCTCTACAGAGCATACTCAGAGATTTACAGCCTTATTAAATTGCGATTCAACCAATTGAAAAGGGCTCTATATAAGCACATACCATATTTTTTTACAGAAGTTTTTAGTTAGTGAACTTCTATCCAAAAGGAAGGTCTTCACTAACTTCACTAAACTTCTGTAAAAAAAATATGCTATGTGCTTATATAGAGCCCTATTCAATTTGCCGAATCGCAATTTAATAAGGCTGTTAGTCCTCTTGTAGTGTCACTACAGGTAAAACAAAATTCCACTCACATCATGACTGTGCAAGACGTCACTTCTGAAGAGGTCATGGAGTTGAGATTTTCTGTGTGAGACAGTGGCATTCATGCTACATGTAGAGAGTAGCTGAGAGCACCACATGCTAAAGAAACTTAGAGCCCGATTCAATTAGAAGCCTGCATCTCGCGGTATGCAGGTCGTATGTCTGCGGGCGTCCTTTGGGCTTGAACTCTGCTACAATTCCGGTGCTATTCAATTGAACAAGCCCGCAAGTAAGGGGCTGAAAAAAATCAAATTAACTTACGGCCTCACTTACGGGCTCCAGTAACTTTGAAATGCTCTATTGAATTGGGTTCTTAGAGTGGCCAGTAAGATATTAAGATATTCATTGCCCCATAACTCAATCTTTGATGTGTAAATAAATGAACCGCTCTATTAATGAAAAGCTAAATTGAACAGCATACATCTTTTCCCATACGATCACATATATAGTTGTGAGCGTACGGGCCGTTGCTCACGCTTGCGGGCCCGCAAGCGTGAGCAACGGCCGTATGCTCACAAAGCAACTGAGGCCCTCGCAAAGCGAGGGCCTCAGTTGCTAGCATGGAGCCGCGGACCTCACGTCTCCTGTAGGACCCTGCTGCTCTAATAATGGCCAGTGCTGTGGTGGGACTATGCCTGGAGGAGGCTGTGCGAGCCGCGAGGGCCGCGGGCTCGCGCAGCGTGCCCGCAAGCGTGAGCAACGACCCGTATGCTCACAAAGCAACTGAGGCCCTCGCGAAGCGAGGGCCTCAGTTGCTGGCATGGAGCCGCGGCCCTCGCGTCTCCTGTAGGACACTGCTGTGGTGGGACTATGCCTGAAGAGGAGGCTGTGCCAGTGAGCCTGTGTGGATGCTGTGCCCCGGGGGGTGTTAGGACACTGATCCTGCAGCATGCAGCAGCCACACCGCACGGAGATTCCATGGGCAGACTCTACTGGTGAGTGTGCCCAGCAATGCATGGGCAATGGCACTGAGAGGGTTAACCCCTGCACTGCTATGTGGGCCTGTTCTGGGCCTGCAGGGGTTAATGCTCTACATGCTGAGGGTCAGGTAGTAGTAGATGGGATCTCCTATAGGCGTCTGGGGTGATATATATGGAGATATAGAGGTCTGCACATATTGCATGTGAAATAACCTATTGATATTAGAATGTTATCATATAGGTTGGAATGGATCTTACTATATTATTGTATCAACTGTATAACATGGAAATACCTGCACCTATAGGATTCAGTTATATACTGTGCCTCTGATCTTACCATGTGTGCTTATAGGATTCTATGTATCTGAACTTACCATATGTTCTGCACATGATCTTTTTAAAAGTATTTTATATAACATAAATAGTGACCTCCATATCATGCTGCTATATGCCACATAGATGTGTTTACCATATGTGCTGTCTGGCATTGTACTATATACACTAATGATGTTAGTTAATGCACTGTATATATTCTTACTATAAGCACTGTGTTTGAACCTAATTTCTGCGCAGTATGGGATATTACTATGTGCATTATAATACCTTACCATATGTGCTATATGACATCTTACCGAAGGCGCTCGTTGCCAGCAACTGCGACCCTCCCAAAATTTACTTATATAACGCAAACAACACGTCACACCAACGAACCTCACAAACAACATACGAGACATGTTAACACTGATTACGACCTCGCAAAAATCAGCCGCAACTCGCGAACATGAAAAAAAAAAACACAATAAATACACACAGCACATACATAAAAAGCTTACCGACAGCAAGAGAGAGCATCCAGGACCTCAGAAAAACTACTTACACCTTCACTTATCTAAAAATAAAAGAGTTTACACACTACAAAATTCTCTAAGCGACAGAAAAAATCGTCCGCAACTCGCGAACATCACAAAATGTAAAACACAATAAATACACACAGCACGTACATAAAAAGCTTACCTACAGCAAGAGGGAGCATCCAGGACCTCAAAAAAAACAACTTACACCTTCATTTACCTCAAAATAAAAGACTTTAGACACTAAAAAAGTCTCTAAGAGACAGAAAAAATGGCGGCGAACAAAACAAAAACGAGGCTACAGCCCTCTAACCACGGAAAACACCAAAGACCTACGGATAATCCGCTAAGACGCATACCACACATTACCCGCTATTTTACTCCAATGTGGAAGTACACAACTACGCTAACGGTTACGGCTCGCGAACGCACAGTATTACACTGCACACGTTCATCACGCTTACACAGCAGCTCCACACCACTAATGCTGCAGCAACATCAAAACAGATTGCTAGCTCTTCAACACAATGCTTCAAAATAGGTAAAGTATATTCATTTATTATTTTAAATTACATATTTCAGTAGGACACACAAAACACCATTAGCTACCGTACAATTCCATTGCCGTCATTTTTTGACGGGCAATTCGCTAGTTTATATATATTTATGATGTTGACATTTAATATAACCCAGTAATGACTAAATATTCTGCTGAATTATGTCTAAGACTAACCATGCTGATGGCCAGATAGTATACCACAATAAAGTTTCAGCTATGCTTTAGACTGAGAATTCTTTTTTAATTCCAGTGAGTTTTTTTTCACGTTCAGAAACATCCCATAATCCCAGTTATTTTCCCATACTTCCTTTTCTCGGGTATAAATGGAGAAAGATAAAGCGAGATATATTATATATATATATATATATATATATATATATATATATATATACAGTATATATATATATATATATATATATATATATATATATATATAGTGGTACCTCAGTTCTCATCTGCTCCAATTCTTGTTTTATTCAGAACTCGATGCATCTCACAGAGGAAACATTTGCTTGGAACTCGATACTTGCTTGGAAGTCGACACATAAGACTAAACAATGTGATTAGAACTCGGCTCTTGCTCGAAAGTCAACGCATCAGACTAAAAAATTTGCTCGGAACTCGGCGCTTGCTTAGAAGTTGAAATGCTCAGGACACCCTGCATCCTATCGCTCAGGAAGTCAAATAAACTTCACTATGTGGCGTAGTGTTGTTAGTGCTTACAAGAGCCCTAAGAGCAGTCTGTGCAAGAGACCAAGAGCAGTCTTTGCCTAAAAGAATCAAAGTGCAGCCTGTACCTATATTTACCAAAGTACAGCCTATACCATCTATGAACCAAAGTGCAGCCTGTGTCTATAGTTACCAAAGTTCAGTCTGTGCATGTAATAATCAAAGTGTAGACTCTGCCTATAAGAACCAAAGTGCAGCCTGTGCCTATAAGGACCAAAGTGTACCCTCAACCTATAATTAGCAGAATGTAGACTGTGCCTTTAAGAACCAAAGCATAGCTTGTGCTTACAAGAACCAAAGTGCAGCCTGTGCCTATAAGGACCAAAGCATACCTTATGCTTACAAGAACCAAAGTGTAGCCTGTGTCTGTAAGTTAAAGTCTCTGTTATTTGATGTAATTATTATTTTTTTATTTATGCCTATTTAGTTTTATGGTTTTGCATCCAAAAACAAGATTATCAGTTCAACATAAAATATGAAAAAAATCTGGGGATTATTTTAGTTTACATTGATTACTATGGGAAATGCTTGTTTGGAACTCAACCTGTTTGGAACTCATCACGCTGCCCAGAATGGATTAAGGACGAGAACCGACCTACCACTGTATGTATGTACTATATGTATGTATATACAGTGCCTTGCAAAAGTATTCACCCCATTTTTCGTGTTTTGTTGCCTCACAACCTGGAATCAACGTGGATTGTTTAAGGATTTGCATCATTTAATTTACAGAACATGCTCTCAACTTTGAAGGTGTTTTTTTTTATTGTGAAGCAAACATCAACTAGGACAAAATAACAGAAAAAGTAAATGTGCATAACTATTTACCCCCCTAAAGTCAATACGTTGTAGAGCCACCTTTATGACAGCTTTAAGTCGCTATGGATAAGACTCTATGAGCTTAACACATCTTACCACTGTGATTTTTGCCCATTCCTCCTTGCAAAACTGCTCCAGTTCCTTCAAGTTGGATGGTTTGCGCTTGTGAACAGCAATCTTTAAGTCTGACCACAGATTTTCTATTTAATTGAGGTCTGGGCTTTGACCATTCCAGCACATTTACATGTTTCCCCTAAAACCACTCAAGTGTTGCTTTAGCAGTGTGTTTGGGGCCATTGTCCTGCTGGGTTTACCTCTGTCCTAGCCTCAAATCATGCACAGAGTGGTACAGATTTTGCTCAAGAATATCCCTGTATTTAGCACCATCCATCTTTCCCTGAACCCTGATCAGTTTCCCAGTTCCAGCTGCTGAAAAAAATCCCCACAACATTATACTGCCACCACCATGTTTCACTGTGTGGATGGTGTTCTTTGGGAGATGTAATTTGTTGGGTTTGCATCAGACATAGCGTTTTCTTTGATGGCCGAAAAGTAAAATTTTAGTTTCATCAGAGCAGACCACCTTCCTCCATACATTTTGGGAGTCTCCTTTTTGCAAACTCAAAACGTGCCATTTTTTATTTGCTGTTTTTGGCTGAAAGTAATGGCTCTTCTTCTGGCCACTCTGCCATAAAGCCCAACTCTATGGAGTGTATGGCTTATTGTCGTACTATGTACACCTCTCCAGTCCTTATCACATATTACCTCTTCTCTCCACTTCTCCAGTCCTTATGACATAGTCCCTCACCTCTCCACCTCTCCAGTCCTTTTGACATATTCCCTCACCTCTCCGGACTCCAGTCTCTGCTGTGGAACTCTGCAGCTCCCCCCGGGTTACCGTAGGTCTCTGTGCTGCCTTTCCTATTAATGCCCTCCTTGCCCATCCATGAGTTTTGGTGGGCGGCCGTCTCTTGGCAGGTTTGCTGTTGTGCCATGTTCTTTCCATTTGGTTATGATAGATTTAATGGTGCTCCTGGGAATCATCAAATATTTGGATAGTTTTTATAACCTTACCCTGACTTGTGTGGAGAGTTCCTTGGTCTTCATGGCAGTGTTTGGTTAGTTGTGCCTCTTGCTTAGGTGTTGCAGACTCTGGGGCCTTTCAAAAAAGGTGTGTATATGTAATGACAGATCACGTGACACTTAGATTGCACACAGGTGGACATCATTTCATTAGTTATGTGACTTCTGAAGGTAATTGGTTGCACCAGAGCTTTTTTGGGCTTCATAACAAAGGGGTTGAATACATATGCACAAGCCAATTTTCTGTTTTCTATTTCTAAAAAATAGCTTTATGTATATATTTTTGTCATTTCACTTCACCAACTTAGACTATTGTGTTCTAATCCATCACATAAAATTCAGCTTAACAAAACATTGAATTTAAGACTGTAATGTAACCAAATTGCTAAAAAGTCAAGGTGTGTGAATACTTTTTCAAGGCACTGTATATATATATATATATATATATATATATATATATATATATATAGAAAGGGAGAGAGAGAATCCATATTTATATATGCCTATATATTAATGTAGATATACATATATACATGCACTCTCTGGGGCTTCTGGGGGTCCGAACACAAACCGGTTCACAATTTTTCTTGATATTCATGGCATCATTTATTATTGGATATGTGCCTCCTCCTTCTATATGGTACAAACAAGAAATGTAATTTGTCTATTACAAAAGATAACTCCTACCTTAGTCGGTCAGTCAGTCTTGTCCCTTTTTATCACTGCTTGTTTTATAAAGTTCACTTTCTCTTCCTACTGGGGCCTTTTATACCTCTTGAGAGGTCCTACAGAGCCTTCCCCTTTAGTGACTGGTTAAAGTTGATAGCAATAATCTCCACCCATCTATTATACTATGGTAAAATAAAAATAAACTACCTATGTGTTTTTTGCATACCTAAACATCAGTTTATTAACAGTGCTTAAATGTTCTGTTTTTACTCACTAAATCCTTTCAAATAATCCCAAGAAAGATCTGCCCCCTGTAACTCATGCACACAGAGTCAATGTAGTACTAGATGTACTGTCCAATCACAGATTGTATTTCAGCAGCATTTCAAAATATGCTGTTGAGAAAAAGTCTGTAAAAGTCTTGTGAGTGCACAAGCTCCTGGGAGAGAGCTATTAAGCACTTGTTAATATAATTATATTTAGGTATGAATGAAAAAACTTTGGTAATTCATTTTAATATTAAAAAGAGGCCACCATCCATATCCCTTTAAAAAGCATCTGAAAATATCAGTATAGTTGTGTATTTATATTAACCAAGATAAATCTATGGTTTACTTTGCATTTCTGACAACTCCTTTTTCTTCTTGCAGGAAAAAATGGTCATGCTTTCACACGTTTTTTCTCTAGTACTCCATACTTTGTTGCTCTTTAATTGAATATTTTTAAGGTCTTTTTTACTTACTGAATTCTCTGGTGTGTCCTTCTTTTATCAGCACATTTGTGGACATTATGGCTCGCGTTGACATCATTGTGCTTGCTTTCCGGTATGCTGACATCATTGCGTGCGTTTTCCTATGTGGTGACATAACTGCATGCACTGATCTTATTTCTGAGTTCTGTGCATACAGTAGCCTTAAATATTGAAGAGCCTATCCCCAGACTCCTATTTCTAAATATTAAGTCAATCTGAAAAAGAGTTCTCTCCCTATTATTGACAACATCAGGAATGTAGTCCTGTATGAATGGAGAAGAATTGAGAAGATAATTAGAATCCATGATAGAATGTCTAGACTATATACACTTTCTAAATATGATTCCAGTACATGAGACAATATTCCATAGGTGTGCCTATGATTACGGTGACTAGAAAAGTGAAACTACTTCTAGACAAAACATTATCCATAAGGGATAGCATGGATCGTTTCATGGATACCAATCTGAGAAAACCTACTAAGGTGCTGGAGCAGCTTCCTTACCTACAGTTGCTTTGACATAGGTTTTTAAGGCCATTAAATCAAGGGTGGCAAACATTGAAGAAACTGTACATAAAGGAGTCAAAAGATCCTCATTTATTGAAGTCTTGGAGGAAATTAAATTGGCCATTGATTTTAACATCTGAGATTTCCATTGATTTTACTTGATTATGTAGAAAGATTATTGGCTATGTGGTTGCAAGCCGAAAGGGCTTTTTGGCTCAAATATATGAAATCAGATACTATTTCCAAATCAGGTCGTTGTTCGTTACTCTTTGATGGAGAAATGTTCTTTTGTAGATAATTGTAAAATTAGATGAAGTCTAATATATGCCTAAAAAAAAGTTACACACTCACACACAGCACACACAAATCGAAGTGAGAAAAAAAATGGCTTTCTAAAAAATGTAACAGGATGAAAACGAGACCGAAGGCAGTAAAAGAGAGTTAGCAATGAGCGCCACAGGACTAAAGCCTGTAAATGTAACTGCGGCCCTAGCAAGCCATAGCAACTGCTGCCCTCACAAGCCAGGGCTCACGATGAGCGCCACAAGACCAAAGCCTGTAGATGCAACTGCGGCACTCGCAAGCCGAGGCTGCACTAAATTATGAATTTAACGGCCGAACCACGGAAATGGAAAGAACAGCAAAAAAGCCTAAAAATAACTTTTACACTCACACACAGCACACACAAATCGAAAAAAATGACCAAAGCGAGAAAAAAGCCGGGCAACTGCAGCCCTGGCAAGCCAGGGCTCACGATGAGCGCCACAGGACCAAAGCCCGTAAATGCAACTGCGGCCCTCGCAAGCTGAGGCCCGCAGTTGAGGGGCTGCTCTAAATTAGGAATTTAACAGTCAAACCACATTACTGGAAAAAACAGCAAAAAAGCCCAAATATGCCAAAAAATTACTTACACACACATCACAGGGACAGAGCCAGGGAGCCTGTGAGTGAGGTTGCAAGATAATCTGAGGCATATTTGGCGTTTTTTCACAATCGAAAATCACCAAAGCAAGAAAAAAAATGGCGGCTGGAGAAACTTAACAGGATGAAAAAGGCAGAAGGCAGTAAAAAAGAGGACCAAGCCAGTAACATGTTATGCAAGCCAAGGCAGTAACCCAAGGCAGTAACACTTAACCCAAGTCAGTAACACTCATTGTGAGGCCCCTAGACTATACAGGGGGAGGATGGACATGATCGCCGAAGGTGCTCATTACAAAGCAGGAAAGTTGCGGCTTACCAAAAACATGCGAAAAGCGCTCAGCGTTGGGCTCGCGATGAGCGCTGAAGGTGCTCAGAGGGGCTACAGACTCGCATTGTGTGGCAAACAGCATTGCCTGGCTTTAAATTTTATTGCCGTCATTTTTGACGGGCAAGTCGCTAGTTCCTTAAAACATTAGATACCCTATGTTCCTTGAAGGGATCCTCCTCACGGGAAGGCTACACCACGTGTCAGTCCCAAAGCTGACTAAGAGACCCTATTATAATAGTCCACTAGTAATGCCTCATTATAATTTCCATGAAAATAGCATAATATTTAATTAAATGATGTAATAATACATACATACGAAGGATGAATCAAAGGAGATTATTCAGACCCATTCAGTCCCTACATACAAACAGATTGTGACGTCATGAACGTGCAAAGTTCACACGACATCCCAAGCCTGAAACATGCCTTTCATGTGTTCAGCTTCTGCAGAAGCGGCAGAGGTGAAATAATAGTTTACTAGTAATGCCTGTGCTGAAAAAAACTGTCTCCACTGGACATTATATATAAGAAGTACTATTAAAATGAGGCTTCTAGTAAATAGTTAAGTCAAGCTGTACAAAAAATAAACCACAGCATTATGCAGTCCCAATAAGGACTAAAGCTCATTATAATTTACATGAAAATAGCATAATATTTAATTTAATGATGTAATAATACATACATACGAATGATGAATCAAAGGAGATTATTCAGACCCATTCAGTCCCTACATACAAACAGATTGTGACGTCATGAACGTGCAAAGTTCACACGACATCCCAAGCCTGAAACACACCTATTATGTGTTCAGCTTCTGCAGAGGCGGCAGAGGTGAAATCACCTGTGTCTATTTATAACCAGATAAAATCACTCTAAAATGTATTTGTTCTTTATCCTACAGGAAATAGAAATTGCATTGCAGGGACCAGGAAGTTAAGGAAGATGCATATACACAACCTTAACAATGTGGATATTTTTAGTTATAGGTCTATAAATAAACTTAGGTAGGAAGGTGTGCAAAGTGAGAAGAATCTTCATATAGTGGGAGGGGGAAGGGATCTGATAGAAAGTCAGTGTGAGGTGATAGCTCCAGGTTGGAGAATGTAACTTCTGCATAGTGGTCAGATAATATAAACTGCAAATGGGGGTATGAGGTGATTGTAATATGACTGTTTATAAAGGTACAGCAATAAGTGGGGAAGGGAGGGAGGAAAGTGGTTGCTGTAACCAGAAGGCATCAGGAGAGGAACTGGTAGCTTGAGGTTGCTGGGAATAATTAAAAATACAATGATGGCTGTCTAGTAATACAGAGGTGGGAAGAGAGGTGGGGAAAGAGGGGAGCGGTTTGACCTTACTGAGGGTGATGGTACATTTTCACATAACAAAAGGAAGTAAGTACAAACACATGAAAAATGCACATGTGATACAAATTAAATAGAAAATATAACAATCTTTGCATGGTTGATAAAAGGAGATCCCTCTTAAACGAATGGTTGTAGCCAGATGGGTTGAGGAGAGTAACTGGTAACTTCAGTTTTCTCTTAAAGAATGGTTGTGTCATGGTAATTACTGTATGTTATGTTGCTGCTACTGGGGGAAGACATTTATAGGGACTGTTTGGAAGAATTCAGTGAGTAAAAACAAAGCTATTTAGTATTAAAAACAGGGAACTTTTCATATTCTTTTAATAAAAATACCCAATAGAAGATTATATACGTACATAATTTTCTAATACCTGTCTCACTGAGGTTTTCTAAAAGCTCATCACATCCTTCCAGTAATGAAATCTTGGCACTCTAAGGGCTGCACTTAAGTGATTCAGAGTTACAAGATTTTCTAAAAATCCAGCATGTACTTTCATTCACCCACAGAGGCATAATTATTCTCAACCTAATTCTTTAATTGTGTCAGAATGGAGGCTTGATTCCTCATATCTATCACAATTGAGGGATTGAAATCACCACCCCCATGAGCCCGGCGATCCAGGAACCCCCTCAATAACTCCTATCCCCTAGGAGCAATGGGATCCCTGGGATTTATTACAATACTGCTAAGAGATGGGGAACCCTGTGGATTACCCCTGCCCACATGCTATGTTCTGGGAACCCCGGGGATTTCCCTATGATCCTATAGACCATTATGGTAGCTAAAACTAAGCCCTATACCATGGGGGTCTCCAAACACCCCCTTGGCATATCTCTAGGATGCCATGGCATCTAAAGTTAACCCTCTTACCACTGGAATCCTTAAATGATCTCCATGGCTTCTAAAATTACCCCTCCCCCCCACAGAGATCCTCAAAGGACACCCATTGTATGGGATTAATAATTGCTGCCACTGGGGTTTGTAAATGACCTCCATGGCATAGGTTAATTTAAGAAGGTCTTGTGGTAAATGGGTTAACTTTAGGTACCATGGGGGTCAATAAGGTTCATAAGATACAATTAAAACATATCTATGGTAAATCTAATGATGGATAATGTACAAGAATTTTGTAATGTAATTCCTAAAAATATAATTACAATAATATCACTGTATCTTATCTGTCAAAATATATAAAGAAATCCTTTGGATTGCAAATTATTTCTGGATTATAATTCACAAATCCTAAAATAAATGTATATCTTTTTAAAATAATAAAAAAATATTAGAGATTAGGAAGATAGAAATTTCTGTTTTTCAGAGCTATCCAGCCAATGAGAAAATTACATGTGGTTACATTGAATCAAATGGAACAAAGAAAAATATTATTAAATATCTTGTAACACTAGATAGTACCCTTGTACTTTTAAATTACAATAAGAAATACAATTACAATTCCAATAACCTTTCTGATCTTAGACAATAAATAACACCACTACCAAGATATTGTTAACAGTTTAATGATAATGGTTGTCAGCTATATAGACTAAGAGACAATTTATACATTCAGAAAATATCAAATTGTAGGCATCTTTTCTAAGAAGAGCTCTCTCTGTCTAGTACTTATCTAAAACATTTAGGGGGTATTCACTTTAAGATAGAGACCCTTTTTTGGACTTTTTAATTAGTTAAGACATTTCTTAAGTAATGTTTCTAAAAGAATGAAGAACCCTCAGAATCTCTTCTCTATTGAGAACATTGAAATAGAGATTCCTCAAATATACATATTTATACAGATATAATAAAAGATTTATAATGTTATAAAAATTATAGAAATATCCTGACAGGGTCATAGGGGATAGCTTGTGGGAACAGGGAATCCGCAGGGTTCCCCTAGATCATAGAGCATAGAGCATTAGCAGGGCGAATCATAGACGGCAGCGGGTCATAGGTAGAGGGGTTTTATACATATATATATATATATATAAATATATATATATATATATATATATATATATATATATATATATAAAAGGAATAATGCATTCATAAGCCCACTCCTTCAATCCAAGAATAGCAATTTTATACATTGCTCCCTTAAAGCATGTGCCTGCTGTATTAAACAGCTTTTTACCAATAATCACTTGATTAATCAATTGGTTTGTGCAAAATCCAACTCGGTGCTTTGCTTAAAAGCCGTTTAATACAGCGGGCATATGCTTTAAGGGAGCAATGTAAAAAATTGCTATTTTTGCGGAGGTGGAGGCTCTACGGCGCCTCACTCACGGTTACAAACAGCCACGACGCAGCACTTAGAAAAAAAAAACAATAACATGCAATGACTAAATACGGACTTACAAAAATATGAGCCGCAAAAATACAAAATTAACGTTTGGAACGCGGACATCCACAAACAAGAAAAACACTTAAAAAATAAATGAACACACAGCATGGGGGGACAGACACTTAATCTGCCAGTGAGGTTGCCCCCCAATTAAAAAGAGTCTGAAAAAAATTAAAATGAGGCTACACGACCCAAAACCCGCAAATAACAGCCAGGCACGTACGACTTTTGCCAAGGACATACAAGGTACAAAAATGCAAAATTACGAGGTCGCAAAAATACAAACTTAACGGCCGAACCGCGCACAGCGAAAAACATTAAAAACACACAAAATACAAACACAAATAAAAAAAAACATTACACACAGCAAGGGGGGACAGCCAGGACATCTGGGAGTCAGGTTGCACACAAATTAAAGTCCAATCTACAGCGTTTAGACACTTGAAAATCCCCTAAGCGAGAGAAAAAATGGCTGCCGAAACAAACAAAAACAAGGCTACACGATCCCTAAAGCCGCAAAACACCGCCAGGCACATCCGACTTTTACCCAAACCAATACGAGGTACAAAATACACTATTAACAAGGATGCAAAATCATCCACACCTGCGTACCAGATACACAATCATCACCATTTTACAACACTAACTTACAAAATGCGTAATTACACAGCTAAACAAACGGTTTGCCCTTGTGCACGCAGCTTATTTACACTACACACTTCACACATTCCTGACACTTACAACTCAATAAGCTCAACAACAGTGCAAATTGTATGCTGCAGGAACATCGAAACACATTGTAAGCTCTTCAGCACATTTCTTGCTGCATATATTAATTACAAATAGGTAAAGTATATTATTTATGATTTCATTAATTAATTATCATGAAAAAATACATATACAGAAGAAAAAAAACACCACAGTATCACAATAAAAGACAAAGGCCTTCACTGCGCGCCTCACAAGGAGCTCCGACGGTGCTCATAGGATACAAACTACGCCAGGGGAGAGACATGCAATAGGCTCCAAAAGGAGATCAGCGCATACCTTACAATGAGCGCAAAAGCAGCTCTGATAACAAAAAATACACCAACCGAGAGGCTCGCAAAGTGCGCCGAAGGTGTTCAGCGTGAGACTCGCAAAGAGCGTTGAAGGATCTCAGAAGACCTGCAAGGGCGGAACCAACTGAGCACCCGGTGGAAGCGGATCGCCGACTGTGGGGACAATAAGCGAAACCCTCGATAGCAAGTCAAGGGAGCGTTGCTCAGCCCCGTCGGACGATCAGAGAGTGCCAACTACACAAGGAGCATTTGCCCACAGGAGAGGGCTTGTGTGCTAAGCCACGGGTGGAGATGTGCCTTAAAGGGCAGATAGAGGACACCAGCAGCAGGATATCGGAGAGGCTTAGCGACGCAACAGTGCATGAAGGTAAGGAATAAGGGAAAACTTACCCACCCTTACCTTCATTATAAGAACGATATAGAGACTGTTGTAATATCCATGTAAACTGCAATCTTCTACAATGAACTGTGTAGTTTCCACAAGCATAGTCTCAGTAAAACAAGTATACCAAATATAAAAAGAAAAACCCTGAGGCTAACAGCACTTAGATATAAGAGTGTACTGCATGACAGAGAATATAAGAGAAAAACGCTCCGTTTATTAAAGGAATATACCTCACTATTGTACACTACCTGTTCAGGGAACAGGAGCTGGGTTTATAGCTCAGAAAGACATTTTTTCAAATAATTTCTATAGGAAAAGGCAGAGGGCCACAGAGTAACTAACTGCACGGCCTAGAAAAGAACTAAAGGCAAGGCACATCAAGCCTGGTGAGATAAATCCAGGAAAAGCAACACACAAATCCTATGGATATCAGTGATTCAACCTCAAGCTTTGAGAAAGCAGGACTTAACATATTAGAAAACTAGGTCAGGCCAATACAAGGAGCCTAACTGGTAACTGGGTTAAGAACTCCCTGGGATTAGAACTGGTGGATGAACTTTACAAAAATTCACAAAAGTATCCAACACAGGGAAAAATTCAGGAAATCTCATTGCAAGATATGTTATAAGGAGTTAATAAGCTGGATGAGTGCGGACGTAGTAACGTTTAAAGTACTTCTTATTATAACAGAACAGGCAGTGGATGTCAGTGAACAAAAATTGTTAAAAGGAAGTACAGGAGGAAGGAGAGCTAGGGGAAATTGAGGGGAAAAAAAAAAAAAACATAAAAAGGAGATTTAAGATTTGAAGCAACCCCCCTTAGGGGGAAAACAGGATACCTAAGAGTAAAATAGGATGGCATCTAAAAATAAATCTAGAGTGAGGAAAAGCCCGAATTTAGAACCATCTCCCTTTTTTACGCCTAAGAGCTTCACAAACCCTCTCGCAAAACATACCCCGAAAGAAGCTTTGGATCAAAGCATTGCTCCACCCCCTAAACACCATTATGCAGAGATTCGGAAGATCAAGAGGAAAACCTTCTCACCATAGACAAAATGAAAGAGATTCTGAAGAACTTTCAAGTAGAATTTTTGGCGGAAATTAAAAGCCAAATAAGGGAAAAATCCAAATCAATAAAAGAGGTGAACAAACGATCTGCTGACTTGGAAGATAAATTTGATAAGTTGATCATTGATCACAATATGTTACTGGAACAATCATCAAAAATGGCTTCTCAAATCACGATATTAAACGACCAGATGAATAGGATGGAAGACAAAGCTCGGAAAAATAATCTCCGAATAAGAGGAATACCTGAAGCTATAAAAAAAGAACAACTATCAATGTATCTCATGGAATTGTTTTCCAAAATTACTCCTAACTTCTCCACTTTGGATCAGAAACTGGACACAATCCATAGAATTCCTCTTCCAAGCCATCTACAAAATAGAAGTTCAAGAGATGTGATAGTGAGAATTCACGATTTATCTACAAAAGAAGCAATAACTAAAGCAATTTATATAAAGAAGACGTTTGAACATCCATATGAAAGTATCCAAATATATGCAGATCTTTCAAAAAACACAATCAACAAGAGAAAGGAATTTAATTCTATAACACAAGGTTTAAGGAAGAGCAATCTTGTATATAAATGGACCTTTCCAGTAGGTTTATTGGTACTACAAGGATCATCTTGGCATAAGATTAAGTGCCCTGTTGAAGGTGAAAACTTTCTGAGAACTATAACGCTAGATACCCCTGATCCTAAAGAACTTTTGATGGAATTGCAAGCTCCTATGCCAGATTGGCAGAGGATGAAATGACTTTGACTAACTAAAGGAAAAATAGATATTATTTTGTTTGCCTTCTGTCCCTCTTCCTCCTCTCGTCTTCTCAATTCTCTTTCTCCTCCCCCTTCCATATCCCTTGAGTGGAATAGAGGAAGGGGTGGAGTTATAGGTTAAGTTATAAACGGGTCACAGTAACCCTGATAATAAGGGACTTCACGAAAAAGAGGTTAGAACAAACTGGACAGAATGGTACCGGGGGGGGGGGGGGGTGAGGTAGAGGGGGGGGGGGAGGGGAGTGGGGATGGGGAGAGGGCAGATAAGGTGCTGAATGGTATTTACACAACACCTAGTAATTTACAGGAACATAAGATAAACTATAGTTTAGATAAGGTACAGTTAGCATAGACATGATATTTGAAAATAATAATACCCAGAAAAGAGAGGTAGAGAGATAATCTTATATATTAGAACGGAATTGCAGTTAAGTTATCGCTATCTTCAAAATAACCCGCTAACCATTTCTGTACAACGGCTGAACCCCCGCTGAACAGAAGGTTGGAAAGGCTTGATAACAGCCCCCTCTGTTCGAATTGTATAAATGTTTGTATGAATGGAAGTTTGGAAGATCTGGTACATTTAGGTTACAAAAGTTCATTAAGAACAGTCAATCCAGTTATGGATGTAACAAAACACGGAAGGACTAAAGAACTCTCCATATCTAATGTCGTTAAAAATATTTAGCTGGAATGTAAAGGGTTTAAATGCTCCCAGCAAAAGGAAAACGGTTCTCAGATATTGTAGAAAAGAGAAAGCAGACTTGATATCTCTTCAAGAGACACACTGGGGGAAAACTAAAATACCGAATTTTGTGGCAGGTGACTTTGACTTGCGGCATCACTCAACTGGGGAAAAGAAAAAGAGAGGAGTCTCAATTTTTTTTTCCAATAATTTAGAAATAGTAGAAACAATTTCAATTATAGATCCAGATGGACGATATATTTTGTGGAACGGACAGATTAATAAACAGAAAATCACATTAATAACGATTTATGCCCCGAATGAAAAGCAGGGGAAATTCCGAAAGCAAATAGCGAAATTAATTAGGAAGTTTGCTCAGGGTCCATTGGTGATGGCCGGCGATTTTAATATGATTTCAAACATCAATTTAGACAGGTCAAAAAAAACGGTAGATAAAAACTTAATAAAAGTGAGCAAAGATGCGCAGATATTTTCTGAATGGATTTTTAAAAACAATTTATTTGATGCCTGGCGAGTTCAACACCCAAATCAAAAGGAGTTTTCTTTCTACTCAAATCCACATAAACTATATTCACGAATTGATTTAACACTAGTAAACGCTCAAATAATTAATAAGATCACGCACATGGAAATAGGCAATATTGTCATTTCCGATCATGCTTATATCACAGTAGTATTAGAAATTAACAAAGTAAAGTTGGATAGACCACAATGGAGACTAGATGACACTATAATAAAAATGGGGAAAAATCAAGAATATTTAAGCAAAGAAAGACAGATTTTTTGATATTAATAGACACACGGTTTCTTCTTATTGCACGACTTGGAATACACAAAAAGCTTTCACAAGAGGTTTGATCATTAAACTTAAATCTCAATTAATCAGTCAGAGAGGAGCTCCTTTAAAAAAATTATATATAGATTTAAATAAGCTGGAGTCTAAATTTATTTTAGATCCACAACCGCAAACAATGGCAGAGATTAAAATAATACGGAATAGTATAAACAAGATCAACCAGCTAAGGTCAGACAGAGAAATCTGGCGCTATCAACAGATTTACCACCACCAGAATAATAGGAATAGCAAACTATTAGCCACACAAACAAAAAAGAAAAAAGAAAAGAAAAGAATAACTGTGATCAGAGAAAAAGGAAGATATATTTTTTCCCCGCAGGGAATTGGCCAAGCTTTTTCTAGCTACTATCAAGAACTATATAATTTGGTAAAAGCTGCATTTGTCTGTAAACCATTGGTAGAAGAAATACAAGGATTTTTGGATGAGATCCAACTTCCCAAACTAACTCCAGATGACCAAGTAGAACTTAATAAACCAATTACAAACCAGGAAGTTCTCCAAGTGATTAAACAACTGAAACCCTACACCACACCAGGGCCAGACGGATATACTAACCTTTTTTATAAAACATTCTCGCAAATATTGAGTCCCCAGCTCACAGAAGTGTTTAACGAAATTAAAACCACTGGAATTATAGCAAATGAGATGACAAAAGTAGCATTGATAACGATCCCGAAGACAAACTTGGACGTACAATCCTGCGCTAACTACAGACCTATTTCACTTTTAAATGCAGACACGAAACTATACGCGAAGATTCTAGCGCTTAGAATTCAAAAATTTATAGGAAAAATAATTGCAATAGATCAAATGGGATTTGTGACTGGTAGACAAGGAACAGAGAACATTAGAAAATTAATGAATTTGGGCGAAATTGCAAGATTAAAAGGAGCTCCCACCCTATTCTTGTCCTTAGACGCGGAAAAAGCGTTTGACAGAGTAGGGTGGGAGTATATGAGACTAACGCTGTCTAAATTTGGTTTTGGTGAATTTGGGGCCAAGGCAATAGGGGCCCTGTATAGATCCCCTACAGCAGAAGTAACGAGTTTGGGCTATAGAGCCGGCCCTTTTGGAATTACAAATGGTACTAGACAGGGTTGTCCTCTCTCCCCCACCTTATTCCCGCTAATGATAGAACCATTGGCAGAAGCGATTAGATCATCCCCACAAATTCATGGGATTAAGATGGGGGAGAGGGAACATAAAATCAGTCTATATGCAGACGATGTCGTCCTGTCATTGACTCACCCGGAAGAATCTCTTTGCCATCTTGCAAACTTAATAGATAAATACAGCAAATTGTCATACTATAAGCTGAATTATGGGAAATCAGAAACTCTCCTTTTTAATGTCCCCATGAGTGTGCTTTCTCGATTGAAGTCTAATTACTTGTTTGATTGGAATTCAAAGTCATACAAACAGCTAGGAATTATTTTTTTGGTAAATCTACAGAAAATGGTGGATAGAAATTATAAAGACCTATATTTTAAATTTCAAAACATCCTAGATAATTGGCGAAAAGATAGATTTTAATTTTCTGGGAAAATAGCGGTAGTCAAAATGATGTTACTTCCCAGACTGAATTATATCCTAATGTGTATCCCCTTTAAGATTCCTAAAGGTTGGTTGAAGAAACTACAACGTGCAATTGATGTATTTATACACCACTCTAGATATGTAAGGTTAAAAAAAAACACAATGGGAAGGAACTTTTTAAAGGGAGGAATCTCATACCCTCTATTGCAGCCATATCAGGAAGCCAATTGTGTAGCACACGATTTGAAATGGCTAGAAACAGATTATAAATTACCATGGATAGAAATAGAAAAAGCTTTAAACCCAAATTACCACTTATCAGCTATGGTGTTTGGGGAAAACCTTCTTATAAGGATTTAGCTGCAGAATCATCGGTAATGAAAGAAATTTAAAAAAATTGGAGACAGATTAATAGGAAATATAGACTAATTCCTAGGGGAAGTCTTATTCCCCCGGTGAAATCGCTTGTACATGTAAATATGATTAGCACTATGAAGGACTGGAAGAGTAAAGGATTATTATCCTTAGGGGATACTGTGATCAACGGGCATATTGCCACTTTTGATCAAATTAAGAAAAAGTTTAAAATCACAGGAGAAGGATGGCTAGCATATGAAGCTTATAGAGCCACCTGCGGTACAACTAATGTACACATACAATGTACCAAAGATTTAAACCCCATGGAAAAAATTCTCCTTAAATCAGAGAAAAAACATTTGATATCCAAATGTTTTAATATTATAAAATCTATTGGAGAACATTCTAAAACCAAGGGTATGAAACAGTGGGAATTGACTCTAAATATAGAAATAAAGGAACCAGACTGGGACACAGCGTTTAAATTGACAGATAGATTTATTAAACAAACAGCATATAGATAAACATTTTTTAAAGTAATTAATAATTGGTACATCACTCCTATGAAAACTGCACAAATCTCTCACTCTCTAACAGATAAAATATGCTGGAGAGAATGTGGTAGCTCTGCCCATTTATTACATATTTTATGGGACTGTCCCAAACTAAAACCCTTTTGGGAAAGTTGTTATGATCTTTTGGGCAAGATGATTGGGACCCAACTCCCTTTCAGGGGAGAATGCAGTGTGTTACATATTATTCCGGAGGAAGTAAACATGGAGGGAAAGGCAGTGGCCATCATGATTTTTTCAATAGCAAATAATTTAATAATCAGGAACTGGAAGGATAAATACCCTCCACTCTTTGCTGACCTCATGTGGAAAATAAAATACACCCGAGAATTAAAAGCAAACTATGCACAAAGAGGTATAATTAAGATAGATCCATTAAAATGGAAAGTGTGGTATTTAAAACAAGGAACATTCAAGTAAAAGTCCAAATCTTTCAGGGTTGAATGAGTTGCGAAAGAGGATGAATGATTTTTTTTGTTATTTTTATTAATAATGTTTTGATGATGTAATAGATTTGACAAGAATGTTCTATTATACATTGTTGTTTTTGTATTGACCTTTTTTGAATAAAATAAAACTTATAAAAAAAAAAAAAAAAAAAGAAGGATCTCAGACGACCAAAACACTTACTGTCTGTGGCAAACAGCATTACCTGCCTTACAATTTTATTGCCCGTCATTTTTGACGGGCAAGTCGCTAGTATCGATATAATATCAAATGTCAAAATAGGGGAACCCTTGGGAAATAGTGATCACAACACAGTTTCATTGGAGATTGAATATGAAAAACAGAATTGTAAGGGGCCAACAAAAGCTCTACATTTTTAAATGGCTAACTTTAATGGGCTAACGGCAGCAATACAACTTATAGACTGGGATAAAGAACTTATGGGGAAAAATACTGAAAATAAATGGACAACATTCAAATCCTTACTAAATATACATACACATCGGCATATACAGTGTGAAATAAAATGAATAGGAATAAATCACATCCCATGTGGCTAAACAATGATTTAAAGATCATGATAACATGATAAGGAAAAAAAAACATGCATTTATATTATACAAGGAGGGAACAGAGGCAGCTTTACGTGGATATAAGGACATCTAAAAGACTTGCAAAATAGCTATTAGACTGGCTAAAATAGAAAATGAGAAGTTCATGGTGAAGGAGAGTAAGACTAACCCTAAAATATTTTTTAAATATGATAATGGTAAGAAGGCCAAGAAGGAAGCTATAGGAACATTATAATGTGACACAGCCTGCCTGATAATTGTGACCAGGAAAAGGCAGATGAGCTAAATAGGTTAATTTCTTCGGTATACACAAGGGAGGTACCAGTGGTTGGGACACTACAAAAAAACGGGGCTATACTACCTTCACCAAATATTTGGCTAACGCAGGAAGAAATCCAAAAGAGGTTGAAATAAATGTTAATAAAGCACCAGGTCCTGATTGAATACATCCAAGGGTACTGAGGTAACTGTGTTCTGTAATAGCCGTTCCATCATCACATACAATAGTTGTAATTACGATTTGTCGGTAACGCTATGTTAAAAGTTTGAGGCCGTCTTTTTTTTTTCAAGCCCGTAACTCGGAAGCCATTGGAAGGCCACCAAAAGAAGCTAATTGAATTGAAAAATAGCTACCAAGCTCACTTATGGGCTCCTTGCCTCCTCCTGAGGCAGGGAGTCTATAAGTGAGGTTGAAAGCTAATTTGCTATTCAATTTGCATGTTTTGGCAGCCTCCCAATGGCTGCCGAGTTATGGCATTGAAAAAAAAGGCAACAATATTAATTTAAGCTCCAAGTCTTGCAGGCTTGAAAAAAAGTTACAGGTTTAACGCCGCCAAGCCCCCAAATAAGAGAAGGGAGGAAGAAGGGGGAAAAGACACACATGGGAGGGAGAGGGGTAAAAGACAAAGGGAAGGGGGAGAAAGAGACACAGGGAGGGAGAGAGGGGAGAGAGACTCTGGGGAGGGAGTGGAGGAAAGAGACACGGGAGGGAGAGGGGAGAAAAGAGACACAGGGGAGCTAGACGGAGACAAAGAGACACGGGGGCGAGTGGTGGAAAGAGACACAGGGAGGGAGAGGGGGAAAAGAGACACAGGGATTGCCCGCGATGAGCGCTGATGGCCCGTGATATGTAGCAAAGTTACGGGCTTCTGCAGGGCTGTAAAGTAGAGGGGAGAGAGGCTCGCAATGACGGCTGAAGGTGCTCATTGAAAGGCCCGTGATGAGCGTTGAAGGTGCTCATCACGAGGCTCACAATGAGTGCTAAAGTCATGGGCTTGCCGAATGCGCGCAGCGTATGACGCGGCCTCCAATGGGTTATGAACCGCTCATTGCGCTCAACTCGAGGACCCTAAAGTAGGGGGGGTGGCTCACAATGACCCCCGAAAGTTCTCATTGTGAGCCCCACAATGAGAGCCAAAGGCGCTCATCTTGAGGGCTGCAAGTTAGAGGAGGGGAGGGGAGCAGCATTGTGAGGCTTCAAATTGTATTGCCGACATTTTTGACAAGTCGCTAGTTATATATAATTTTTCAAGACTCACTCAAGCAATCAAGTCCCTAAAGGTAGACAGGGCTTTATATAAAAAGGTGCCATTAATGATTTTGAAAAACTGCGCTTTAATATACACAGTTTTGATTTATTATGTTTGACATTTAAATCTGTGAAAACCCATTTAAAGTTGTTCTTTTTATTTATAGAAATTGATCCTAGCTCTGTTTTCTGAACAAGTGCCGATTCTGACTAAGCAATTCTATTTATAAGACAACTGTGAAAATAAGAGCTTAACATTGAAAATGGCATAGCCAGAAATCCTGGGTCTATTGATTAATTTAATAAAAATGTTGGCACTTTTTTTGTAGACCCACACAAGTGTCATCTTCCACTGACACTGAAAATTATATTAAAATCAATTGATAACACTTTTGTTTGCTAAACAGTGCTGCGGATGCACAGTTTGCAACCTTTTGACATTCTTTAACCCCATGATGTATATTTCTGTCTTCCCTGTGGTCCAAAAATGTCCTCACCATAATGAAATACTTTGCTTATATCGGCAGATAAGTTAAATACACACTGAATGAATTAAATTTGAAATATTGCTCAGTAAATACTATTGTAAAATGTAATGTAATGCATGTTTCATGTTTATGTATAAATCAACTTTATTGGAATAATTATCAGTCTTTTATCATATATTACTAGTTAAAATAAAACAAAAACATATTACCAACAGAATACTTAAGATACTAATATATTGGACTATGTTTTACACGTAAATAGCACAAGTACAATAGCTGCCCCGTATAGTAATTTAATATGACATATATAATTTTAAAGACAAGTTTAAAAACAGGAAAATATCTATGCTCATAGCTCTCTATTAACACAAGTGTATATAGTTTACATATCTCTAGATAGATACATTTTTAAGTTTAAAACATCCTTTTTACACATTTTTCAATAAATAAATAAGTTAATTAAACATTACACATTTTTAGTTTTATAGCTCTTTACTAGATTAACATGTTCATTCTGTTAGGACATAGTTGGAGTCAATGACCATCCCACTTTTGTTAATGTGAGGGTAATGACTTAAACAGTAATTAAAGGATATCTGTAGTTCAACAAAAACTGCACATTGTAAAGTATGCATTGTAAAAAACTGACTACATTAGCAGGTTTGTGAGCTATGAACATAAAATAATTTTAGAGCAGTTAGTTTGATTTAATCACTTCTTGACATATTAAGCCTGATGAGCATGCCTTACTTTATGTCTCAGGGGAAGAGGGGTGGAGGAAGTAAAAAGGGGAAAAGAAGATTAGAAATTTGAAAAGCCCACAACTACATGGTAGATATCCAAAACCGTAAACCATGCTATCATATGTGGCATTTCAGGGCAAGATCATGATCAAATTCGCAAGCCCATAACTACTGACATAGAAACAGCCAATAGTAAATGAGACCGTCATCATGACGTCAGAAAAACATGGTGGTTAAATGTCAATCAATTAGCGTTTCGAAGTCTGATATGCGACCAGACTCATAATCCACCAATGTGAACATCAATAAATATCAACGAAGAAACCGGTCTAGTTCATGTGGGTGGCCTGATATGAATGAACCCCTTGATTCCTGAAATTGATATAACATGAAAATAAAGCGTAAAAAAAAAAAAAAATTATTGCAGATTTGCTAGCTTGAGACTGCTGTGCAATTAATTCTAATGTCTTTCATCGCTTTGCCTGTATTTTAAAGTGCATTATTGATTTTTGTTATTTGCACTTACAGTGCTACAAACAGATGTTTAACCCCTTGCAAGTCCTCTCTAGTACCCGTAGGATTTTTGGCTACATTTGACATTTAGTGACAACAATTGCAGGCTTGAGAAATTGTAGTGATATAATAGCGGTTTACGATTGTGACATTTACGAGCTTGAAAGATCAAAGGCTCAGCTGGGTCGGAGTTATGATTTTGGCAACCGCAGTTGTTTTTCAGCCTGTAACCCGCTGATCGTTTGCGGGTAGCAAAAGAGGCCAATTTAATAGCTGTAACTTTTGCGGGCTCCTTTACGGGCTTAAGTAACTATAATTTGGCAGATTTAATACGGCCCCTTGTGGGTTAAATTTCTTGTAATTATCTACCACTCCCTCTCATTGTTGTATTATATACACCCCTTGTGCCCTATACCCTTTTAATATGTTGGAATTTTCAAAATAAATCTATCGGTTCTGGATCACATACAGTAGTATAATGGTGTAGATCTGTGAGTTATTTTCTCCCTGTATCATGGTTGTTACTCTGGTCAACTAACTACCTATCTCCAGCC
Organism: Discoglossus pictus; assembly: GCA_027410445.1. Taxonomy (NCBI): domain Eukaryota; kingdom Metazoa; phylum Chordata; class Amphibia; order Anura; family Alytidae; genus Discoglossus; species Discoglossus pictus. Next base: position 163,299,554 of record CM050169.1, read on the forward strand.
CATCTGTATTCCTGTTGCCACAAATGTCTGCAGTTACTGTGGAGTGTCTGGCTAAGGTCCTGCTGACTAACAGAGGGGATTCCAAACAAACCCAAACAATCCTGAGGGGTAGGGATGGCTCTACTAAGCCTTCTCAAGCCCCCTAAGAAAAGCAGATCATCACAAATGTCTTTGTTCTTTTTAGATACATTTAATACATTAATATAAATGAATGTTTTAAACTTAAGGTTATCGCATCTAGCCTTAAGGAAAATTGCTTTAAAAGGAATACTACCAGTAACAGATTCATATTAATTATTTGAAGTCCTCCATTGCCTGGTAAAATACAACAGAACAAGGAAAGAATAATACAATAACTAATTGTTTATGCGTTTTCATGAACATCAATCTTAAAGATCCTACTATGGTTATAGATAAAGAAAGTAGTTTAATGATCTCTGATATAATCCAAAGTAGGAAATACTGTATATATGAATTCCCTTAGGCAGTTTCTAGAGCACTAAATGTTCATTTGTAATCATTTTAAAGCAACATTCAAATAATATTTTTCTTTGCTGCCTTTACATTAGGGTCCTTCATAAAGTACCCTCATTTAGATGACACTCTCAAAACAGAGAAAAACTGATGCATGCATGCCTGCCAATAAAATCTCCATGTGTAACGATGCTCTGCATAACTCCAGTTAGTTTCAATGAGGTTTAATCATGTTTTACATAATGTGTTTTCATGCAAAGCACAACCTTGGTAAAGTTTAAAGTATGTTATTTTAAATGCATGAAGAATGAAATTGCCCCATTCAGGATTGAAGAATATGAGCAAACAGGGTACATGTGTAAGAATACCTAAGGTGTAGTTGTTATTATTATTCTTTACATATTTCACAGCAGTACACAAATGGTATAATGATTATGTGTGATGTAGAACATATATAATTACTATATGTTATCATTAATTGCACTGGTCACAGAAGCTTAAAATATGGGAGAAGTTTTTTTGTTGTGACATGCTCTAATGTTTCAGCATTACCATAAATTATAGTTGTATGGTTTAAAATGAAGATAGTGCAATGTATGCAATTATGTGTCAATTTAGCATATTAGGCATAGAGCACTTTCTCTATATACTATGAGGGCTATAATGCCATTTTTACAGAATCACAAGTTTATCAGTGTTTACTATTATTATTATTGTTTATTTTGTAATGTGCCAACATATCGCGTAGCGCTATACATGCATTGTACCCAAGGCAAAACAATATTAACACATTACTTGTCACGATCTGCTTCTTCAAGGGGGCTTGATATGAACCTAGTTCAAACCTACCCCAGCAGAATCATGTAGTTCCTGTTCTCTGTGGCACAAAAGATGGCTTCTGAAGAGGTACAGGCAGAGAATACTGCATACAGGTTATTAGTGGCCCATGGCAAGACACTCCCCAAGTCAGGATACAACACACAGAAATAGTCTCACACTGTGGATATGTGAAAACTATCTCTCAACCTTTATTGAATGATCAAAACAACATATATATACTCTCCAATACCACACCATTGTGTACATTTGTGTATGTGTGATGTCAGCCCATCTGGCTTGCAACCTTGGGCTTTCAAATTCACCAGATCAAATTCACCAGATATCTATATCTGGCTAGTGAAAAAACCATTATGTTAAACTCAAGTGTTTGCTTAGGACTACTTGAAGTACATACATCTGTCTTGACCCAAGGTCTGTATGTGTGAGTGTGCAATGATCTGCAACTAACTTCTATGCAGAGCATTTTTACCAATTCCACATATGTTCTATATGACATTTCCCTCTTATAATATATTATAATTAGGATACATAATAACCATGTACAGGCAACATATAACCACACAATAACACATAATCCCAATGCAACAATGTCATGCTCCCTTGGCCATATTCATAAATTACTGGCAATATGAGTCCTTAAACAATTAAATCATGACAATTACAAAAAATGGAGGGCCCTATCTTGGAACTTAGAATCCAGTGTCCATAGAGCTATGCCATTTACTAAGCTATGTTCTCCATTAACTTCATAAATTATGATAATTGGATATACTGTATTGCGGTATTCAATAAGCACTTTTCTTCTATAAACTCAAAATAACCCTGCTATACATCTTCACCATCAGGATGAGAGTGGTGTCCATTCCCAAAGTTATAATTATTTTTTATCTGTATCGTATTCACTGTTATACTAAACATCATTAATGATTGCACATTGATAAAATGTATTAGCCATTCTCCCCATGATTTCTATTATAACATAGACTGAAAGTTAAATTACTTTTTGTCTCTCTTCTTCTCTTATAATGTAAGTGACTGAGCAAATTGTGAATATAATTAAGTAGTAGGAATTTGCTGATTTTGATGTATAATAAATGTCACATATACTGTAATCAATGAAAAACAAATAATCCCTGTGCTTGTGTATTTGCAATTACCCTGCATTGCTCTTCACTTCCCCTTTGCAAATACACATAGATTCTCATTCAATTAAATGCCCACATCTTGCGGTATACAGGCCGAATGACTTTGGCGCCTGCTGCGGGCTCGCACTCTGCTACAATTACGGTGCTATTCAATTGAACAACTTCTTAAGTTACTGGCCGAAAGCTGAAACCGTAAACCATGTACTTGTACGTAGCAGTTCAGGGTGGGAACCTGATCAATTAAGCAATGCCTTAACTACCCATTTAGAAAATAGAAATTAAGACCACCATCATTACGGCAGTATAGATAGAGGTTACATGTCAATCACCCTGAATTGAAACATAAAAAAAAAATGTGATTAGCAATTTGCGAGCTTGAGACTGTTATGCAAGTAATTCTAATGTCTTACATCGCTTTCCCGTCATTAACAGTGCATTATTCATTTTTCTATTTGCACTTACAGTGCTACGGACATGTCTTTAACCCCTTAGCGAGTCCTCTCTAGCACTCGTAGGGTTTTCTTCTACATTTAGGGGTGTGAAAACATTTGCAGGCTTGCGGAATTGTAGCAATTGAATAGCGATTCACGATTTTACCGATCGTAACTCTTGCAGACGAAAAAGATCAACGGCTTATATAGGGCGTAAGTTCCGCAAGGATCTCAAGCTTGTAACTCATAAACCGTTTGCGGCTTGCAAAAAGACGCCAATTGAATAGCAAATTTGCTTATGGCCTACATTACGGGCATCCGTAACTTACAAGGGCTCAATTGAATGAGGCTCATAATATAAAGCAATAAAGCGAGTAGATAGAGAAGGCTTTGTGGTTCATTACATTTAGGCAGCCTTAGTTAATGTGGTGAAGACTACTGCTGCAATTTGCCATAATCATATGTGGCCTGTCACACAATGTAGTTAATGTGGCAAATATTCTCTTTGTTTTGTATAAGCAAAATAATATATATAATGAAATAATATATACATTTATTTTAAGAAAACATTATATTAACAACTTTTGTTCTATAACCAGTGTCAAGCATTGTGTATCTGAATAATGAACAAATCTCCATAATTTAGAATTATATGCAATATATAGGTTTCTAATCATGGTAAATTAAATCCTATTTTACCTTTTAGAAATGAATATGCCATTTCTAGATCCAACTCGCAACTGTAAATATGGTTTAATCAATGTGCATATTAATAAACATGACTTAAGAAAAAACAATCAGTGAAATATCTTGTTCTAAACAAAAAAGTATAATATCTTTGTTCTTTTCGTGGAAACACAAGGAATATTTCTTACTTTCATCTACCCCAGTAGCTGCAATGTAATATACAGTATGTGATAAAATTTTAGGTACCTTAATCTTTTTTACATTTTTTTCCTTTTTACCTAGTTTATTGCAATTAGCAGCAGTGAGGGAAATGCATTTTCAGCCTCAAATGTACAATCATAGCAGAAAGTGCATATGAGATAAACCAGATTATTCACATCTTTTGAAAACATATTGAAGTTTGCAATAATAGACTACATTTAATCGGTGATAACAAAATAAATACCATCAGTTAGGTTCTGTGCGTTTTGCAGATAAGCTAATAGTGTTTAAAAGTCCCCATTTCCTTTATGGAAGTAAATCTGATATTTCACTTTACTTATGATAACATTTGTGCAAGGTCTCAGCGCTCTACTAACATACAACAAATTGTGCTTTTCATGAGAAATTATTTAAATAAAATTAAAAGCTATAACAAATAAATAAATTGCATTGAGTGTACTTTTAGCCATATTTTAATTTATGGAAAAAAGTGAACAAATTTTAATGTTCTATTACATACTGCATATCCGTATCCTTATAAAACATATTTATGTTTTATGCAACAAATTTGGGGTATATGCTCACTCACACACAATCAAGCAAATTGCCACTACATTGCTGTCCCTAAAGAGGCATGTTAACTAATGTTTAAATTTATGGGGCCCACTCCATTTTTCTTTTTGACCTTTACTCCCAACCCCCTATACAACCTCTGCATGCCTTAAGCAAAATTAAATGAGCAATGATTACAACTTGCAGTTGTACTTGTTCAGTAAATGATTTAGCAGTATATTTCAAGAGTTCTCTGTATATTACTAAATATTTACTGGTAGTGATATGGAGGAGGCAGTGGTATTATAGCTGACATCATCATTTCAGAATTAGATATTCCTACTTCTACCCCATCACATATATTGTTACATCTCTCATACAGTCCATAATTCTCTCCACTTTATTTAGTAGATGCATACTAAACCATTATTACATATATATGGGTCATGTAGACCGGTTGAGTATGAACTATGATTTAGCTTGTATATATATATATGAGACATATCCTTATTGCATATTAGTCACTTGGACTCAGAGTTAAAGCCCCAAAACATTGTGTTTGCTATATTTATGTATTTTAATTTCAACAGCCTATTTTATGATCAATGTTACAGTGGTAAAAACCACAATATTTTTACATGGTTTTACTAAGTGCATATCACTAGAAGATGATGAGTATATTACATAATTTTTGCCTTCGGGAGCTTACAATTTATAGGCAGTAAAGAATTCCTTGAAAAGAATATGATATTATCTTATATGTTATTGCTTCAATGCATCTAGATAATAAATAATTCTATAAATAAGATATATACTTATCATAAGTGAAAAGGGAACATTAAGAAGCAATTTCATTTCAGACAGTAGAGGTTAGAACATTAGATGATCTAAGGCATATAAAAAAAGTACTTATTAATCTCTGAAAGAATAAAAAATCATTCTACCAGCAATAGTTTACCAATGGGGTAATTCCATATATGGAAAGTATTGTAACTGATAAGTGCTAGTGTATTTTGCTTCCAACGGCAATCACTCTGTGGAAATTTCTAATAACACAATGATTATTTTTAAACTAAACTTCTAGTATGCTTTGAATAACTTCTTGACCAAAGCTGGAACAAGCACTGAGAGCTGTACTACAGGAATGGCTGGAAGGAAGGTTATTGAAATGTAAGGCCCACAAGCTGAGAAGAAAATATAAAAATCAGAGCACAATAGGCATGACTTTTAATGGATAGTGTGTTGACACGGGTCCCCACTGCCCAATACCTAGTATCCTAGGGTCTTCTCGCCACTGGATGATGCCAGGAGGTCATCGGAGGCTCATTGAGGAAGATCCTGCTGAGGAGTAATGAAGAGCGGGTCTTTGACCCTGGAAGTACGACACTACATACAATTTGTGCTAAAATACTTTATCATCAATAGTGGTCAAAACAATTAAACAATAAAACAACAAAACTTACACAAAACCAGAAAGCATCATTGAAATCCCTACCTAAACGTGGGGGTGGCCAATCACAAATGGGCCTACGTTGGTTGGTATGTGATTGCTCACCAGTAGACCAGCAGGAAGTCACCAACATGGCTTGAACTTCCTGTCTTGCAGTCTCTGAGGGTTGGTATTGGCACTATTCCTATTACCTCAGGATAGAGGCCAAGTGACCCTTTGGGAAGGAGCTGACAAACATGAGAAATCCAGTTAAGTTAATTGACACAACACCTACAAAGTCTATTGTTTTTTTATTGGGAGGAAGATGTCTGAGATATATGATTAGAGAAAAGGCCTGTGGGGACAATAGAGCAGGGATTAGCAGGGAGGCCTTGTATCCCTCATATGCCAAGTGATTACATGTACAATAAATGAGCTATAGTCTTTTTCTTGAGTCGTTTAGTTGATTCTGGCCAACTCTATTTTCCGGGACAATTACAGGGTATTCAAATCTCCTGCTCCCACTATGACAACCATTACCTGAGATGCCTCCTACACTAGTCCTTCTACTGGCTGCTTTCTACACCAATGCCGAAGTGCCACAGTGTCATTTTTTAAATTCTCACTGATGTCCCAAATACCATAACATTGCAAGGCAGCAACCCTTTTTTCCTCTCTTTTAGCTAGTTTTCAATCCATGTACATGTATTTACTGCAATCCAGTATCCATTTCACTGTGCAATAGACCCCCATGGGGTACTGAAACAAAAGCCATTGCAAAATATTCAAAGGGCAAGATTACATATCTGTAGTACCCTGGATTTGCTCTTGGTCCCTTCTTAAATAAAGGTATCACATTAGCTTTTCCCCACTCATCTGGTAATAAGCTAGAAGAGAATGAGTCTTGAAAAATTAGGTAGAATGGTTTACAGTATATGTCCATAAAGAAGGTAAAGGTCAAACATTGGGGATTAAAGATTGCAGGTAACATTATCAAGATTAATGAATAAAGGAATATCAGAACTTAAAAAATAAATAAAGTTTACATTTTTTTTTATAAATATAACACAAGGTTTTAATAAACAAGATAATATGTGTTCTTTAGATCACCCCTAAGAAATCCAAACCCTGAGGAAGTTTAATCACAAAGCGCATAGGTCACGAGAGGCTCCTAAGCAAATATATTTTGCATAGCAGCGCTGCCATTTTATATCTAAGAGCCTATGTTTTAAAACAATAGTGGATTAAGAAATATGTGTTTATAGCTTGAGATTAACTTTAGGACCCAAAGGATATATGTTTTATGTTTATCCTATCCACTTTTTTATCTATAAAATGTTTTAGGTGATAAGCCAAGATAGCTTTGTTTTTTTTGTTGCTATTTTTGTCCTGTGAATGCTGGGATTATGATAATTTTTTATAAAGAAAGAGAACATTCTTATTGTATGGTCCTGTTAATATGAAGATACCCAAACAGTATTGTTGTATATAAGGGTTTTATTTGTGAGTATATGTTTACTTTTTAGTAAACCATTGTTTTTAAATACTATAGTATGTTTGGCTGTATAATGCGTCTGTCTGGAGTAGAAATTGTCATATATAATGGTTAGGCTATTAAACAACTCAGTTCCCTCAGTACTATTTGATGTATTCCATCATGACTGGTGGCTATTATATTTAAAAAAATCTAGGGTTAGGCTTACTCTTCTTTGCAATTATCTTTTCATTCGAGCCAACCTAATATCTTTTTTTGCAAGACTTTAACCTTAACCAAATGTAAAGCTGTCTCTCTGTCCTGTTCCTTTTATAATTTAAATGGTTTTTTTAGAGATGTCGTGAACAGTTTGCCCGCGGACTATTCACAGAGATTTTGGCATGTTCTCGTTCGCATCGGACGGCGAACACATGCGCTTTTGGGTTGCTCCCTATTCTTTATCATTGAGGAAACTTTGACCCTGCACCTCACAGTCAGCAGACACATTCCAGCCAATTAACAGCATACACTCCCTTCCAGGGCCTTCCATCTGAAGGACAGCATACATTTTAGAATCATTCTGAAGCTGCATTCGTTGTGAGAGGACAGATAGTGTAGCTGCTGGAGATTTAATAGGGAAATAGATAGCCAGGCTGTGTATTTAGCTTCCACTACAATTTTAATCTAATTTCAGTTGCCTGCCTGTGTCAGGCTCACAGCTTATATTGTGCTCAGTGAAATAAAACAACACTTTTTTGACTGTAATAGATTGAATAGCAATTGCCTGCCTACAGGCGTGTGTGTGAAGCCCATTGCATCTTCTCTGCCAACTTTTGCCAGTGCACAGTGATACGTCATATATGGTGGCACCTTAGATTGCATGTGCAGTGCCCCAAATTTGAAGTAGGAGGTCCGACCAAGCATCTTTTTCTATCTCCCTGTTCCAAAAATCAATGCCATATACACGTCCCCTAATAGTGGACGTAACAGTTATTAAACTGATAGGAATAGTACTACTTAACAGTACACACCTTATAATAATGCAGACAGAGGCAACGCAGAGAGAGGAGTCTGAAGAAGAGTCAGAGGAGGAAGGTGGCTTTGAGGAGGTGGAAGACCAAACACAGAAGGCGTCCCAGGGGGCTTGTTGTCACCTTTCGGGGACCCTTGGTGGCTAGGTGGAGGAAGAGACCTTCAATGACATCAGTGAGGACAAGGAACGGGACATGGCTAGCTTGGTATCCAACCTTGTGCAAATGGGGAGTTTGCGGTTGTGCAAAGGGACTGTTTGCGGTTGTTTTCGGTGCATTAAACGGGGAGATTGGTCTGTTACTGTGAAGCGGGTGTAACCCTTACACTACCTGATCGATACAACATCATACCTGATGTTTTAAAGCATGTTATTCCAAACAATTTAGGAATGTTATGTGATTTATGCCCTTTATGGTTTAAAACCAGACTCTGCATCAACTATGTAATTTTCTGTGTGAGTTTTGCCATGGATCCCCCTCCAGCATGCCACAGTCCAGGTGTTAGTCCCCTTGAAACAACTTTCCCATCACTATTGTGGCCAGAAAGAGTCCCTGTGGGTTTTGAAATTTGCCTGCACATTGAAGTCTATGGCGGTTCCCCGGGTTCGCCGTGCACGAACATTTGATTGAAGTTCACGTCCGATGTTCGCAAACCGAAAATTTGATGTTCGCGACATCACTCGTTTTTTTTACTCTGTATTATGATCTCAATGTGATTGTTAAGATATATCTACTGTGATTTACATCTTTAATGTTTATTTACACATGGTATGTGTTGATATGTATTCATAATTAGTAAAGCTTTAAATGGTGTCCATTTATTTTCTGTGTCTTTACCTATCAATTCTCTATTTACTTTACATTATGATTTTTTTATGGGACGCTTATAACTATGTTTGTGAACTTCAAATGATACCAAAGGTTTCCCTACTTCAATGTTTGATATTATATCAAGATTATTTGTTCCTCCCCTATATATTTACTTCCCAAAAGGCTTTAGGATTATGCCAAGTTTCACCATAAATGTATTTTCTGATTAAAGCTACACATGAGGTTTAACATAAATACATACTCCTCCTCATCATCCACTTTTACCCTATTTATCCTTAATAGGTTAGAAAACTCCAAATTAACTGTTAAATCATGAGAGTCATCCCACCAGGTTTCAGTAATGCCTATTGACTCCTATTTCTCATTGTGATTTCATCAACATCATCAAGAGCTGTCTGATCTTGCTAACTAGCTTCCTAAAAAGTGACAGATTTATTAAAGTCTTCGTTGATATTTCCCTCAGTCCTCCATGGGCATTCTCACCTTTGAAATGGATTACATGAATGAGTTTGCTTTATGATAATGATGTATGATTCTGTAGGCTTTGATCAAATTTGAAAAACTTCAAAAGAGATATCGAACTACGTTGCACCAACTGTCTGCTAAAACACAAAACAAACTTCAGTACTACTGACTCCATTAGTCAAGTAATAATTAAGCATAATTTGTTTGCCAGGTAGATTAGATTACTAAGGTTTTATGAAAATATATTTATTGCTAGAGCTTTGTGAAATTATTGGAATCCTGTGTTATAATTTCTCATTTGAATTAAGCTCCTGCAAACAAATCACTATAGCAATATATCTTTATGATTGGAAGTATTAAAGTTATAGATATACTGTAGCTTGATTGCCTTCATATACATGTGAAAGAATATAGCATTCTTACACAGTGTAGGGAATTGAAAGTACAAAATGTGGTATCTGTACTAAAAAATGATAACTGAGTGGCAATAGTAAGTAATAAAATATTGTATTTAATAAATATTTAGGATTCTATTTAAGGTGTCTGTTTTTGTGATTAATTTGACAGCTATAAGCTGAATATTACTCTATTGCTGATATAATCATATATATGCAAAAAAGAGGAACCAAAGAGTAAAGACCTTAGGTACTTAGTAGTTGTAGTAAAAAATATCTGATATGTAAAGGTGTACTTTCCCTTTCCTTTACATTAACTCTGCTGATATACAGCCTTATTAAATTGTGATTTGGTAAATTTAAAAGGGCTCTATTTAAGCACACAGCATATTTTATTTACAGAAGTTTTTGGTTAGTTAAGACCTTGCTTTTGGATAGAAGTTCACTTACTTAAAACTTCTGTAAAAAAATATGCTCTGTGCTCAAATAGAGCCCTTTTAAATTTACAGAATCGCAATTTAATAAGGCTGATAATCAGCAAACAAGAATTGAATAGCTTAAGAAATGTTCAGGCATCTTCAATATTAATAGTGCTTTAATCATAGCAAAAGGTATGAACAGCTGTTAGTGCCATCGGTTTCCTCAGTTGTCTCTGCTACTCAGCAGGGTAAGACTAGAAAAAATGCAGAAGGATAGATGGTCAATAATAGAGAGATGATTACCATTGCACAATTTTACAAGATTGATAGAAAATTGTATACATGATGAAAGCATATTAAAAAGCAGACAGTATTGGACTTTACCCAGGTAGCTTTCTTTGATAAAATTGTAAACAATCTTAAAACAGTATGAAACATGTATTTTCCTTTAAAATCTAACATAACATAGAATAGAAATTTCAAATTAACTAGACTGTAAAAAATGTAAAATCTAATAAAATGTTTGTTTAATTAAATCCTCAATACCTTGAGCTGGGGTAGCATATTTTTCTTATTGATATTATATTAGTTATTATATAGCTATAAAACTTCTAGTCATGCTTGAAGGGTGGTTAACCATGTGACACTCTGCCCATTGTCTGAAGATGTTAAGTTATTCACTACAGTTTTTTCACTGCACAATTTAGCTTATCCTTTTATTTTCACTAAACAAAAATGTTATACAGTATTGTGAGCCAAATAGGGCTCATTAGACTGCTTTTACTTAGCTTTTTACAAGTTTTTAAGATGTACTATACTTGACACTTGCAAAATAACAAAATAATATTTATGTGCAGGAAGACCCACATATTTTCTAACACTAACCCCCTAAGCCTAATCTGAAAGTAAAATACATTACACCTCTTCTGACCTCCACTGAAATGGAATGCATTATTCTCTCTTGCTCCTCATCTTCAGACCAAGGAAAAGACCCATCCAAATATGCTGCCCTCTAATTTTTTGTTTTACTTTTATAACTAATGGTAGATTAGTAACATAGGGCCCTATTCTATTGCCCAATTTGTAAAATGATACACATTTGAATATTGGCACATATTCTATTTGCTACTCACAATCTGATAATGAGTTCCCTGCCCACAATTATTACGGCCAGCCAAAACTGGCCTTAGAACTCCATTGGTTTTAGCACAGCTTGAATATTATGAGCTCTAAATAATTAAAGTTACGCAAAATCGATATTCTATTAGACCTGTAGCTGTAGCTCGCAAATAAAATTTGGCTCACAACTGAAAAAAGTATACTGAATAAATTATTAGAGCCTTAACAGCTATTAAACGTGCATAGAAATACATTAGATTTAATTGCAGAACAGTCTCAAACCAACAAATATGCAATTAACATTTGTTTTTATGGGGTTTTTTTGTGTCTAAGAAGTATTGTGAGTGTTTAAGAAGTACAATATGACCTTTCTTAAATATTGTCAGATCTTATGATCACGCTCCCTGAAATCAGGCTTTAAAAAGGCAGGGTTACGAGTTCATCCAATCCAGTCAAAATTTGCAAGCTGGAGTCAGTAGAATACAACTAAACATTTCTGAGAAAAAACACCCACAGTCAAAATGAAGGGTTCAAATAATTTGCAAGCAGCTAATAGAATATGTCCCATAGTAACATAGAAATTGATTCCATAAATTACATCCAAAAATATCAATTTAGTCCATCAATTTAACCTTTTTAGATTTCATCAGATCCTTTTAATTAGTGGATTGTTAATAGATTCAGAGTATGACAAGCAAAATACCCAACTGAAACATTGGCAGTTCTTCATAAAGGGGCAAAAATATTTCTTGGCCTCAAAATTATGGCAACTGGATTACTCCCTGGATCAATACCCCTCCTGCTCTAGTTATCCCTCTGGCTATCTAGTTATCTCATGCATGTTGTATTCAAAAAGTATGCCCTACCCTTTTGTAACGTTATCTATTGAATCTGCTGCCACAACATCCTTGAGAGTTCCGCAGTCTGACTGCTCTTACTGTGAAGCACCATTTTATTTCCTTAAGGTGGATTTTTTTTCTTTTAACCTCAAAGAATGTCGTCTTGTCAGTTAAAAACCTCTTGGCACAAAAAGTTCCCTTGTCAAAGCCTTATTTTGTCCCTGGATGGCACCCAGTTCTGTGCGCGCAGGACAATTACACGCCAACAGCAGCACGCTGATAACAGCGCCCGACAATTGCATGCTGTGGAAATGCGGCCAGCAAATGCACGCCATTAAAGGTGCTTAAGCTTGAATTATCTAAGTACCCTAACTACCTCAACCCCCCCTAACCCTACGCCTCTAAGCCTAACCTTAGGACCCCTAACCATTAAACCCCTAAGCCTTACCCTAATCCTTAGTCCTCTAACCCTAACCATAAGACCTCTAAGCCTTACCCTAACCTAACACCCCTAAGCCTAACCCTAAAACCCCCAAGCCTATGACCCCTAACCCCAACAATCCTACGCCCACCTTACCTCAGTGTGGAACGCAGTTGGCGGGTGCTCAATTGTCTTGCACGCAGTTGTCGGTGCATGCATGTGTCGGCATTTGTGATGTTGAGCAATTGTCCTGCGCGCTGAGTACGGGAGACCACCCTGTAAAATTTGTTTAATTTGGTTATTATTCTTCTTGTTGCATTTTCCAGCTCTAAAATGTATTTTTTTTAAGTGGTGCCAAAAGTTGTACTGCATATTCCAAACTATGGCACTGTATTGATTTATTTAGTTGTATTTGTAGAATCATATTTGTTTACTTTGCTTCTATACCCATCTTAATGCATGCTAATATTTTACTTGCAGATGCTGCTTGGCATTGAGGGCTGTTAAGTAGGTGGTTGCCCACAAGCACTGTTAAACCCCTCTCTGTTTCTGCTGCCCATACATTTGTTCCATTTATATTATAAATTACATGCTTATATTACCTTCCCGAATGCATGTATTTGCATTTATTTGGGTTACATCACCTCTTCCATTTAGCTGCTGATTATTCTTTATTAATGTGAATTCATTTGGAGTGAAAGTATATCATTTTCTGACTTAATTACCTTGTAAAACTTAGTGTCATTAGCAGATATGGAGATGTTACTTTCTGGTACTATTTCTAAATCATTAATAAATGATTCATAAGAAGCTCCCCATGATGAACAATGCACTTCACCCTTGACTTTGATATATAGTTCCTATGAATCTGATAGGCTAAAATAAGTATCAATCAAATTTCTGCTAATAAGCATAAAGGGATTAAAATCTGCACAATCTGATAGGTTAAAATGAACAAATCTAATTGGTTGATGCCAACTAATCAGAATTGACTGGAGTATAGTGGTTGGATGCATTGAAGGGAGTCTTAAGCCCAAGGGCAAACACAGGGAGGGCCGATCCCTTGGCAAGGTCAGGGTGGTCAAGAGGCAGAGAAGAAACACAGGGCCGCCCAACTTGTCCCATGAAGAGTTGATGATTTTCCTTAATGCCATCCATTATAGGTTTGCCATAATTTACGGTGGCTGAAATATAAGACCTGGACATAGGGCAAATATGTGAAGAGAGATGCAGCAGATGTTAGTGCTGTGAAGGTCTACATCTGTGATGTCAGAAATGTGTGAAACATTGGTACAATGATTGCCAGGGGATGGTAAAAATAATACATAATTTAATCCCGAAATGACACATAAGAATAAAACGTATTTCCTGCAGTTGTGCAGGCTTGAGACTGTTGTGCAATCAATCCTAATGTCTGTCATCATACTCCCCATAATTTACAGTGCAGTAGTACAGTTTTATTTGCGTTTACAGTGTTTATCCCTTTGCAGGTCCTCTCGAGCATATGTAGGACTTCGTCCTGCATTTGTGATTTGCAAGCTGGGATACGTTTGTGAAGTGGGCGGGATCGGGCAATTGAATAGCGATTTGCAACTTTAGCGCTGTCAAAGTGACAGATCAAAGGCTTCAGAGAGGTGTAGGCTCCGAGTTGTACGGCCGCCATTTTCGCACGGCCTTAAATCGTAACCCAATCCGAGCTCACAAAAAGACGCCAATTGCCTACGATTTCCACTTTCGAGCTCGGATCTCAGATTCGCAGCAATTGAATGTGGATAATTATCTGCACAAAAAAAAAGGCTGCTACAGTTGCGAGCAGCCTTTTTTTGTGCAGATACATTAGGGATTTCAATTGAGCCCCTAATATTTTAGGAACAGTGCTATGGTGCTGTAAAGGGTATAGCATGTAAGGGGTATAAAAACTGTTTAACCCACTGGTCAGGTCAGAAGCTGTGAACTGTGAAGTGTTGCTATAGCCATCTGCCTACATCTTGCACAGAAGGTTGTGTAAACCAGGGCTTCTCCAACATTAAGATGCTGATCTACCATGTATTGCTGAGCTATCATTTGTTATAAACTGCCACTACCCAAAGCAAATAAACCATTATTATATCCATCCTGTGTGTTCATCCTCTTTCATCCACTGCCTAAGAGAGCGACAAACTCCTAAGTAACAGGTTTTAATGAGTGGTAATTCATCACCTTTATAATACAAGTGCATATAAAATTATAATATATACAGTCTCTTTGCAGAGTAGTTTTTATAGAGTGCATGATTGACAAACTCCTCAGAGTGGATCAATGTTTTAGTTCTAATTTCCATATACACATACTGTACTAATCAAACAGATGAAGTGAAGCAATATGTTTAGTAACATAACATTTCTATGTGAACTAATGTTAGTTATTGAGCTATAGGATATTTAATAAAATTAACTGTTATACAGTTTAAGTTCAATAAACACTCCCTAAACAACTGTAATTTTGAAAACCCTATTGGTTCATTTCATTTATAATTGTACGTTGAAATGAAACAACTATTTTTTAATACACTATTGATTAATCCATTTGGTTATTGATTAGCTCTGTTTGTTATTGCATGTTGTCTTGAAAAATGTTGGGCAGAATTGAAATGGTATGAGACGTAAAGATATGCTTTCGTTGCATAGTTCTTCCTCTCTAATGTTAAAATATTGAAGCTGGACGCTTCCACGTTCCAGAAAACAGGTCAACATTTGTTAACTGAAATATTGGAGTATATCTTTTTCAATAATATAGTAACCATGTATAATTAAGGAATGTATCTATGTGAAAACCTTAGAGTAAGGTACGATAAATGAATAAGACGATTCTCAAAAATTAAATACTCTTACATAAAATAGCACATTGACATATGGTCAACATTGGATCTTGTCTGTTTTTTCTTTATCAATCAAAGAAGCGAACTAAAATGCATTAGAATTCTATTTAAAGACAAAACCTATAAGAACAGACTTTATAACCTGAATATGAATAGCTTAGAGGACAGAAGAGAGTGCTGTGATATGACAGAAACCTTCAAATATATCAACAGATTTCATAAAGTTCAAGAAGTAAATGATTGAGAAAAGGAGAAATGCAAGAACAAGATGCCATGCTTTGAAGATTAGGGGAGAGAACTACAAACAACTTTAATAATTTCTGCCTCTCTCATGTTTGTATTGTCCTAGCAAATATTTTATTAGATGTGGTTATATAGTTTGTGCCTTTTAGCCAACAGGCTTCCGTGATCATGTAGGTATAAAAGAAAATATATGCACAAGGCAGGCGTTCACAAGGGAATTTTCAGAGCTTCATTAATCTCTGTGCTAATAAAGAAAGCTAATATTGCAAAAGATACCATGGATGAACCACAAAGCAATTTTAAAACCATAATGACCAAATATATTTTGTGAACATCAATTATATTGAATAAGCAACACATTTGTTTTATTAAGCTGTTCGAGAATAGATTCCAGATTTTACTAAAGTACACAATGACTTCTTTAAGGATTTTGGAGAGATATATGAGATACCATTTTCTCTTGTGACACAACTAAGGTCATTAGGGCAATTCTTTGGTATTGTAGGGTACAGAAATGTATTTACTACTATTAATTGTATTTGTTGTTCTGTTTAAATATTTGTTAGTCTCTAACAGACAATGATAAGGTATTTGTCCAAAATCTTGACCAGTGCAGTCATTAAGCCTAATATTTTTACTTGGAAAGGCAAACACTAAAGAGAGCATATTTAATACATGTATTATCTTTCATACTCCTCACATTCCATTTTATATCATGACAATTAAGCCTAGAAGCTAAAATTGAGCATAAAAGAATATTGCGGTTGATATATTCTTTTAGAAAACTTCTATTTTCTCTCCTTTCAATTGTTATTCCCTGACTTGCGCCAATAGCATTTTGAAGTAGTGTTATATGTTGGGAAAGTTTTGCATCAGAAAAACTCTAACAGAAGTATATTTCATATGGAAATTATTTGTTTTTCTCTTCTCCATTGTCCTACCTTTAACTTGGGGCAAATAAATAAACACATTCTAAAATATTAAATTAGCCAGCGGTTAAGAACATCAGTGACTGTAAATAACACTAAGGCTCTGGCAATGGGGTGAAAATTACTAAGCCTTCACCATAGATATGTATTATGTACACATTATGTATTATAACATTAAGACACACATGGTATGTAAAATCAACCCCTATGGCACCCTAAGTAAACAAAATTAACCCTACAGTTAAAATAAATCACTACTCTTAGAAAACTAGAAATACATAAAATTAAACAAACTAAATTACAGGGAAAAAACAAACACATCTAAATTACAATAAAAAATAAAGTAAATGACAAGAAAATAAAAAAAATAATTACTGAAAAGTGAAAAGAATTACTGTCAAAATAAAAATAAAATAAATACAATAAAATAATTAAAAAATACTACAGAAAATGAAAAAGGAAATTAACCCTGAATGGAAGAAAATTCCATACTTACCCTTAAAGCACATACAGTGTTGTCCATGATGTTGTCCCTGATCCTCAGTCTTCTGCCCTGGATAAAATGGGTTAACCAACTTGATTCGTATCCTCTTCTTTTTTGGATTGAAACCAGCGTTCCTCAATATTCTGGACCATGAAAAGTGCCTTCCACATAAAAACCTGGTGTTCTAAAGAAAATTAACTACAATGATGAAGAGCCTATTATGAGCAGCTACCTTTTTTTGTAGCTTCTGATTGGCTAAAATATGTATCAACACATTAACACAATTTGGGCATTAAGAAAAAAATCCAGAACAGAAAAAATAGAAGAGAAGTGGAATAGCATTCCAACGTAAATGGTTATAGTGGAAGTGAGTCAAACCCAGTTAAAGGACAACTGCACAATGAAATAAACAAATTATTTTAAACATTTAAATCTGACTAAGAGCATCTTAATCAGGAAAATAATCATACCACTAGTTTTTAATTAGAAAAGAAAATAATTTCTGATGTGTCTGCAGGTCCCAGGAGGATGCTATGATGTAGTTGTATGTATGAGTGGAGCTTTTGCAATAAACTTGACAAACAAGTTTTTTTGTTTTTTTTTATTGAACTGCTGAGGTCCTTTAAGAAATGTAAGCGTGTCTGGCCTAAGCATAAACCTGCCCTGAGGCTTAATTAAACCAAAATTAGGTAGAGTGAGCAGATGACATAGGACTCTTTGATTTGTGTTTGCTGCACTATCTATGTTTTTATGTTTAGATCATGTCTCCTATATATGGAACAATGCAATCATGTCAGATTTGCAGACTGACAACATACAATACCCTTGTAGGATTTAATAACAAAGCTGTAATATAATGAATAGCTATTTTGTGTGTTATCTGCAGCAAAAAAGTTTTGATACAATATTGATATATCTGTAGTGGGTTGCTATATCAGAGATCTATCATTTTAGATCGTTACATGTGAGTTTCTTTGGCTTATTGAATATAAATATAGCAATTATATTCAACCCTTATATACACAATGATAGAGTGTAATAAACACCCTATTTGATTTATCCCTTTAAATAATATAAATCATACAAAATAATCACATTATTTTTTATAATTAATTTTATTTACACAATCATAATATTGTACATAGCAATCTTTATAAGCACCTTATATGAGCAATGACTGTTTTCGATTTTGAAAAACACGCATCAAGATAGTTTCACAAGGAATTCTCCTGATCACTCCCATCCATGTTATTGTTTTTATGTAAATATACTTTGAAATAAAATTTTAATAAAAGTACATTTTTAGGTTCCTTTTTTTGTATTCAACAAGTACACCCTTTTTAATGATGCTTTGAGAGACTATATATGTTAAAAAAAAATATTTATATTTGTAATAAAATATAAAATAATAATTTAAGCCTATAGTCAGAGAAGATATTTATGGTGGACCTAGTGATAAAGTTGAATGTTTGTGGGTAGAGATAAATAGCGAAGCAGCAAATTCAAAAAGAATATTAGTAGGAGTATGCTATAAACGCCCAAATATAGCTGAAAGTGAGGAAATACAATTATTGTTACAGATTGGAAATGCAGCTAAGCATGGGCAAGTACTAATAATGGGAGATTTTAATTACCCTGAAATAAGCTGGATAAAAAAATCAGCAGTTCATCTAAGGGGAGCAGGTTCTTGAGTACACTCAGGGATCATTATCTGGCCCAGGTTATACAAGAGCCTACTAGAAATGAAGCTATCTTAGATTTACTCATCACAAGTAATATTGATATAGTTTCAAATGTTGGAATAGGGCAACCTTTGGGAAACAGTGATCACAACACAGTCTCATTTGAGATTGAATTAAAAAAACTAAATTTTAAGGGGCCAACGAAAACTCTTAATTTTAAAAGGGCAGATTTTAATGGTCTAAGGGCATCAATACAAAGTATAGACTGGGACAGAGAACTGATAGGTAAAACACTGAACATAAATGGAAAACATTTAAATCCTTACTAAATATACATACACATCGGCATATACCATGTGGCAATAGAAGTAAAAGGAGTAAATCCCATCCAATGTGGCTTAACAATGATTTAAAGATCAAGATACGTAAAGAGTAAAAAACAGCCATTGAAATTATACAAACAAGAGGGAACAGAGACTGCTTTAAGGGAATACAAGGAAATCAATAAGGCTTGCAAAAGCGCGATTAGACTGGCTAAAATAGAAAATGAAAAATTAATTGTATTAAGAGTAAGACTAACCCTAAAATATTTTTTAAGTATATTAATGGGAAGAAGGCGAGGAAGGAAGCTATAGGAACATTACAATGTGACAGAGGCTGTCTGAAAATTAGTGACCAGGAAAAGGCAGATGAGCTAAATAGGTTCTTTTCTTCGGGAAACACAAGGGAGGTGCCAGTGGTTGGGACACTGCAACATAATGGGGCTACACTACCTTTTCCAAATGATTGGTTAACACAGGAAGTAATCCAAAAGAGGTTGGAAAAATAAATGTTAATAAAGCCCCGGGTCCTGATGAAATACATCCAAGGGTACTAAGGGAACTGGGTTCTGTAATAGAGAAAACCATTATATTTAATTTTTCACGATTCACTCAACACAGGGTCTCTACCAGATGACTGGAGAAAAGCTGATGTGATACCTATATTTAAAAAGGGAGCAAGAGCAAATCCGGGGAATTAAAGACCAGTGAGCATCACTTCTGTAGTGAGGAAGCTTTTAGAAGGGTTAATGAGGGATAGTATACAAGAATATGTCTATAGAAGCCAGGGAAGCAAATATAATTCTGCCACTATACAAATCTCTAGTACGCCCTCATTTGGAATATGGAGTACAATTTTGGGCACCACTTCATAAGCTGAAAAAGGTACATAGGAGGGCAACAAAACAAATAAGGGGAATGGAGAGGCTAAGTTATGAAGAAAGACTAACCAAATTAAACTTATTTTCTCTAGAAAAAAGGCGTCTAAGAGGAGATATGATTACCTTATATAAATACATCCAGGGTCAGTATAAAGATTTGTCAAGGGAGCTTTTTGTGCCAAGTGGTTTTCAACTGACAGGAGGACATCCCTTGAGGTTAGAAGTAAAAAGATTCCACCTTAAAGAAAGAAACGGGTTCTTCACAGTAAGGGTGGTTAATCTGTGAAATTCTCTACCAGTGGAGGTGGTGACAGCAATTTCGATAGATAACTTTAAAGGGGACTAGATTTATTTCTAATTAATAAGGGAACTCATGGTTATCATGGATAATTAGAGAGACAGTATTGATCCAGGGAGAAATTCGGTCGCCGGTGTCTGGGATCAGGAAGGAATAGATTTTTTTTTTTATTTCCCTTTGATACGATTGGCTAAGTCTCGCTTGTTTTTTTTTTCTGTTTGCCTTCCTCTGAATTAATTAATAATAAAAATAAATAAATAAATAATTGATTAATTGATTAATAATTAATTAACAACTAATTAATTAATAGTTAATCCGCATATTGCAGATCAGAGGAGATCTTAAAAGGTTGAACTTGATGGACTGAAAGTCTTTTTTCAACCTTAAATACTATGTAACTATGTAACATAATAACATTTATTTAATCAACCATAATGTACCTTAATCATTACTGGGAGATTAGCATATTTTTTTCTCATTGAGTAGGGTTTGGTTTAATTAGAGTGGCCACACAATTAAATTTTTATTAAGAAAGAAGTAAAATTGAACCCTTGCCCCAAAACATTTGGAGTGGGGATCATGTGAAGATCTGATGTAGTCCCAACTGCATATAGCATTTGAAAATGTTGCTATGAGTACTATAATAAAAAAACAAATTTAGGTCCTTAGCATTTCCTTTGGGCTTTGACATAAACTTAACATACCTTTATACCTGCTATCACATATAAAGTTGTGAGCAATATGAGTTGTTGCTAAGGTGCTCCTTGCGCTGGTGGAGATGAGTGCCGTAGGCACTAATCCCTATGACCTTGTACGACTTAGACAGTGGGTATATTAATTTATTATTTTATTAATGAATTTCATTAAAAAAAATATATAGAAAAAAACGGCCAGGGGAGAGGATCACAATGAGAGGATCACAATGAGCACCAAAGGCGTTCAGCTCTGGACTCACAATGAGCACTGAGGGTGCTCAGAGGAGCAAAAGTACACCAGGGGAGAGGTTCGCAATGAGCGCCAAAGGCGATCAGCCCGGCCCTTGCAATAAGCGCCAAAGTTGCTCAGACCACCAAAAGGACACGAGCGGAGAGGCTCGCAATTAGTGCGAAGGGTGCTCAGAGGACCAAAAGTACACCAGGGAAGAGGATTGCAATGAGCGCAAAAGGAGTTCAGCACAGGGCCCACATTAAGCACCGAGGGGGCTCAGAGGAGCAAAAGTACATGAGGGGAGAGCTTTGCAATGAGCACCAAAGGTGCTCAAACCACCAAAAGTACACGAGCGGAGAGGATCGCAATGAGCGACGAAGGTGCTCAGCGCGAGGCTCACAATGAGCGCCAAGGGTGCTCATAGAAGCAAAAGTACACCAGGGGAGCAGTTAACAATGAGCGCAAAGGCGCACAGCGTGGGGCTTGCAATGAGCTCCGAAGGTGCTCAGACGACCAAAAGCCTTACATTGTGTGGCAAACAGCATTCCAATCATTACAATTTTATTGACCGTCATTTTTTGACGGGCAAGTCACTAGTCAATAGTTTGTTGTCCTCTCTTGTCTACTCTCTCCTTAACATTTTGCTATAGTTCTCTGCTCCATTTTTGAATTTTTTTTCAACCGTTCACTCATTGCCCTGTCACCATCCTATTCCCTCTCTGTCCTAGATGACTCTACTAATTATTCTGCTCTGCCATGTTTTTTTCTTCTACTGTCCTTCCTAATCAATCTTTGCCTTTTCTCTCCTAAATCTCAAGTCCTCTCCATTCTTCCTTCTAAATCCACCTATTTCTCTCGAGGACTTCTTTCTTATCCAGGGCAATTTTCAAATCGTCCACATTTCATCTACACAATATGAATATATATTTTTTATTTGCAGCCATATCGCACCCATAGAGAAGATGAGCAAGATGCCCAATGGTTAGCCGTTTGCAATTGCACTATAACACATTACAAACTTTCATATAAGTTTATCAAAAGAAAATGCCAATTCTTAAAAGGACTCTGTCTTTCCCAAAATCGAAATTGACTTTTTTTTGGATATGCTGAAAAAGTATGAAAAATGGCTTTATATTGTATTACCTTTTGGAATCATTTCTGAGAGATTCAGTAATTTATATTTTGGCATTTTTATGGAAATGAGCAATTCCCAAATACTTTTGTGCTGCTTTCATGCTCTAGAATCACATACTGCTTATCTGTCTCTATGCTGGAGAAAACAATGTTCCCAAAGGTTATCATGCATTTTGACCCCCCCCCCCCCCCCCAACACACTGTTATCAAATGCTCTCTGCGCAGCATTATCATACTGAGCCAAAAAGGAGCCATAAAAACAAGTATCTCAGGAACTATTGTAGAGAAAATGGTGTGTACAATATATAGCCAGTTTTAATTGTTCTTAAGATTGTTGTTGGAGTGACAGTGTCCCTTTCAAAATATATTATATTTGGAATTTTTTCATTGCCTGTTTAACCGCTGGTCCATACAGACACTCCCAGGCAGCGGTCTGTTGTACTTAATGGTAGATCTGGCAATGGTTGTGAACCTAGAAGCAAGAAATCTATCAATGAGAGAGAGAACAGCCAAATTAAATAAAATGCTATTTTTTTCACATCTTTGGCAGTGTCTCTAGCAGCGAGGGAAGTTATTCCAATGTTTTATTATAATGCAAAATCACATAATTACAGGTTTCAAATAAGCTATTTTTTCTGTGTCATAAGGCACATACTTAGAAGGTCATGTGCATGTCTATGACAAATGCAGTTCATTGAAACCTGCTGAGTTGCAGTATCATGTCAACTTATTCTTAGGAAGGAACAAACTAATAAACACTTTTTTCTGCTGTTGGTAGTACTAACATCAGATAACATCTGTAGGAAGGGCCACTGTAATAATTTTTTTTTCTATATGGTACTTTGTTTAACTAAACATGATAGTGGGCAAAAGGGCACCCCCAACTTCCTGGCGCTCGGCCAAATACTCGCCGACGCATGCGCGCAGAAAGCAGCACTCCCGACATCTGCACTCTCCCTGTCACTTAGCTTCGGTCAACCCTCTCCCCTTCACCTCGTTTTCAGCCCTCAGCACCCTGCTCTCTCCTCTGTACACCTGGCCCTGTACCCCAGCATCCTCCCCTGTACCCCATGTAAACACTGAACTATGCTGGATGTGTACATTGTGGCTCCTGTCTGACTGACATGAGTCAGACAAGAGCCACAAGGTACACCTTCTAGCACAGCTGAGGGTCTAGAGAGGGCATGGGTACAGGGGAAAAGGCAGGGGTAACGGAAGTAATCAAAAAGAGGTTGGAAAAATAAATGTTAATAAAGCCCCGGGTCCTGATGGAATAATCCAAGGGTACTAAGGGAACTGGGTTATGGAATAGAGAAAACCATTATATTTAATTTTACAAGATTCACTCAACACAGGGTGTCTACCAGATCACTGGTGAAAAGCTGATGTGATACCTATATTTAAAAAGGGAGCAAGAGCAAATCCGGGGAATTATAGACCAGTGAGCCTGACTTCTGTAGTGGGGAAGCTTTTAGAAGGGTTAATAAGGGATAATATACAAGAATATGTCTATTTGAACAGGATTATAAGTAGGAGTCAACATGGATTTTTGAGGGATAGGTCATGTCAAACAAATCTAATTAGTTTCTATGAGTAGGTTAGTAGGAACCTGGATCAAGGCAAAGCAGTGGATGTAGTCTTTTTGGATTTTGCAAAGGCTTTTGATACAGTGCCACATGGGAGACTATTGTGCAAACTAAGAGATACAGGAATTGTAGTAAATATCTGCTCATGGATTGAGAGCTGGATAAAAGACAGGAAGCAAAGGGTTGTTGTAAATGGAACATACTCTGATTGGACTAACATGGTAAGTGGGGTTCCTCAGGGTTCAGTTTTAGGTCATCTCCTTTTTAACATATTTATTAATGACTTAGAGGTAGGATTGGATTGTGGTGTCTCCTATTTTGCTGATGACAAGAAATTGTGCAAGGTAATTAAATCAGAAAATGATGTGCTTTCCCTCCAAAGGGATTTACATAAAATTGAGGAATGGGCTTTTAAATGGCAGATGAGATTTAATATGAATAAATGTAAAGTTATGCATCTGGGAAGGAAAAATAGCCATGCAATTTATAATCTTAATGGAGCAAATCTAGGTGTATCAGATATTGAAAGGGATTTGGGAGTACTTGTGGACAACCACCTAGCTAACAGTGCTCAAAGCCAAGCAGCAGCTGCAAAGGCAAATAAAATATTAGAATGTATTAACAAGGGTATAGAAGCATGGGAATAATTCTGCCACTATACAAATCTCTAGTACCCCCTCATTTGGAATATGGAGTACAATTTTGGCCACCACTTCATAAAAAGGACATTTTAGAGCTGGAAAAGGTACAGAGGAGGGCAACAAAACTAATAAGGGGAATGAAGATTAAACCGGTTTGTTGTTGGAGTGACAGTATCCCTTTCCAAATATATTATATTTGGAACTTTTTCATTTCCTGTTTAACTGCTGGTGCATACAGACATGGTAGATCTGGCAATGGTTGTAAACCTAGAAGAAAGAAATGTATCAATGAGTGAGAGAACAGCCAAATTACATAAAATGCTATTTTTGTTTGATTCACATCTTTGGCAGTGTCTCTAGCAGCAAGGTAACTTATTCCACTGTTTTATTATAATGCAAAATCACATAATTACAGGTTTCAAACAAGCTATTTTTCTGTGTCACAAGGCACATACTTAGAAGGTCATGTGCATGTCTATGACAAATGCAGTTCATTGAAACCTGCTGAGTTGCAGTATCATGTCAACTTATTCTTAGGCAGGAACAAACTAATAAACACTTTTTTTCTGCAGTTGGTAGTACTTACATCAGATAACATCTGCTAAAAGGGCCACTGTAATATTTTTTCTATATAGTACTTTGTTTAACTAAACATGATAGTGGGCAAAAGGGCACCCCCAACTTCCTAGCGCATGGCCAAATACGCGCCGGCGCATGCACGCCGAAAGTATCGCTCCCGACATCTGCACTCTCACTCTCCCTGTCAATTAGCTTTGGTCAACCCTCTCCCCTGCACCTCATTTTCAGCCCTCAGCACCCTTCTCTTTCCTCTGTACCCGTGGCCCTCTACCCCAGTCTCCTCCCCTGTACCCCATGTAAACACTGAACTGTGCTGGATGTCAGTCAGACAAGAGCCACAAGGTACACCATCCAGCACAACTGAGGGTCTAGAGAGGGCATGGGGTACAGGGAAGAGCAGGGTGCTGAGGGCTGAAAATGAGGTGTACTGGAGAGAGCTGAGCAAAGCTAGGTGACAGGGAGAGTGAGAGCGCAGATGTCGGGAGCACTATTTTTGGCGTGCATGCGTCGGCGAGTTCTGGCCGTGCAACAGAAAGTCATGCCACCGGGCAAAAGGCTATTAGAAAACAAAAACAACTAAACACAGACTTTACATTTTGCAACTTATAAGAAATTAATCTTTACTATAAGCTTTTATTTTGTTTCCTTGCCTGTTACTTCCTGAGGTGTCTTTGTAACATTATACACTTTCAGTTAGTGCTGCTGAGAGCATTGGCAATTGTGACTGTCATGTTTGCATTGTGCCAACCTAAACCTCCTGTATATTTAAAGCCTTCTGCCACCTCAGGAAGTTGATCTATTGAATGGCAGAATCCACAGCACCATAAATACATATAGAAAATTATATGAAGGTATATAGAGGGTATAGTATTTTATATTTATATTTTAAAAACAAGTTGCCTATTGTCAAGCAAAGTTCTTCAATATACTAAATATTAAAAGTGTGACCAGGATGATCATTTAGACATTAAGGACAATATGTCTGCTGCAGATATTTATCTATTTCCAGAATGGACTAATTTCAATTAAAAAGTTGTTTACGACAGAATATGTGAAAAACTTTTTTAAACTCGATATATTGCATTAAAAGAACAGTCACCCTAGTTGTTACAGCAAACAATAATTTTATATATTCATTACCAACAGATAAATTGAAAGAAGAATTATTTTATAAAATGCAAACCACATGCTTTTTTGAAGTGTAACCTTATATAAAGCTATCCATGCCATTGTGCGCAGGGAAACTCCTCTCTCTGTCAGGGCTCCTTTACAGCAAGAACGCAACAATTCTTAAGCAATCACATGATTATAGGTATAATCCATGACCTTGGATAAATGAGAAAATAACTAGAAACTCACACTGTAAGGAAGTACTGGTCAGAGGATGTACTCAGCATGCATTCATTGCTTCCATGTGGAGAAACATTACAGTAAGCTTAGGACAGATTCAGATTCATTTTTAAATTACATATAATGGTTCCTTAACTGTTTTGCATTATGATGGTAAATGAAAGATTATACATTGTGCTTTAAAAGTTACTCTTTAAAAATAAATTAAACCATAAATGGTTTAACTGTCATGCAAAGTGTATACTTCAATTAATTCCAAGAACCCCCAAGAGTATCAGATTCTGGGACCTCTTTTTTTCTGTTCTTCCTTGTGTAGGGTTCTATGGTTTACAGGTGTGACGGAAAGTTATTCCCATAGTAAGGAGGCTACACATTACCAGGATCTCATGCTACTAACAGATGGTATGCTATATGTCTGAGCAGCATCAGTCACTGGTAGTTTGAATCTTCTCCCTGTTTGTTTGGCTTGAGGTCACAGCTTTGCAAGTTATCAGCTCTCATAAGGGAGAACAAGAAGAATGTGGGAGGCTCCAGATGTTAAGAAGAGTAAACTTTAAATCATTCTTATATTGAGCAATAAACCCCCAAGGATTCATGGCAGAGGCGCAAACATTAGTACAAGCTTTGATTTCTGTAGGTTGAAATAGTGTGGCTTGTATGTAAAGCAAGCAAGGAGACATATGTTTATGTATGTATGTCTAATTATGGCTTGAACAGTATGGGAAACTATAGTCTAACATTGACAATATAGTGTTCTAAAATACATTGTAGGCAACAATAAAGAATAATGTTATGCTAAGTGTGCAGATATGATGTACATACCATCCAAAGGGATTTGCATAAATTAGAGAAATGGACAACTAAATGGCAGATGGGGTTTAATATAAATAAATGTAAAGTAATGCAATTTATAATCTTAATGGAGCAAATCTAGAGGAATCTGATATTGAAATGGACTTGCGAGTGCTCAATGCCAAGCATTATCTGCAAAGGTAAATAAAATATTAGCATGAATCAAGAAGTGTATAGAAACAAGGGAAGTGAATATAATTCTGCCTTTATACACATCATTGGGAATATGGAGTACAAATTGGGGCTCTTCATAAAAAATATATTTTAGAGCTGAAAAAGTACAGAGACGGGCAACAAAACTAATAAGGGAAATGGAGGGGCTAAGTTGTGAAGAAAGACTAACCAAATTACGCTTATTTTTTTCTAGAAAAAAAGGTGTCTAAAAGGGGATATGATTACCTTATATAAATACATCAAGGGTCAATATAAAGCTTTGTCAAGTGAACGTTTTGTGCCAAGAGGTTTTCAACTGACAAGAGGACATCCTTTGATTTTAGAAGTGAAAAGATTCCAACTTGAAGAAAGAAAAGGGTTCTTCACCGTAAGGTTGGTTAGACTGTGAAATTCTCTTCCAAAGGAGGTGGTGACAGTGGATTCGATAGATAACTTTAAAAAAAGATTGGATATATTTTTAAATAAAAAGGAGCATTCAGGGGTATCCTGGTAAATTAGAGAGGGAATATTGATCCAGGGAGGAATCTGATTGCCAGTATCTGGGGTCAGGAAGGAAGTATATATATTTTTTTCCTTTTTGAGACAATTGACACGTTTCAATGGTGGTGGCAGCATCATGCTTTGGGGCTGTTTTTCTTGAGCTGGACCTGGAGCCTTAGTTAAGATAGAGGGAATTATGAACAGTTTTTAAATAGCAGTCAATATTGGCACAAAACCTTCAGGCTTCTGCTAGAAAGCTGAACATGAAGAGGAGCTTCATCTTTCTGCATGACAATGACCCAAAGCATACATCCAAATCAACAAAGGAATAGCTTCACCAGAAGAAGATTAACGTTTTGGAATGGCCCAGCCAGAGCCCAGACCTGAATCCGATTGAAAAGAGTTTTATTTATTTCATGATGGCATGAAATGTAATGCAATACGTCCTGTAGTGATGGTATGCAGGCAATTATATACTGATGTGCAAAATTATTTTAGAATTTCATAAGTACTTATATATGGACATGTGCTTATTTTGGAATGTGACCAAATAACTATGGGCTCTACTCCATGACGTTCGTAAGAATAAATTAGATTGAAGTTAACATGTAAAATACTACTGAGTTGTAGCATTACACAAATAAATCTAACCTTCAAGAAATGCCATCCAAGTTCTTTATAATGTTCCAAAAATCTTACGTGCTGAGTGCCTGTCCAATAACTATTTTAAAAATGGCTCCAATAATGATATCCAATCTTGCTGAACTCATCAGTGGAGGGTGCCAAAACAAAAGGTAGTGTATATTTTTCAACAAAATAACATGAGCTTGTGTGTAAATGGAGCCCCATGGTAATGGGGTAAAGTTAGGTGCCATGTTGGTCCAATGGGGACCCCCATGTTTATGGATAGAGTCCCCATGTGGTTCAAAGATAATCCCATGAGGTTAATGGACCCTCTCATGCCACAGCACTAGGTATCCCTCCGATTGTTGAGTGGGAAATCCCTGGGGGATACCTGGGCCCATAGGGGGTAGCGGTTATTGAGTGTAGAATCCTGAGGGATACTCAGACTTATAGGTGTTATGGGTATTGATGGGAAACCCAGAGGATAACCAGCTTATAGGGGTTGTGGGTCACAAATAGGATGGTCATAAACCATGTGCATTTTTTTATTAGTATTTCACTCCTTTCCTGCCATATGAAGGTGTTTATACAGATAGATAGGGATAAGGGATGATATTAGGGCTAGTGTAGTTTGTTCATGTTAGTAGTCACCATTCCATCGTGTTGCTGTGGAGATGGGTAAGATTCATACTTGGAGTCTCCTACTGAAATACCAGCACGCAATTGGTTACAAGCACAGGTTACAAGCAGGGTACAAGCACACATTTGAGCTAGCGAGCTATGGACAAACCCTCTCTGTGTGCATTAGTTAATTTTTGTAGAAGCCATGAAATAGCTGGGGAAATTTGCTTTCCAATACACCCATAGATAGGAGTCAGCCTCACAGGAGTTCTTACAAGAGCCATGGAATAGAGGCCTATAAATGGCCATTGTAAAGGACCAGATTTCATAACTAAGTGAATATCAACATAAATAATGTTTCATTTTATTGTGATAAAAAAAAAAAATTCAAATAGATATCTCTCTTCAACTTTGGGCTGGAGCTCGACTCATATTTCTAAATTTAATTACCAAAATATAGTTTAATTTTATTGTGCTGCCCTATACAGTGATGAGGTAGCTCAAGAACTTTTATTACACTGTGCCACCACTTCTTAGAAATTTGTAAAGATTGTTTTAATTAAAAATGAAGGAAAGTCTTCCATGCAAGTTTTCTGCCTTATTACTTACTGAGTCATTTATCAACTGAATGTTTTTTTTTTTTAATTGTGTTTTCCTACAAAGTAAATTAACAATTAATTTTGCTATTTTGACCTATAAGTCAGTCTTTCTGATCCATCCACAGAGATCCAAGCCTTTTGTTAATGTATGATCATTACCATGTATAACTGCTAAGTCTCAGAAATATTGGCCCCTATTCAATTGAGGAAATGTAAGTTACTGCAGCCCGTAATGTAGCCCCTAAACTAATTTGATATTCAATTGGCGTCTTTTAGCTACCCGCAAAGGATTTGCATGATACATGCTGAAAATCCCTGCGGTTGTCAAAATCGTGACTCCAACCCAGCTAAGCCTTTGATATTTCAAGCCCGTAAATATTACAATCGCAAATCACTATTCAATTGCTACAATTCCTCAAGCCTGTAAATGGCAATTACAGAAGAAAATCCTACGAGTACCAGATAGGACTCGCAAAAGGATAAACACCTGATTTTAGCACTGTAAATGCAAATAAAAAATCAATACTGCACTTTAAAAGTCTGGGAAAGTGATGAAAGACATTAGAATTAATCGCACAACAGCCTCAAGCTCGCAAATCTGCAATCCAGTTTTTTTTTTTTAAGGTTTAATTTCTCGGTAATCAAGGAGTAAATACATATCAGGCCATTTACAGATCTAATCAATTAAACAAGCCTGCAGCTACATGGCCGAAAGCCTAAACCATAAGCCATGCACCCGTAAGTAGCAGATCAGTTAAGAAAGACCGTAACTACCGATTTAGAAACAGCCAATAGTAAATGAGTCATCATGACATCAGTAAAACATGGAGGTTAAACGTCAATCAATTAATGTTTAGAAGTCTGATGTGCAATCAGACTCGCAATACGGCAATGTTCAAAATAATAAAAATGAATAACGATACTGTTCTAGTCCATGTGGGTGGACTGATATGTATTAACTCCTTGATTACCAAAATTTATATAACACGGAAATAAAATGTAACAAATTAAATAAATGTTGAGACTGTTGAGCAATTAATTCTAATGTCTTACATCGCTTTCCCCGTCTTTTTAAAGTGCAGCATTGATTTTATATTTGCATTTACAATGCTAAGATCAGGTGTTTAACCCCCTTTCGAGTCCTGTCTGGTACTCATAGGATTTTCTTCCACATTTGCCATTTACAGGTTTGGGAATTGTAGCAATTGAATAGCGATTTGCGATTGTAACATTGACATGCTTGAAAGATCAATGGCTTCGATGGACGGAGTTACTATTTTGACAACAGCATGGATTTTGAGCTTCTAACTCGCAAACCCATTGTGGGTAGCTAAAATACGCCTATTGAATAGCAAACTATTTTACAGGCTCCAGTAATTACAATTTGCTGAATTGAATGGTGCCCTAGTCTGTTGCTGTTGTACTCAACACTTCAGACCCCTTTGCCTCAGAGACTAATCAGTACTATATTCCAAAGATTTCTCATTAACAAAATACTTGAGTCTCTGTTTGTTCGCAAACTTCAATATTAGCTTACAGTAGAAAGATTCAGTATAATAACAACATTAAACTGACCAAATCCTTGTTGTTACATACAGTTTCCATCCATAACATATTTGGAATCTCCTTTGTGTCACTTTAAAATGTATGATATTGGAATAATTACTGTGGTCATTTAACCTAGAATACATGACCAATATGTGACATTGTGATGTATGAAATTGTGCAATATGAAAATGTATAACTTGCCATGTGGACATTATTCTACAGCTATTGAGTCACCAAAAGTAAGTCTGATTTATCAAAATAAATATGCAAATTTACTATGCCAAATTTTAAAATAAACTCAAGTGAGGCAACTTCAGTGCTATATCCATGTTATTCATATTGTCTGGGCATTTCCTAGAGAGTTAATACCACACACATTGGACTTAGCTTGCTGTATTGACTGTCATCCTAATTTGTTTCTGTGTTATGAATTTTGACGTTTTGAGAGCAAACATTATAGCAGAGCTTTCCAAGGTGGAGTGCAATGTCTCTCTAACCTCTTATTGACTTTGGCTTCCAAAATCAATTTCCTTTATTAGCTGATGAATCTCTTCAAAGACTTTCTGTTCAGAATCTAGATAAATTATTTAAGCAGTAAATTGTTTCCAGTGTAGCTGTTTTACACTATAGTGATTAAATAGGATGCTGCACAAAGAAAAGGTTTTGGAACAAGGTCAGTCAATGTAGAATAATTGAGCATTAACAGGGCTACTTATAAATGACTGCAGGGTTGAACTCCTCTGTAAGAAAAAAAAATGACCAGGTAGAGAGTATAAAACATGATACTGGGATTTATAACAACAAAGGACATTATATTATTTTTAACATTTATTTACGAGGGAAGGAAATAAATGTTTGACTTTTGTAAATTGGACAGGTACATTTTAAAGATAGATGGTAGTAATGCAATGTGTAGAACTTGCAATAACAGCAAGTTAATAGTCCATATGTACAAAATAGTCTTGAAGCAGCAATTAAAATTCCAAATAGCTTTACTTGTAAGTATTTCATAAATAGCTTTGCTTACATGCGTTTTCAGGACTTTCAGTGTTTCAACCAAAAGTTTAAATACTGCCCGTACTTATGAATTATGTCCCATGTTACTATATATGAGGGGCTATTAAAAGAATAGCAAATGACATTTAATTATACAACACTTCAAAGTCCCTAGAATTTAAATGCAAGATAAGATGCTAATAGTAACATAGTAATTGAGGTCAAAAAATACTTTTAATCCATCAAGATTAACTTTTTTAGATATTCTCTGATGTAATTAGTGAATAGTTAATTGATCCAGTATTCAAACAAAAATATCATTGACACTCATTGAAACAATGCCAAATGCGTTACCCAAAATGCTCCTGCATAAACCTTAATGTGCTTTATACCCCGCCTTCACTAATTATCCTGCTTAAACCTATATGTGCTTAATACTCAAAAATATATCCAACCCCTTTTTAAAATGATCTACTGTATCTGCTGTCACAACCTCCTTTAGTAGAGTGTTCCACAGTCTAACTGCCCTTACTGTGAAGAATCCTTTTATTTCCTTAAGCTGAAATCTTTTTTTTTCTTCTAACATCAAGGGTTCACCTCTTGTCAGTTGAAACTCTCTTGGCACAACAATTTCCCCTTACAAAGCCTTATAAAGAATGGGTGTTTTTATATAAGGTAATCATATCCCCTCTTTGGCACCCTTTTCTAGGGAAAATAAATTGAATTTGGTTAGTCTTTCTTCATAACTTAGCCCCTTATTAATTCTGTTTTCCTTGTCTGGATTTAAATAGGGAAAAGATTATATCTGGGTCCCTTGCTTCTGTGACCCTCTTATACATGCTAATATTTTACTTGCCTTGCAGATGCTGCTTGGCATTGAGCACAAGTGGTTGTCCATAAACATTACCAAATCCCTTTCTATTTCTGATAACACTAGATTTGTTGTATTTAGATTATAAACTGAGTGCTTATTTTTCCTTCCTAAATGCAAAACATTACATTTTTTGTGTTAAATTATATCAGTAATGTACCAGACCATCCTTCTAATTTTAAGCAACTTATTTCCTGATTTAATTTCCGTGCGCAACTTAGGATCATCAGCAAAAATGGAGATACTAATTCTACTTCTAAATCATTAATAAAGGTGGAGGACCTAAAACTGAACCGTGAAAAAACCCAATTACCACATTAGTCCAATCTGAGTATTTTCCATTTACAACAACCGTTTGCTTCCTCTCTATTAGCCAGCTCTCAATCCATGAGCAGATATTTACTGCAATTCCTGTATCTTTGTATAATAGCCTCCCTCCTATTTGACACTGTATCACACTCCTAAATACAAAAAGTCTGCATTTACTTAGTTGCTTTTGCCCAAGTTCCTACTTAGCTCCTCATGTAAACTAATTAGATGTGTTTTACATGACCTATCCCTCATAATTCCATGTAGACTCAAACGTATTATCTTGTTCACATGGATAAATTCCAAAATAGCAATCATTGTGAGAACTTCTCTCCTAGAGAGGTGAGGTTTTGCTCTTGCACCCTTCTTAAATAAAGGTAATATGTCTGCTTTTCTCCAGTCATCTGGTTGCAACCCTCTGGTGAGTGAGTTTTGAAAAATTAGATATAATGGTTTGGCTATTACAGAAATCAGTTCCCTCAGCACCCTTGGATCTATCCCATGTTTTATTAGCATTTCATTTTTAAGTCTCTTTTGAATTTCTTCCTGAATTAACCAGTTATTTAGTGAAAGCAGTTCAACCCCATTTTGTTACAACCTGTGTTTGATTAAAGTCAGAGAACCAAGAGGTCACACCACCCTGAAGCCATCCATGCAGGGTTGGGCCTGGTCAGTAGTTGGATGGGAGAACACCTAGGAATACCGGGAGCTGTATGCTGTGGCCCACTGGAGAAGGAACTAGCAACCCACTAAAGTATCTCTGCCATAAATACCAGGTGGATCATCATACTGTGTTGGGGTCCATGAGGTCATGAAGAGTCGGACAAAACTGAACGACACACACACACACCCAACTATTGGTACCTCCCTCAGTATTTGATATTATATCAACATTATTTGTAATGATTAGCCTCATTTCTAGCAGGTTCTTGTATAACAATACAGATAATGATCTCCAG
Organism: Discoglossus pictus; assembly: GCA_027410445.1. Taxonomy (NCBI): domain Eukaryota; kingdom Metazoa; phylum Chordata; class Amphibia; order Anura; family Alytidae; genus Discoglossus; species Discoglossus pictus. The sequence goes on from CM050169.1 coordinate 163,334,251, forward strand.
GTATACTCGAAAAAAATAACCCCCCCCCCATTGCCGCTATTTCTCCTAAAATTGTTATATTTTAACCAGCCCCTTCCTGAGTAGTTAATTCATACCTTACCCTTCCTACACTTTTTCACCATTACTTCTATCTAGTCCCTCCCACCAGCTACTATTTTAAAAATGCCGTAAGCCCCTCTACCATCCTCTATCCCAGCATACAAGTTCCCTCTTCATGAAGTTGCTATCTATCACTGTTTCAGAGATTGTACCCAACAGTGAAGTCAACCCAGTGCTTTAAAAACTAAAAACCTTCCTTCCTGCACCACTCCGCACGGTCCGTCTGTCTCCCTGAGCTAGCACATGGCATAGGTAGTATCTCAGAAAATAATACCTTGGAGTTCCTTAACCTAATCTTGTTTCCTTGACTTATAAAATATTTTTTAGGACACTCCATCATTTTTTAATTGTATCATTTGTACCATATTGTACCAAGAGTCATTTCCAGCATCGCCCAATAATTTATCAATCTGAAAAGCAAAGTGTGTTTGATTGCCAGGCTCTGGATGACAATTAGCCCTCTCTACCTTTCTAATAAGAGATCACCCTACCACCAAAACATGGTTGTTACTCTGCCTACAACGCCTCCCTCTGTTCCAGCCGAACTGTTCTTCTGTTAGAGGGAACCACTCTATTTGGAATTTACATTACTGAATGGATATCCCCAATAGACTCACTCAATCTACCAAACTTGTTGGTGTTCTGCCAACTCACAACTGGCCTGTTCCCTCTGCCTCCCCTTTTTAACTGTAATACAGCTATCTCCCAGAACATTCTCACTAGCCCCAGTCATGGCTGGATTACTGCCTATGGATGAGTCTTTGGAGGGGGTGCTTCATTTGCATAGTATATTTTATTTTTATTTATAAATAAATGTATTCACTGTGATCTGTGGACACCTACAGGAAGAAAGTGTTTAAGGTGTAGGAGATACCAGATTACAAGTTTGCTGTGTGTTTTTGGAAGAGTGAAGAGGAGAACATACAGTATTTAGTCAACACACCAGATGATGACCCAATTTCATTTCAGACTACCTCTCTTTCTCCGCCCTTTCATTACACATACAAACACCGGACAACGAGAAGTGATTTCATTAACATTTTAGACACAAGATTGCCCAGCTCCTCACTCCTAAAGAAAGACTTATTACAAGTTCTGAAGAAGTAGTGTAAAATTGTCTCTGAACTATTGGTTTCTCAAGGATTGACTAATACTTGGAGAATATTCAATGATCAAGCTCAAGATTACTAATTTCACTCCACGCCCCATAACTAATACATTTTTGCTTATCTCACATTTTTGAATCTCCAAACCACTATCTTTTACCATTCACCCCATCACCTGGTTTGATCACGCTCATCCTTACACAACAACAAATTTAGAGACCTCCTTATACCTGGAAATACAACAAATCACTATTACATTACAAGTTACAATATACAAAAGAAAAGTACCTCTTACTTTGCTGCAAACACCTGTGCATACTCTCTTTCCTAGATTGGGAGTAGAATAATAATTTAAATAAAGGACTATTTATCCAAAATATTCCGTAGCGCTGAAAAATGTCTGTCCGGCCAACGGTGCATTACATATAAAGATAATAATAATAATAATAATAATAATAATATAATTTGTTCAATTCTCCCATTATAAAAAAAAACAGCATATTGCTGAACATCAAGTTCTCCATTCATAACTATTACAGTTAGAATCTCAATTAAATTAATTCCTACACAATGACTTTCGGAAAAAATATAGCAAATTAGGGATTAGACATATTCCTTCAAGGCTGATCAAGCATTTCAAGCACTTTCATGGACAAAGTAATTATATTATGATAAAACCAACAACACACACTACCCTACGTAGGAGATAAGTGGAGAAAAGCATCAACCATACATCAAAGCAATCTATACTAAGGACAATAACCTCACATAGCAGACACAAAAGATTTCTGATACATTTACAGATTAAAATAGTTTATATAATATTAAATTTGACTCAGGAGTTGGAACCCTTCCACAAATCATTTTAGGTGCTTTCTTGACCTTGTTCATGTTACCAACATTTACTTGGATTTATGCCTCTGCATACATTTTACTCAGCATGAGGTCACTAAAAACATACAATTTTTTAAAACTCCTGACCTAGATGGCTTTCCTAATACCTATAACAAAACTTTCTTCCTCAATTAGCCCCTCTATTGTGAATCTTGTTAACGTGATCTATGTGCATTTCAGCCATGTCTCTCATGCCTAAGAGTTCCAGCATGCTTCTTTATATGCCAGATACCAATCTGTAGCTTTAATTAACTTTCAAGAATCAGGTAAGCTTCATTATGGATCGTCAGTGTAAGGAACTGGGTACTATAAATTCAGGTTGCAAACAAACTTAATGAAGAAAAAAACTTATATACAATGGATTGTTTTAGAGTGTCCTTCTAAATCAAATGTCCAATGCTTGCATCAGTCCATGTGCAGAAACACTAGCAAAATCATGGTAAAGCACACAAACTGGCAATACTTCAGGCAGCTATACAGCAGAAGAAACTGGAAACAGCAGTTCTCAGAAGCAGACTGGGAGCTGATGGCAGGAACCAGCACACAGGTGAAGGTGATACCTGAAAAATACAGAGCAGAAGGTACAGGCAGAACCCTTGCCAGACAGAAATGGAAGCAGCAGTGCTTGATACAAGCAGAACTCTTACAAGCCAGCGACAGCAGCATTGCAAGGCACAAGCAGAACTCCAGCCAGGCAGGAACAGAAGCAGCAGTACTGTACAATGCAGAGAACCAGGCAGGACAAAGACTTGTAGGAACTGACACTTGGCAGAGATCTCAGTCAGGTTGGCTGAGTCCCATCGCCTGTCAGTAACTAGGGGGCAGAGTTATGTCTGCGAGTCACTACAGGCTGTGGATTGACAACAGCAACCAGTGTAGCTTCCTTGGGCTACACAGAGGCCTGCCCGACCAGGTATTTCTAATTGGGTTTCAGGAGATAACATCACTGCCTTATTAATATTGTACAAAATACTGGACTCATATTACTCAGTTTAGATGCAGAAAAAACATTTGCTATTTAGAGGCCACCCTTCAGGCGTTTGGCTATGTGGGTCTTTTCTTAGATGCCATTATGATTCTGTATCAAGTCAAGATCTATGATTTCACATATTTCAGGAAGTTCAGCTTCCCTGTTTAGTATATCTAATGACACAAAGCAGTGATTTGCCCTGTCAAACCCTACTCTTCGCTCTTGTCAATGAGCCTCTTGCAAACCACAATTAGATTACATCATAAAATCACAATAGGCAGATACCACCACAAACTCACATTATTTGCAGATGTTGTTATGCTAAACAATTCCAACCATGATAGTTCTCTCAAGCATCTAAAATAATTGTGCCCTTATTTTTTTAAATTTACCACATTTTAGGATTAGCCTTTACCACGTACAGAACTCAATACTCATATAATTAAAAACAAGTTAATGTTAGATACATAGGTACAAACATTAGCATTTCCTTTTTCTTCACTTTGCAGGCTATTTTCACCCTTGTTATTAATAAAATCAAGGCAGACTTGTGCTTATGGATGGATTACCAATTTCTTGGCTCAGACAGTTTACAACATTAATGGGGTAATATTATACCTTTGCTATATTTATTTTTTCTACTGTGGTCAAGAATCCCGCAGAAGAAATGGAGTAGCCATCCTAGTCAATCAAAGAGTGGTCAAAGCAGTTCTCGGTTAGAGCCCAATAAATGACAGAATGATTTCAAATCGAATTCAAGGCAAGCCATTTAATATCACAGTGATCCAAGTCTATGCTCCAACCACAGATGCTGAAGAGGCTGAAATTGTCCAGTTCTATGAAGTAATTCAACACGTCAAAGATATAACACCAAGAAAATATGTTACTATCATCATAGGAGATTGGAATGCTAAAGTAGGGAACCAAAAGTCACCTGTAATAACTGGCAAACTTGGCCTTGGAGTACAAAATGAAGCAAGTCAGAGATTAGTAGAATTTTGTCAAGTACATTTTCTGGTCATAGCAAACACCCTCTTCCAATAGCCTCTGAGACGACTCTACACATGGACATCACCAGATGGACAACATAGAAATCAGATTGACTATATACTTTGCAGCCAAAGGTGGAGAAGCTATATACAGTCAGCAAAAACAAGACCTGAAGCTGACTGTAGCTCAGACCATGGGGTTCTTTTTGAAAAGTTGAAAATTAAACTGAAGAAAAGAGGGAAAACCATCAGACCAAGTAGATACAAAATAAATAATACCCATTGTGATTATGCAGTGTAAGTAAGGAATAGATTGAAGGGACTAGACATGGAAGATAGAATGCCTGAAGAACTTTGGACCGAAGTTTAGAACATTATCCAGGAAATAGCAAGAAAGAATATCCCTAAAAGAAAGAAAAATAAGAAATCAAAATGGCTGTCTGATGAGGCTTTGAAAGTATCCCAGGAAAGAAGGAAAGCAAAAGATAGTAGAGATAAGAAAAGATGTGTCCAACTCAATGCAGAATTCCAGAGGATAGCAAGAAGAGACAAGAAGACATTCTACAATGAGCGATTTAAAGAGATTGAAGAAGATGGGTAAATCAAGAGATCTCTTCAAGAAAATTGGGAACCTAAAAGCACCTTTCATGCCAAAGAGGGCGTGATAAAAGACAAAAATGGTAGGGACTTAACAGAAGAAGAAGATCAGATAAAGAAGAGGTGGCATGAATACAATGAAGATATATACAGGAAGGATCTTAACAGCAGTGATGACCTCAATAATTTGTCCAATGAGCTGGAGCCAGACATCTTGGAGAGTGAAGTGACATGGTCCCTAGGATGTCTTGCTGATAATAAGGCTGCAGGAGGTGATGGAATCCCAATTGAACTATTCAAAATTGTACAAGATGATGCTGTGAAAGTGTTACTTGTCTGATGCCAACACATTTGGAGAATTTAACAATGGCCAATAGACTGGAAAAGGTCAGTCTACATCCCAATCCCAAAAAAGGCAGTGCCAAAGAGTGCTCCAATAATCGAACAATTGCACTCATTTCACATGCCAGCAAGTTGATGCTTAAGATGAGGGTTTACGTGTTTCTATTCAGTTCACAAAGCTCTACATGCTAGTACATTTAGAGATAAATTAATTACAAATCTTAAAGCTATGCATAACTTACTGCTTCCTTGAGACATGTGGTGCCTGACCTTTGCTTTTTATGTCAGAGTTCTGGGGCTGATCTGTTTTATTGTTTATCGCCTTGTTCTAAAATTATTTGCTTCAGAAGAAGATTTTTCAGCACTACATGGTTGGAATAGGTCTCAGATTATACAGATTGTCATTGTTTGGAGTTTCTCCCCTCCCCTTTCAGTAGTACAAAATGCTAAAGCTTCACGGAACCTCTTAATTATTACTGTGGTTGTTGCCTCAATAGTTCAGATCTAGTCCATTCCTCAAACCATTTTGAAGAATTAAGTCCATAAAATATTTTTAGAGTGGATAAAAAGGTATTCCTTGGGGAACAACTCTTCAGGAACTTGGGCACATAATTATTATTACACAACAATTATCCTTTAATCAATGCCTGGAAGATCAATATAAGCATTTCACTAGATATGCCTTTGCTATCCAAAGAGGAGATCTGCCTATTTGTGTATTCTCTCTGTGACAGGGGCAGGATTAAACAATGTTACTGTTTATTTCTATTTTATCTATCTCTGGTAAAGAGGAATTTGCTGTAATATAAGTGGTTATTTAATAATATTTTATTGTTTTTTCTCTATATATATATCAGTGTAATTTTTGTTTGTATTATTTACATTATAGTTATAACATACTCTGTGCTTTGTTTTGTAAAATGTTACTATTGCTTTCTCCTGGGTGCATTTAAAACAAAGATTTTTCAAGTGCAAATATGTAAATCTACATTAGGGTGCTTGCAGTATTGATACATCATTTTTTTAAATGATAGTATACTGATACTAAAATATAGTTTTTACCCCAAAAAAGTATTTACAAAGCTATCCATCTTTCATTTGAAGAATCACATCTAATGTGGAATTTGAAAGAAGTCAAGAGTTGTTAAAGTAATACTGTAGTCTGTTACCTAAAATATACTCTTTGAATAAGTATACTTGAAATAGCCTAAATGTTTTTGGAATATAAAAAAATAAATAATCCAGCTCCTAATTTATTGCCATTAAATCATTTTTTGCTGCTTAATAGTGTGTCATATGATTAGGCCCACTCAGAGTACAGTCCTTCAACTTTTGATTACTAATGCCATCACAATTTAGAAATTTCCTGTAACATATGTGACTCCCCGTGCAGAGCAATATTGCTTGTCTTTTTGGATTGTGCTTTTTTTTCGTAGGAGTGGAATCAGTCTAGAATGCTAAATAACATTTCCTGTCTGTATTATTACAAGTGAGCTAAAACTCAATAGACTACACACTAAAGGCAGGGCATGCTGTTATCCGCGGGACTTTCTCAGGTGTGCATTTCTTACTCTTTTATTTTGTAAATGCCTTAAAGTAATTCCAGATGTGGACCACTTGTGCATAGGGAGACCTGTATCTCCTCATTAACAAGAGTCAATTGTGACAGAACTGTATGTCTTGTCATGGTTTCCAGTTCTGCACTGCAGAAAACACAGGCCTGGCATTTCTGATCTAGCCACATGTTATGAATGGAGAAAGTCTGAAACATTATCGGAAATATCCCTTTGTCTTAATGGTACAAATCTTAAGAAACCTCACAATAGAGTGAGACACACTGTAGATTTGGACAACACTTAATAGCACTCTTGTTTGTTTTGGCCTTTATTGCTATATAACCATAAATATTGTTGATTGAAATATGTTTTGTATTTTTCAAACTAGGGTGGAAGTATAATTTAATGTATGTACACAGTCTAGGCAAACCTATACCAGGCATTTTCCAGTGTTACCATGGTTGACACCAAGGGTGTAGGAGTCTAAAAAAATCTAAAAAAATACAATAGTGGCCCACTATTCATTATAAACAAAATGTGGTATCAAAGGAATGGCACTTATCCACCACCAATGGAAGATCTGAGGCCATACAGATGAGTAATGCGTGCATAAATGTTATACTTACAAAACATCAAAAAAATATTGTCTACTTAATACTAAAACAGTTGATTATTTTACATAAAACATATGTAGAACATATTTGTTTAGTTTAGTATGCAGTAGAGAACCTTTGAATAATCTGATACCCTGTTGATATAAGATCTATCTTAACAAGACTTTTTGTGTATACTTTCAGAGATTGTGGACATGTTCCTGCAGTTTTTAGGTTTTGTAAGTACAATCATTCAGGTGTGTATTAAAATAAGCTAAAGTTACATTTGCCTAATTTCTGATATGACTGTTGGTGTACCACAAGGTTCAGTTTTCGGCAACCTCCTTTTCTCATAACACAGGCTTCCTCCCCATCATATTGCTGCATTAGACAGGCTTCCTCCCTCTCACTATCATATCACTCATAACACAAGCTTCCAACATCCTCACTATCATATCACTGCAAAATACAGGCTTTCTCCCACTTCACTATCATATCACTGCATAATACAAGATTCCTCCCTCCTCACTATAATGCTGTATAACACAGGCTTCCTCCTTCCACACTTCTCTCTAATTTTAATCACTACATGATACCTTACCATGGGGAAATAGTGTAAATAAGGGAAATGAAATAAGAATTAATGAATAGCAAGAAGCAGAAGCAGAGAAAGGAGTAAGAAAGTTTTATGGGGAAAAGTAAAGACTGGAAAAAAACAGAATAAAGAACAAAGAGTAGAATTGAGTTGAGTTGAAAAGAATGAACTGAATGTATTGCAAGAGCAAAAAGAAAAAGTAAATAAATACAAAGGTCAAGTGTTTTGGTGCAAACATACATGCATGTAAACTAGCAATTTTTAATTCCATTTGTGTAAATACTCTTGTTGCTGCTCTTGACAAGTAGCCTGAGTCCCAGTTGCCAATTGCATCCTCCCAGGGTTGTTAAAAAGGGTAGGAGTCAAAGACTTTCCTGGGTCAAAGCTTTTCTGGGAGAGACATACTTCTCCATAGCGCTGGTGCCCTCTGTGACAAACACTGGTAATGCATGATTATGTTTAATTTTAGCATTTTGTGTGTCCCCTATTCATATAATATGAGGGGGGTTTTGTCCCCCCCCCCCCTCCCACCAGTTCCTATGCCCCTGGTTGACATTAATATTCCTTTATTTAAAGCCATAACATTGAGAATCCAATGAATGGTGATAGGACTCAAGTTAATTTTTTTTTTCTATGTGTTACTGATAATCAAAAATTATGCTTTGCCCATATGCCCTTCTGGTATCTGCATTGGTCAAAATATGGCCTTATCAGGTTCTGTTAGCTCTAGCAGCCTATCACTATATATATAACTTTAGCTTTAGGTGATCAGGTGACTGGTGCAAACCAGTACTTTTGATAATGATGACCAGGCCTAGAGCAGTAGGCTGCCTGTAGATGCAGTGAAGCACACTGAAAAATTGTTGTATATGTGTGGAAATATCACTATACAGTGAAATTTCTGTCTGTAAGTGCATCAGGACTGAACAGCAACTTCTGCAGGGCTCAACCAGTGTCACTGGGCTTCATACCATCCACCTGAGCAAAACATTTACCAACTGCCATTTTTATTTCAGGTCCATTTACCATCAGGACTGAGCAGTCACTTCTGCAAAGCTTAGCCACTGGGCATCGTACCATCCACCTCAGCAAAAGCACTCACCAACTGACATTGTTTTCAGTTCCATTTACAATCAGTACTGAGCAGCCACTTCTGCAGGGCTCTGCCATTACCACTGGGCCTCATACCATTCACCTCAGCAAAAGCACTCAACATTTTAACCCGGTTCCATCTTCCTTGGTTTTGCCTCTAGACTTAGAGCCTCTCATGCACTCTTCTGCATCTAAAATTATATAACATGTTCTTCCACCAATGATTTGTAATATTTATAGTAAAGGTTTAGCAATATTACCTCCATTTTGCACAGCTGCTACAACTACAGACTTATATATGCCTTATGCTAATCTGGTGCTCTAACTTAGAGGAATGCAGTAAAAAGGCTGCAGGAGCTTTTTTCCCCCCTAAGTTCTACACTAATTCAAATCATATACTGTACTCCCCCAGATTAGTGCACTCAGCTCACAGCAAAGTACCGTATATACTCGAGTATAAGCCAAGTTTTCAGCCCTTTTTTAAAGGCTGAAAAAGGCCCCCTCGTCTTATACTCGAGTCACCCTGTGTCTCTTTCCCCCCTGTGTCTCTCCACCCCCATGTCTCTTCCCCCCTCCTGTGTCTCTTTCCCCCCTCTCCCTCGTGTATCTTTCCCTCCCCCTCCCTTATCATCCCCCTCATCCTCCCTCCTCAACCCCCCTCCTCATCCTCAATCCACCTCCTCATCCTCAACGCCCCTCCTCATCCTCAACCCCCTCCTCAACCCCCCTCCTCATCCTCAACCTCCCTCCTCATCCTCAATCCCCCTCCTCAACATCAACCCCCCTCCTCATCCTCTCTTCTTAACCTCCCTCCTCACTTTACCCCTTTCTAATTACCTGCCCCTCTCCCTTTTACCCGCACTTACCTTCCATCAGCAGCTGCTCCTCCGCTCCTCTGTGCGTCTTCTGGCTGCATCGGGACCCAGCATATGCTAATGATGTGATGTCACATGCACGTCACGTCATTAGCATTGGTCATTAGCATTTGTCATGTGTTTTCCTTTTGTACTTAGCCCGTGTACACTGCGCTACAGAATGTTTGCTGGTTACAGAAAAGGACAATTATAATAATTAACACTTTCTGACATACCATATTTATACAAAAACACACATAAACATATGATTAGAGATACAGAAAGAGAAAAGGAAGAGATATAGAAAGGGGAAAAAAGTAACTGCAAGTGGGTCAAAGAGGGAGGGCACAAATCTGAATGGCCTATGGCAGCATAAACTGTTAATGAGGCCATGGGTGTTTAGTTCAGTGACTGTCACAGTAGCCACTTATGTTACTATTCCATGATGTTAACATGGCTGGTGCTTTTATTGTGTTTTCTACAGAATGCGCATTGTCTTGCTTACTGCAGTTTCTCTCACTGTAATGTTCTATCCTTTTAATAAGCATAACTTAAAAAATGATGAGCCAAGATTGAAGCTTAATTTATGATGTACTTAAAATCATTATTTTAAACATGCAGTTTTATACTAAAGTAATATAAAACAATTCCTGATAGTCTAGTTAACGAGACATACAAATGTGATTGACATATTTGTGACAATTGTACTTTTCTCTAAATATGTGTTTGCTAAAATGAATATCTCAATCCCAAATTGAATGATTTTTTCTGAAAGAGGATTTTCAAGCACATGAGTCAGAAATATAACATTTTATGTCCTGCCAAATGTAACAATAACATCAATAAATTCAACCCATTGTATAAAAATGAGTTTTAGTAACATTAGAAATTCATTATAGAAATAAGGAATTGTGTATGTATGTGCATAGTAGTTTTTGTTTACAAAAACAATGCCATTTATTTTGTAAATAATTTAAACTTAGTTTTCACTGTGGATTCTTTCTTGCATTCAACACAATCTGAACGTGAGTTATTCCATTATGATAATTTCATTAGAATGGTTGTTTGTAGAATGCCAGCAGATTCCATAGCTTTAGGGTACAATAAACACATGGACAGAGGTGTAGGAACAAAAATAATTCTGGGGGGATACAGCTCATTTGATACACAGAACACTTAACAGCTTCTATACTCATACATACACACAATTAGAAATTTAGAGGGGATTTGACCCCCTCACACCACCCCCCCTCCCCACCCTCCCAGTTCCTACACCCATGCACATGGATGCAATTTAACATACATTTGAATACAGTAAAACGAAGACAAGACAACACAAACGCTAATAGGGGGTGGCACAGATATGAGGTAAGAGGTCTGACTGTTAAATAGATGTTATTCGCAGAGAGAGATGGAAGATAACGAGAATAGGCTGCTGTATTTGAAGTTGTCAGTGGATTGGAAGAGATTAGTGTTATGCTTGTGAGAGCAGATGTGTTTTCAGAGAATGTTTGAAGAAAATTGGAGAGTTTAAGTTAACTCATTAATTCAGGAAACTTAGGCCTCGTGGTCAAGTGGTTAGGATGCAGTGCTTTCAACAATGTGACCTGGGTATGATTCCGGTCAGGGAACCAAGAGGCCACACCACTCTGAAGCCATGCAGGATTGGGCCTGGTCAATATTTGGATGGGAAACCAACTAGGAGCTGTAAGCTGTGGCAACCCACTCCAGTATCTCTGCCATGAATACCAAGTGGATCAGCATGGTGTGTTACGGTCCATGAGGTCAAGGAGAGTTGGACACTACTGAACAATGCAAACACAAACAATAATAAAAATTGCCATTTGGATGATCAAGATGGATTGTGGAAAATGTTAGTAGTCCTCCACCTGGTAATTACTAACACTGTATTAATATATCAATATATGTGATGTCCTTTCATAACTCTACCTCTTCTTACTCTGCAACAGGGATGACTGCAATTGTGCTGCTCTGTGAATGCAGCAAACAGAGGTGAAGAGTTATAATGAATGCTCAGGCACAACCAATAAAACATTATTTTATTATATTATTTTTATCTCTCCCATGGTTGAGATTCTAGCAGTCACTAAAAAATATATCTTAATGAATATGTGGAAGGATGTGAATATAATTTTTCTTACAATCTAACCATTTATAACAATGCTTAGTGAATATAGGTCAACTTCCATTATAACCCTATTTCTCTCAGTAAAACATTTTATCTAAGTTTTAAGTTCTCATTTGCCAAAAGGAAATGTGGGAATTCTTTTGCTAGAGGTCATATATGAAAATAGAGCATAATACAGACTTCAGTTTATTAACTGTTACATGAGGCAGTGGAAGCAAAAAAAATTGTGTTTCTATTTATCTACTCTTTGGAATTTTGCTTCAGTTGAATTCTAGAAATCCATTGTTTTTAGTTTCAACAGAACTAGCTTAAATAGCTGTTTACAAAGAGATATTAACTTTTCTCTTTCGTAAAATCATGTGCGACTTTTCAAAAAAATCATTCTTTAAGTATGGCTTAATTTGTACTCAAAACTATTTGTCCCATCAAAAAAAAATGTTTTGCTCCCTTAATGAGTGCTTGGAAGCAAGGAAAATATTTATGTCATGTTTGTTGCACATTCCTACAACTGCTACAAACTGGTTTCACTTTATCCAGGCAAGGAGCTTTGAAGATTGAGTGTTCTGCTGACAGTGGTTTGGAAAATTCAAGACATTCTAAACAAACGATCGACTTGCCTGTCAAAAAAGATGGCAATAGAATTTTAAGCCAGGCAATGCTGTTTGCCACACAATGCGAGGCTATGGCCCCTCTCAGCACCTTCGGCGCCCAGCGCTCATCGCGTGGCTTGTAGTGAGCACCTTAGGCGCTCATTATGAGCCTCTCCCCCTGTGTACTTTGCAGGCCTCGGCGCTCATCGCAATGAGCAGCTTTGTAAGTGTTACTGCCTTTGTTTAAGTGCCTGCAGCTAAGACCTGCGGGCCTCGCGATGAGTACCTGGTGCGCTCAACACCCCTGCAATGAACGACTTCGGCTATCATTGCAGCAAATTCATGCGGGCCTCGTGATGAGCGCATTTGTCGCTCATCGCAAGGGCAGCAGTTGCGGGTCGCAACGTGATGACAACTCACAGTACGACAAGTATATATGACTAGCGACTTGCCCGTCAAAAAATTACGGTCAATCAAATTTGAAGCCATGGCAATGCTTTTTGGCACACAGTGTTAAGCTTTTTATACTCTAAGGACCTTCGGTGCTCATTGTGAGCCTCTGTGTCCTTTGGCTCGTCTCTATATGTTTAAAAAAAAAAAAAAAAATTCAATAATAAATTGATATAGTTTACCTTTTTCTAATTAATATATGTAACAATCAATAGCCTGAAGAGGTAGCAATCTCTTTTTATTGTCCTGCAGCATATACAGCCTTATCTAATTGCCATTCTGCCAATTAAATAGGGCTCTATATAAGCATGGAGCATATTTTTTACAGAAGTTTTTAGTTAGTGAACTTCTTTACTAACTAAAAACTTTTGTAAAGAAAATATGCTCTGTTTTAGAGCCCTATTCACACACAGCACGGGGAACAGCCAGGATGTCTGGGAGTGTGGGGGAACACAAATTTAAGTCCATTTCAGCAAGTTTTGCCACTCGAAAATAGCCCATGAGAGAAAAAAATAGGCGGCCAAAAATATGAAAGGACCCTCATGGCACTTATAGTGTTAATTGGGAGGGTCTGTATAGACCCTTATGGTACTGATAGGGTTAATTAGAAGCTCATGATTGTATAGATAGACCCGAATGAGTGAACTTTTAGCTGCGGGTCAGTTTTTTCTAAACATTTAGACGTATTCAATTGTCACTAATCCGTAATTACATGCTCATCACGCAAACCATGATCCCGTAAGTAGCATTTCTGGGCATGATCATAATCAATTAAGCAAGCCCGTAAGTTGATTTTTAGACAGAGACAAACAGAAATCTCACCGTCATCATGATGTCAGTAAAACATGGAGTTTAGACTAGAATTAATTAGTCTTTAGAAGTACAATTTGTACAGTCCAAAAATGTAGAAATCAATAAAAATAATTAAAGCAAACCATGCAGGTTCCAGGATATGTATTAACTCCTTGATTCCCGGGATCGATGTAACACAGAAATAAAACTTAAAAATAATTATTTTTTATTGCAATTTTGCGAGCCTATGCAATTAATTCTAATGCCTTTCATTGCTTTTCCAGTGTTTGTAAGTACAGTAGTGTGTGTTTATTTTCTTTTGCAGTGTTGCAAACAGGTGTTTAACCCACTTGTAGTTCCTATCCATCATTAGTAGAATTTTTTGATACATTTACCATTAACGGGTTTGAATGCAGTTGCGGGATACATGAACGTTTGTAGTTGAAAATGGATTTTGCTTCTTTAGTACTGGTAACATTTGTGGGCTTGAAAAATCAATGGAGGAGATAGGACAGAAGTGCTTTTGAGCCCTTTAACTCACAATATTGTGAGTAGCTAAAAGTAGCCAATCGAATATCAGTAACACATACAGACTCTATTACGGGGCATGTAATTGTTATTTGGACAAATACATAGGGTCCAATGTCTGTCTAGCAGGTAGATGCTAAATTTCAAAGCCACCTCCCCCTTTAACCCAATATTGTGTGGCAGAGTGTGACTTTGACTTTTTGAATTTTAACTATTTTAATGAAAGGCAAACTGATATTAAATGAAATTTGAAATACTTTCTTCAGTTTAATTTCCCCCTTTTAATTAGACTCTCTTACTCTGTTGTGTAATGTATAAATTATTCATATTCTAATGTTACCATATTGCATAAAAATACATTATTACCAAAATAGCCATACATTGATGCAACTTAATTAATATGTTCATCAATCAATAAACTGCTAAATTATTATTATAAGTCAAACTCCTATAATTCAAGATTTGATTAATTAACTTAAAGTTCCACCATGGCTGTTTAGCCTACTTAAGGTAATATTATTATTTCTTTATTGAAATAATTTATAAGAGCAGCATTTTTTTTCTTAAAACTCAAACATCCCTAAACCTCCAAATATTTATCCATTATTATCTGTGATTTTGTTTCTTAAATATTCCATTTCTGATATCTGATCACTCATTCTATTTTTGGAATTGCTTGTACCTGCATGGTAAACTAACACCATTGCTCATCTAGGTGCATTTAGGACTGATTTTCCCAAACTGGGGTTTTGCGAGCTACCAATGGTCAATGAGGTTCATTCAGGTGGTCCATGGTACAAAATGGGGTTATTAAAAGTATTAAAATAAAATAAAGTAATAAAAATGCATAAAGAGGTGTAGTCGTGCCTAGATAATTACCTGTTTTGTATAAGTGTTCCCAGTATTGCATGAGCATCATACATGTCAAGAAGTATGCAAAAAAAAAAAAAAAAAATGAAGACTCTAAGCAGTGGCTGACCAGCACACTTTTAAGTGGCCCGTGTGATTTAGACATGTTAAAATAGGTCTTTGCAAGTTTTAGCTATAGGCAAATCTATATAGCCCCTTTTTTGTATGGTTTAACAAAATGTATAAACGTGACTCAATATAAAGTTTCGCTTTCAAGTGATCACCAAATCACTCAGTATTACTGCAATTATGAATATGCTCAGTAGGACTTGTAGTTCAAAAGTGAATACTGCCTTTGTTGAGTGAATGATTGTTCTCATGTTACTCATTTTTGAATTGATATATTGACTTCGGTATCAGCAGGTGCTTTACAACAGAAAAGTTGATTTGTGCTTCACAGAGAGTATACACATCAGGTAGCTCTCAAGATACCTCTATTCAGAATCAGCATCATAGTTTTCTTTAGTTAATACAGAATAATGTTTTACTCAGTGGGTATAACTATTGATTTAAAGCATATCTTTCCAGTTTGATTCTGTTAATTTCTATTTATGCATTGAATGTTTACATAGAGTTGTCTTGTGATTTAACTCCTAATGGATTGTCAGTCAAAATATTACCAGAGGATGCAGGAAGGTGACCTACTAATAACAAGATGACATAGTACAAGCTCTTTAGTAGAATATTCTATTAAATGATTAGTTAACATGTATGAACATTAAAAAAGCAAACAGTTTTAGCATATAAACAACAGTTGTCTAATTGACTTCCTTATAAATACAATCATGCTAATATGAAATCTACCATCTTGGTTTCAGCAGATCACTTCCTGAGGGAGTTTCTGTATGCACAATGAAAAGGTGGCATGAGGATCCTTAGTTTACATGGACGCAACCACCTGAGAAACTGACAAAGCGCAGCAGAAAAAAACAAAATGGAACTCTGCAGTAACAAATACTTATAAAAGTTGCACAATATAGAGGATGTGTTCATTTAGTTATTTTTGCATGATATTTAAACTTCTGCCATCCCAGGACCTGATTACATACCTGTATCATAGGCTAACCAGAAAAATATAGAGCAATAATTCAACCATGTTGCATAAACATTCGGTGGAAAATACTAGTTGTATAAACACGGTGACACTTTAGGACCCCAGGATGATTAAGACTGTATGATATATGTTAAATGGAAAAAAAAAGCTATGTTTTGAGCCGATATTCCCCAGGCCAGTAGGTTCCATAATATTCACAAATAGTACCCATGGTCCTACAATGATTTGTAATTAAAGAACAGTTACCTTACACTGTATGATAATTACATACCTTCCCCAATGCATCCACTACAAATATATATCTAGGACCTGGGTGCATAACAATTCCACCTAAACTGATGTATTTAATGTATTTATTCAAATTGTAACAGCTGTATGCTGAAATTTACACTATAGTATATTTTCGTTCTGATGTTAAAAGTTATTTTGTTTAGAGATATATTTGTGTTGGTCAGGTGGCAACTTAGTTATATGAATCCAAGTGCAGCTTGCTCTGTTTACTGCATTGATTAATGTAGAAAAGCAAAAAAAACTAAAATGTTACCTTAATGTATCTGCTCCATATAGAGGTACTTAGTATTAAAAGGCTTTATTTTGAAGCTTGTATCAGTCTCTTTGTTCCCATGTTGTCGCTTCATGTTTTCTTTCAGTAGCTAATACCATTCTTAAAAGGACACTGGAAAGGCTTTTTTTTCTTACAATTATCTAAAGATCATATTTAAACAGGAGTATTATTGTGCATTCCTCTTCTGGATTGCTACCTTGTCATGCTGAAGGGGCTTGTTTGCTTCAATGAAGCTGTGAGCTATACCATTTAGTGTCACCCAATATGGGCAGGTCATATCAGAGAGGTCAAACTAATCATAGTCCACTGGAGAATGAACTGACAACCCACTCCAGTATCTTTGCCATGAAAACCATATGGATAAGTACAACCAGACATGGACAGATATGCCTGGCATGATGCATCCATATGGTCACTGAGAGTTGGACACCACTGAAGGAATGAACAACAATAATTTTTGTGCATATTGAATGGTAAAAATGCTTGCAAAGCTTGAAAATTTAATTTTCAATTGTCTTACTCTATCCCATGGTACCCATGCTTTTTCCTCCCATACCACTATGGCCGGATTACCCATTAAGCCAATGGGGGAGCTTCCCTGTGAGAGTTGCCACTTTTAAAAAAAAAAGGATTCCTGGTTTAAAAACCGAAATACTGCAGTTCATAGACTGGCTACTAGGGGTAACCACCTAGAACAAGAGAGTTACAACAGGAAAAGGAAATTATATGCACAGAAAAGGCAAAAATGGGTCTGTGCATACATTTCAAACTTACTCGCAGGGGCTCCAAAAAGGTAGACCATGCCCTGTCTACCATGGGATATATTTAACGTTTTCGAGTAGACACATCACTTTTTTGTTGTAAAGTACCACTTAGTGGAACAACAACTTCCAGAGAGGTTTTGGTCTCTTAATTTGTTGTTGTACTTATGAGGGCAATGTAGCTACCTTGTGGGGCTCCATGCCCTTCAGATAGTAGGCTCCCTTCAGGTGACACAGTACTAGCAACAATTAACCATTTTGCATTTTACCACCTCTCTTTTTTGTGCAGAATATTTAAAGTGCAGTAGTCCTGGCAGGAAAGTGGTTAATGAACCAGCAGCAATTTTTGATTTTACATTTGTAGAAATAAATGGTTACAATTTTATTTACTGTTTGTACTCTAGTGATGTTTAGCACAGAGACATAATTCAGAGTTATTTTTGAGTTGTGACCACAATCAGTAGGCCAAGAGCAATATCACGATCTCTATATGATATTGTTTAGCCACATTGATATCTCATGTTAAAGGCATAAAGGTGTTATCATATGGTAACTGTTTGCACGAAACACCATGCCAGGTGAATACTGGAGTGGGTTGCCAGTTCCTTCTCCATATAGTATTGTAGGACTATGCATTAGTACATATTAAACGTAATATCAACCATGAGGGTTAAAACATGATATATGTGTTTATTTATAGCATGTGAGATCATTCTGCTGGGAGAAGGTCATTCATGGAACGGCTATATGAAAGCCACTGTGTATATAGTTTGCTTACATTATTTGGTAAATAATGAAAAATACTAAATAGAGACTATATTATATTTTCTTAACTGCATACCCAGTGAAATGTTAACCATAACCTTATGTGTCCACACATAAGTATTATAGACATATATTATATGTAATGATTGGCAGCCATATGGTTACTGAATATCAAACTCACAAAGTTCATGATCATCTACTCTGTGGACAGCATGAGTAAGTTAACATGTTGATCAATAGTGTTTCACTGAGGACTATATTTGAGAAGAGTTAAATGAGATGCATTCTCTGTCTAGTCAGGGCCCCCACCACCTGTGCTACTATGTCCCCTCCTCCAACTCAAGGAAGATGCAGGTGGAGGCATTGCTGTTGGAGATGGAGGATGAGGCATCACATATGGAGGTGCAGGTGGAGGCATGGAGGCAGATGTTGATGGGTCAGGCTGTTCATGACATGGTGACTGATCTGGGGTTGAGAGGAAGAGGTGTCTACCAGAGAACATTGCTGTAGGTATTTGTTGCCCTGAAACAATGCATTTTGGTTATTTACAGCCTGCAACAACTTCCCTGTAGATTCTACTCTGTGTGCGTATTGGGAGGACAAGCCCTCTGGAGAAAACTGACCATAATTGCCCCCATGGTTTCTGGAACACAGCAAGTTGTTCTATAGTAATCTCAAAGGATGGCCATGGGAATGAGAGTGTAGAAAGGTGGGGATTGATGAGGTTGAGGTGGCAGTGGTGATGCTGCTGGCATGGTGGGGAGGCGATATGGTGGTGGCGCAGTGGGGAGGTGCTGAGGTGGTGCTGGTGGCAAGTAGGGTGCTGGTGGCAGGTAGGGTTGCAACTACATCCAAGTTGCAGGTGGAGGTGGAGGAGCAGGTTGGGATGCTGGTCTTTGCCCCCACCTCAGTCTCAGTGGAGACATCCAATGTCCTTGGAGCTGAAAAAAGATTCCAATAGTGTATCAGATAAGAACATTGGGTGATCATATGATCTGTGTGTTTGTAGATACCTGAATTTATAATATGTGGATTCTGGATGGTTCAATTAGTTGCCATTGTGAGGAGTATTTATTGCCTGCTGGGATCTGTCTTTTGCAGCTCATGATGACACATACTCTACTGTTCTTGCTGCATCTTATAATAATCAATCTGTGACCATCTCTCTGCAAGACGTAGCAACATGCTGCAGAGAAGTGGTCCCTGGTAGGCTAGGATAATACACTGCACATCCAGCCCTAAAGAATCTGTATCTGCATACTCAGCACTGGGCGCAAACATACAGGGTATGTTTATGTGATATTTATTCTCTTTAATCATATTTATGAATTGATTCTCAGTGTAATCTTGTATCTCTAAGTAATGAGACACACAGGTATATTATATATCTTGTCAAATAGGGGCACCGTACATATCCCTATATTTGATGGGTAGCACTTACATTAAATGTGTATTACCTATTAATGTAGTGTACATGTTTCAGTATGTGACGGGATGATAGTGTTTATGATATTCACCTTGCATGGCGTCTGCGTGCATGGTGTCAACCAGGTGCCCGTAGTCCAACCACCGTTGTGGGGGAGATCCAATCACTCACCATCCTCTTTACTTGTTGTAGTGGACGGATACTGGAGGGTCACCACCTGTTGCTCTTGTAGCCTCGGCCTCCTCAGATATTTTGTTCCTTATCTTACACCTGCAGTCATCATAACAGTACTTTACAGACCTCATATCCATCATGCAGACTCCTTTGGCACTGACCTCCCTTGCTACCTCCCTCCACATCTTGGCCCACTGGCCAGGAGTGACATAACTGCTACTGTGAAAAATATGGGCACAAGCACTGATAGCAGGAAGAAGAAACATAAATTCTTTGTGGCCTCTTATCCTCCTGACTGTACCTTAACTGCGACTGAGGCCTTTTTCTTACCAGCACTCCCTACACCACTAGGATCATACCCCTCCTCCCTTTCCTTGATCTTTGTGTGCTTGCAGCTGGGGCATCCCCCCTCCCTCAACATTTCCTCCATGGCTGACACTTCTGGCCCTGTCTGATCCTGTACTGCTAGCACTCCTCCTCATCTCTGTTCTCCTTATCTCTCCTCCTGGCACCTCTCCTCTCACTCACTTCTCCTCACTATTCACACGCTCCCTTCCTCCCCCTCTGTCCACATCTCTCCCTCTCTCCACATAACTTCCTATCTTCCAGATTGGCTAATTTGCTGATACCTCACATTACATCCGGCACATGGGTTTAAGTATAGCAACGAGGCACTGCAAAACAAGGATAGAAGACATTTACATAGTTGCATAGTAATTAAGGTTGAAAAAAGACTTTCAGTCCATCAAGTTCAACCTGTTAAGATCTCCTCTGATCTGCAATATGCAGATTAGTTATTAATTAAATTATTGATTAAATAATTATTAATAGTATAGTATTGGAGGATGAATAAAGAGTTAGTCCATCAAGTTCAACCTTTTTAGATCTCTATTGATCTTTTTAATGTGGACTATTTATTATTATTGTTAATTGTTAATTGATCCAGAGGAAGGCAAATAGAAAAAAAAAAACCCATTGAAACTTTGCCAATTGTCTCATAAGGGGAAAAAAAAGCAAAATTCCTTCCTGACCCCAGAAACTGGCGATCAAATTTCTCCCTGGATCAATATTCCTTGCTAGTTATCTAGGATAGCCTTGAATGCCCTCTTTATTCAAAAATATATCTAACCCCTTTTTGAAGTTGTTTATCGAATTTGCAGTCACCACCTCCTTTGGTAGAGAATTCTACAGTTTAACCACCCTAACTGTGAAGAACCCTTTTCTTTGTTTAAGGTGAAATCTTTTTTCCTCTAACCTCAAAGGATGTCCTCTTGTCAGTTGATAATCTCTTGCTACAAAAAGTTCACTTGACAAAGCCTTATATTGACCCTGGATGTATTTATATAACGTAATCATATCTCCTCTTACACGCCTTTTTTCTAGCGAAAATAAGTTTAATTTTGTCTTTCTTCATAACTTAGCCCCTCCATTCCCCTTATTAGTTTTGTAGCCCTTCTCTGTACCTTTTCCAGCTCTAAAATGTCTTTTTTATGAGGTGGTGCCCAAAATTATACTCCATATTCCAAATGAGGGCGTACTAGAGATTTGTATAGTGGCAGAATTATATCTTCTTCCCTGGCTTCTATACCCTTACTAATACATGCTAATATTTTATTTGCCTTTGCAGCTGCTGCTTGGCTTTGAGCGCTGTTACCTAGGTGGTTGTCCACTAGTACTCCCAAATCCCTTTCAATATCTGATACCCCTAGATTTGCTCCATTAAGATTATAAATTGCTTGGCTATTGTTCCTTCCCAAATGGATAACCTTACATTTATTTGTAATAAATCTCATCTGCCATTTAGCCGCCCATTTCTCTAATTTATGCAAATCCTTTTGTAGGGAAAGTACATCATTATCTGATTTTATTACCTTGCACAACTTAGTGTCATCAGCAAAAATGGAGACACTACATTTGAGTCCTACCTCAACGTCATTAATAAATATGTTAAAAAGGAGAGGACTTAATACTGAACCTTGAGGAACCCCACTTATCACATTAGACCAATCGGAGTATGTTCCATTTACAACAACCCTTTGCTTCCTGTCTTTTAGCCAGCTCTCGATCCATGAGCAGATATTTACTGCAATTCCTGTATCCCTTAGTTTGCTCACTAGTCTTCCATGTGGCACTGTATCAAATGCCTTTGAAAAATCTAAAAAGACTACATCCACTGAGTTGCCCTGATCCAAGTTCCTACTAACCTCCTCATAAAAACTAATTAGATTGGTCTGACACAACCTTTTCTTCATAAATCCATGTTGACTGCTACATATGATCCTGTTCAAATAGACATATTCTTGTATTCTGTCCCTTATTAAACCTTCTAAAAGCTTCCCACCTACAGAAGTAAGACTTACTGGTCTATAATTCCCCGGATTTGCACTAGATCCCTTCTTAAATATAGGTATCACCTCTGCTTTTCTCCAGTCATCTGGTAGAGACCCTGTAGTGAGTGTCTTGAAAGATTAGATATAATGGTTTGGCTATTACAGAACCCAGCTCCCTCAGTACCCTTGGATGTATTCCATCAGGACCTGGGGCTTTATTAACATTTATTTTCTCCAACCTCTTTTGTATTTCTTCCTGCGTTAACCAATTATTTAGTAAAGGTAGTGTAGCCCCATTATGTTGCGGTGTCCCAACCACTGGTACCTCCCTTGTGTAAACCGACGAAAAGAACCTATTTAGCTCATCTGCCTTTTCCTGGTCACTAATTATCAAATGGCCTGTGTCACATTGTAATGGTCCTATCGATTCCTTCCTGGCCTTCTTCCCATTAATATATTTAAAAGATATTTTAGGGTTAGTCTTACTTTCCATTGCAACTGACTTCTCATTTTCTATTTTAGCCAGTCTAATAGTCCTTTTGCAAGACTTGTTGATTTCCTTATAGTCGTTTCAAGCTGCCTCTGTTCCCTCCTTCTTGTATAATTTAAATGCATGTTTCTTTTTCCTCATCATGATCTTTAAGTCATTGTTAAGCCACATGGGATGTGATTTACTACTATTCATTTTATTTCCACATGGTACATGCTGATGAGTATGTTTATTTAGTAAGGATTTGAATGTTGTCCATTTATTTTCAGTATTCTTCCCTGTAAGTTCTTTGTCCCAGTCTATATGTTGTATTGCTGCCCGTAGCCCATTAAAGTTAGCCCTTTTAAAATTTAGAGTTTTTGTTGGCCCCTTACAACTCTGTTTTTTGTATTCAATCTCAAATGAGACTGTGTTGTGATCACTCTTCCCCAAGGTTTCCCCTATTTTTACATTTGATATTATATCAATATTACTTGTGATGACTAAATCCAAGATGGCCCCATTTCTAGTAGGTTCTTGTATTACCTGGGCCAGATAATGATCCCTGAGTGTACTCAAGAACCTGCTCCCCTTAGCTGAGCTGCTGGTCTCGTTTATCCAGTTTATATCAGGGTAATTAAAGTCTCCCATTATTAGAACTTGCCCATGCTTAGCTGCATTTCCAATCTGTAACAATAATTGTATTTCCTCACTTTCAGCTATATTTGGGAGTTTATAGCATACTCCCACCAATATGCGTTTCAAATTAGCTCCTCCACTATTTAGCTCAACCCACAAGGATTCAATGATGCCGTTAGTGCCAGCATAAATATCTTCTCTGACTATAGGCTTAAATTCAGGCTTAACATAAAGACAGATCCCTCCTCCTCTTTTACCATTTCCCCTATCTTTCCTAAATAGGTTATAACCATCCAGATTAACAGTCCAGTCATGAGATTCATCCCACCATGTTTCCGTAATTCCTATTAAGCCCCATTTTTCTTGTACTGCTAATATTTCTAGCTCATCCATTTTCCCAGGCAAACTTCTTGCTTTAGCAATCAAACACTTTATGTTGCTATGGCTCTGCTTTTGTGAAGTGCCTGCCACTGTATTTGAGGCCCCTATTAATACCTCCCTACTTTCTGTTGTAACCCTCCCCCTTCTCCTCCCCCATGGGTAACTAATTCATCCCTTTCCCTTTCTACCCTATTTACCCCAATACTTCTATATAGTCCCTCCCCTCCACCTACAAGTTTAAAAACTCCCCTAGCCGTTCTACCATCCTATCCCCTAGCACAAAAGCGCCCTCATCATTAAGGTGCAATCCATCCCTGCTATAGAGATTGTACCCAAGTGAGAAGTCAGCCCAGTGCTCTAAAAACCCAAAACCCTCTGCACTGCACCACTTTTTTAGCCACGCATTAACCTCGCTAAGCTCCTTCTGCCTTCCTGGGCTAGCACGTGGCACTGGTAGTATCTCAGAAAATACTACCTTGGAGGTCCTTGCTTTAAGCTTATTCCCTAATTTTCTAAAATCATTCTTTAGGACGCACCATCTTCCACTAACTTTGTCATTGGTACCAATGTGTACCAAGACCACCGGTTCATTACCAGCCCCTCCCAATAATTTATCCACCCGATCCACAACATGCCGAACCCGAGCACCCGGGAGACAGCAAACTGTTCGATTGCTGGGATCTGGGTGACAAATTACCCTGTCTACCTTCCTAATAATAGAGTCCCCTACCACCAAAACATGTCTGTTGCTCTGCCTATTCTGCCCTCCCTCTCCTCCAGTAGAACTGTTCTTCCGGCTGTTAGAGGGAACAGCTCTATCTGGCATTGCTATTCCTGAATGGACATCCCCAACAGTTTCACTCAATCTGGCAAATCTGTTGGTGTTTGCCAACTCAGAACTGGCCTGCCTCCTCCTGTTCCCCCTGATTCCCCTTCTAACTGTAACCCAGCTACCTCCCTGGCCATCCTCACTAGCCCCAGCTCCTCCCTCCATACTAGGCCCAGCTAAACTGTGCTCCGTGAGCACCAACTCCCTTTCCAGTGGAGCAATATCACTAAGTGCTGCAATTCTCCTCTCCAGATCTTCAATTTGAGCTTCCAAAGAGGCAACATGCTCACACCTGTCACAGAGGTATGGACCCTGGATCATCTGTTCCAGTAGTGCATACATTTGGCAGGATGTACACTGAGTGAGGTTTCCACTGGACTGCCTCATGATTATCAGTTACAAAAATACAGTGAGAAAACAGAAAACAACAAAATACACACAGATATAACTTACACAGGCCAAGCCACACCCACTCTCACCTGTACTCTGATTAATGCAACAGACAGAAAACTGTGCACTGACTTAGAGCGGATTCAAACCAGACCTCACACAAATGCACCCAGATATAACTACACAGACCAAGCCACACCCACTCTCACCTGTACACTGATTAATGCAACATACAGAAAATTGTGCACTGACTTAGAGCAGATTCAAACCAGACCTCACACAAATGCACCCAGATATAACTACACAGACCAAGCCACACCCACTCTCACCTGTACTCTGATTAATGCAACAGACAGAAAACTGTGCACTGACTTAGAGCAGATTCAAAAAAACAAAAAACATTTAATTCTAAGTTTTGCATAGATACGTTAGGAACTTAGATCAAGTCCTAAAACCTTTACAGTGGCATATTAGTTGTGTACAATACCAACGTAGGTAACATTTGAGTGCAGCATAGAAGTAATAATCAATTTAAAACAACATGTTTTTTATTTGCAAGTTTATGTGCGTTTATAGTGTAATATTATATTTTACATTTTTATGAATGCCGTCCATGTTTTGCTTACCTGTGTTGGATGTTCCGGTTTGGTATGTTGTTTGTTAAACATTACTGCAATCTCTCTTAGCATGAATATGCACATACATTTTTAGGATATAATATTTTAAAGTGATTTATAATATATATGTTTTTTGATAACTTATCATTTGTGCTTTACACATAAATCAACTGATTTCTTTAGAACTAAGAATACCTTTCATCTTTCCAGAGCGTGAAAAGTAAATCTAAGCTTTTTTATCCTCTTTAGTTGTCTGATCTGTGCCCCCTTCTGCAGTCAGTTTATAGGAACATCTGCTTTGTTTATAGTTTTTGGAGAGACATTATAGTTGTCATAGAAACTATGCTCCATGCATTTTATCTTTGTACACAAAATCATAAAAAAATGCTAAATATTCTTTGTAAAGGCTATCATATTTAAGTCATTGGCAGAATTTCAAAGAATCTCACTCTATAGATTTCTATGCTGCTATACCATTGTTTATTGTCTTAAAAAAGGGAATAGGATTTTGATACATCTCTTCTAATTCCACAGATAGGTATATATTAGGAGTAGGCACAACAAGGCCAAGGCCTAGCATAGGAGATAGCAGCTGCTTGAAGTTACTAGTGCATTGCTTCAAAATAACATATACCTGCACTTAAATCTTTATACACAGTGCTATTTCCATACATAACAGATATTTTCTGTCATATAAATATGCATACATACATACACATGCACCAAGGTGGGGATGCATATCACATATATAGTTGTCATAACTGTGGGTTGTCAAAAGTTGTTGCTAACGCTGCGGCCCTCGCGAAGCAAGGGCCTCAGTTGCTGGCATGGAGAACCGAAGGCACTCCTTGCCAGCAACTGTGGACCTTGCAACATTTACGGACTTACGACAAACAAATATGAGATGCAGGACTTAGAAAAAAAAAACATTAAGACCTCGCAAAATTACAACTTTAACGTCCAACCCGTGTGAACATCAAAACATTCAAAACACAATAAATACACACAACAAACACATACAAAGCTTACCCACAGCAAGAGGGGGCACCCAGGACCTCTGCAAGTGAAATTACACCTCCATTTAAGTCCAAATTCAAGAGTTTAGACACCCGAAAATCACCTAAGGGAGAGAAAAAATGGCCGCTGAAAAAAACGAAAAAGAGGCTACAGTACCCTAAACAGGCAAAACACCACCAAACACATACGAATTTTACGAAAAAGCCGGACGAGGTCCAAGAACAAGGACGCTAAATCACCAACAGCCGCGTACCACACATTAGGCGCCATTTTACCACACTAACTTACATAATGCGGAAGTACACAGCTACCCTGACGGATTTTACTAACGCACGCACACTATTTTTACTACACACTGCACGCATTGCTCACACTTACACAGCAGCTCCACAGCACTCAAAACACACATTGTATGCTGCAGCAACATGAAAACAGATTGCTTCCTGCATTTATTACTTCAAAATATGTAAAGTATATTCCTTTATTAATGTATTATTTAGTTCATTACCATACACCAAACAGCATTAGCTCACTTACAATTTGATTCCCGTCATTTTTTGATGGGCAACATTCTAGTTTATAATATAAAGAGAAAAGTTTGTAACATAAAGTACAATTTGCATGCGCGGGGTAGCTATGCATGCACATTGCTTACTGCAAGTGGCGCATGCGCAATGGAAGGAGGTGAGAGAGAGTCAGAGGGAGGGAGAGAGAATGAGGGGGAGTGAGAGAGAGAGAGAGAGAGAGAAGGAGAGGGAGGGGAGAGAGAGAAAGGGAGAGAGAAAGAAGGAGAGAGCAAGAGAGAAGGAGGGATAGAGAAGGAGGAAGAAATAGAGAAAAGGAGGTAGGGAGAGAGAGGAAGTGAGAGAGAGAAGGAGTGACGGAGATAGAGAGAGAATGAGGGAGAGAGATAGATTGTGTAGAATGGATAGAAAGCTGCAAATGGCCTTAGTGTTACAGGCTTGAAATCCTTGCGGTTGTTAAAACCGGACCTTACAGCCCATCAAAGACTTTAATCTTTCACGTGTGCAAAACTTCCGATCAGTAAAATTGCAAATCGCTATTCAATTGCTAAAATCCCTCAAGACTGCAAATGCAGTCAAGCCCACTCTCCTCTCCTCCACTCTCGACCTACTCTATTCCTTCACCACTCTCATCTCCTCCGCTCTCCACCTCCCTCTCCTCCTTCAACTCCTCCACCCCCTCCTCCACTTCCTCCTCCAACGCCTCCTCCAACTAATCCACCTCTTTCACCTCCTCCTCTCCTCCACCACTCCTCACCTCTTCTTCCTCTGCTCCAGCACTCCCCAGGGCCATCTCTCTCTCCTCTCTCTCCTCATCATCTTTCCTCATCTCCTCCTCCCTGCCTCCCACTCCTCACCCCTCCTCTCTCCTCCCTCCATTTAAATCCGAAAAAGAATATAAGGATAAATATAAATAACTGTTTCTGTTTATTTTTGACAGAAAATAAAAACTGTTGGGGGATGTGATGTGGGGGATGGGATGGGGTGTGTATGGAGTCACCTATCTCTATGTGTATCTATGTGTGTAATTTAATTTATGTGTATTGGTATTATGTGTGATCTGTAAATTTGTGAAATGAAAGATTAAGTGTAAAATCATAAATAGATGAAAATAAAAGAACAAAACCACAATATACTGCTCTGAAAACTCTCCTACTCACTCACTCTGCTCAAACCATTAACTTCGGGACCTGCGTGCTACTTTGCCAGAATCTATAACACAGTCAACGCATGGGCGGGTGGAACGCAACTTTATAATCTCTCTTTGACAATCATCTTCGGCTAGATTGGCTGAGAGGCCTGCATCGCACTCCGTTATACTGTGATTGGATCATAACCGCAACAGTTTGCGGCCGCAGGAGAGGTTTTCAGGCTTGAGGCATCAGCCCATAACTTGCACCCTTGTTCAATTGTAAAGCTCTGGATATGTAGCAGACTGCGAGCCCGCAGCAGGCTGCGCAAACATATGGCCTATATATCGTGAGATGCAGCCTTCTAATTGAGTGAGGCTAAAAGAGTCAAAGATTGATTAGTTACTGTTAGCATCTAATTATCTGATGACTAATTATCTGACTATTATATGATGGTGCAATATCTCACAAGACCTTATCCAGGTAGGTGGGTTATTGTTCCAGTATAATTAAGCAATATTATGGATACTTATAAAAAAATCTTAACGAACATACTAAGTGTAAAAAATAGAAAACAAGTTAGAGTGACAGAACCTCCTAAAAACAAATTAATGGATTTCACTAAATTGTTGGTTACTGAGATGTTTAGTGTAATAACTGGAAGCCATCAAATACTCAGCACTCTTAATTGAAGGTGAAAATCTTCACATGCACACAAAAGTGTAATAGACTGGAAAGTCGGGGAGGAGCTACAACACCTTCAACAAGCGCAAAACCCCTGGTGCAACGTGCAATGTTGGCCTACAAATTATTTTTACATGGACAGAGACTATCCATGCAATAGTTTTGTAACTGCTGCTAAGGCTATAAATGAACACAAGGGAACACTATGAATGTATATCCCTCCTTCTTGGTATTTTAAAAGTCATCACATATAATCGATTAATGTGGTTGTCTCTAAAATCCAAACTAAGGTACTGGTTGTGTTGCTATGTAGGATTAGTGTCTCAGCATAAAGAGACAGAAGATAATAGGGAAATGACAATTTCCCAAAAGACATGAAAAATTTTAGTATTCCTACTCGGTTTTGCAACTTGATCGGGGTATTTTGTGTATTTAATGATGAAGTGGGTTCTATTATAGCAGTAGAATGTATTACTTCACTGTTAGCTTATCAAATATTTTTCTTTTTCTGAAGTGAATTGCGGAATGGTCAATTTAATTTTATTTGCCTCTGTTTTGATTTTTTTGTTATTGTGTTGAATTATAAATTATGCATCAAAAAACTTCTCAGGGCAAACTACTTGAGCCCTAATAATAGGGTGATTCCATGGGCTATTTGCCAGTTATTTGTAAACTGAATTGTATGAACACCACACCTTACAAGTTTGTTAGTATGCATTTTTAATTGATTTCATAGCTTATGTAAAATATAAATACCTATTGCAGTTGTTTCTGGTTCTGTTGTCCTACATATGTGCTAAACTTAATCTTTTATCAAGTGGTTTGTGAGCTTCACTCTGACAGTCCACAAAATAACTGGGATTACCTCCGGCATATTTAAGTTTTATGCTTCCTTAGGTCCATTTAGATTTGTGCACTCTCCAATGAACCAGTTACTACTCCTACTTTTGACTTGTTATATCCCAATAATAAGATTACCACGCAACTATCTGCATAATCATTAGTGTATATATGTCTATCAATAAATCAGAGAATGTTAGATACGCTTATAAACAGATTATTCTCTGTTCTTTGCATATTCTATGGCATTGCATCAGCAATTTCAGACAGCCTGCTGACCCCTTAAAATGTATTGCCTTAGACCTGGGCATTATGAGCATTGACTGAAACACACCTATGGGGATTAAATACAATTTTATAATGGAAAGATATGTAGAACAACTGGTCTAATTTGTAGTTTCTATATATGTTTGCAAAAACTAATTGCTGTTAGCACACACACAAAATAAATACAAAAATATGACTATTCCAAGGTAAACAGCTTTAGAGATAAGTAGATTTAAAAATAATAGTCAAGTAAAAGACCTAGAGAGAAAATCAATTTAGAATGTGAACTGTGTATTTCAATAGAGATATCTCTGTACAATAATAATAGATATATACAGACTTACATTATCATGAACTCTGGCAAAACAGTATTTTCCCACTTCTTGAAAAAAGGTAAAATCTGTGACTAGCAGCAGGTGGTCTATTCTCTGTTAGTACACTACCTACTGAGTTAATCTTCATCTTGGGGGAAGCTGTGATTGTGTTCTTGCAGCTCCACCCACCAGAAATGAGAAGTCTGGTTATTTTTAAAGTAAAGTTAAAAAGAAACTTCTGACATATTTTATATTTTTCAGAGATGGTGAACATTATTTACAAATGTGATACATCTACAGTTTTTTTTCCATTAGCACTCGTGTAGAGATTTTATACAATTACTCATGAGAAAATATGTTCTGTGCTTAAAAATATAAAATTGTGGGAAGAGTAAAAGTAGGTTGCAAAGTAATTTGTTTAAAATTAATTGAATTTCAGAAAATGTACATTTACTTGTTTAGATGAATGTGTTTGTTAACCCTTCTAAACCTAATATATGTGGCTACAATTTGAATTGGATAATTAAAACCAATTTTGTTTATTACATGCAGTAAATAAGTAAGATTATCTTACTCTTATGCAAGATATAGGAGTAGTTTTAAAATTACCCAAAGCATCCATCCATCCTACTGTTGTTTACATGTTTACATGAGTTGATAGTGCAGAACTGCTGTACGTAATTCACTAGACAAGGTTATGCCTAAAACTCCTATAACCCAAATTTTACCTAGATACTTGAAGAACTAAGTACATGATAAATAGATATAAAACATATAAATTCGCTTTATGGATCAGTGAAGTCCTACTTTTACAAGATATGATATATTGAATGCAAATTACAGTTTTTTTAACCTATAAATGAAATAAAAACTTTAATTTGTTAACTTATATATGTAAGCATTACTTACCAGGGATAGATGTTGCTTCTTTGAGCTGCTTTACTGCAGTATTTTCCCAGCAGTGAGGGTCATTATAGGTTAAGAATGCCATTATTCTTATTGAAAACACTGGCAATAAGGAAATAATATTTCTATGTATTTAAGTTCACTTTCCCATTGTAGAATCAGATAAACAGAAATGGTTGAAGAATTACTTATATACATAATATTTGTATAATATATTAGAAAGGAGGAGACCAAAAAATAACAGGTGCAGTAAAAAAGTTTGTTTTGATTAAAGTTACACAAAATAAATATTCTATTAGACCTGTAGCTCTAGCTCTGTCAAAAATATTCTAGCAAGGGCTTTTTCAAACACTTAGTAAGGCTGTAACGGCAATTAAGAACAAAATAATGTACTTTAAAAGCATGGGGAGGCATGGAAACAAATTACAATTAATTGCACAACTCTTAAACTCACAAATATGCAATTAAAAAAATATATTTTTGAATGTTATTTCAGAGTCATATGATTTCAGGGAATCACATCATGGACTAAAATATTATCTAATTAATTTTATAGTTTACTAGATTGCTTGAATACAAACCCCATCACCAAATATTATTTATTGGTACTAATTAATTTGTAGCCTCTGATTGCAGATTACATCTTCCATGTTTTACATCATGATGGTAGTCTCATTTACTATTGGCTGTATCTAAGAAGTAAATTAAACATTGTCAGATCACATGATCACATATGGACACAGACAGAGTGACAGCATCTTCAAGCTGATGATCATTTTGGACCAGAGTGAAGATCTGGGGTTCTGAAGAAAACAGACCAGTGATTGTGAACAAACTATTGGACTTTTTGTTTTATTTCTGCTCCACCCAGGTTAGCTGGATGGGAGCTAGATAGTAAGGGAACTGTTAATAAGTAAAGGCAGTGCTACTGTGGAAGCTCAGACTGTTATTTTCTTTTAATTGTCTTGGTTTATTATTTTGCATTGCTGGTTTATTATATTAACATTTTGTAATTAATTGATATTAAAGCCTCATTTAATTGTATTCCTCCATCAAAGCACCTGATACACAAGCATAAACCCAGTTGAAACCGGCAACCATTCACTATATATATATATATATATATATATATATATATATATATATATACTAGCGACTTGCCGGCAATACAGTGAAGCCTGACAATGCTGCTTGCCACACAATGTGAGTCTTTTGGCCATCTGAGCACCTGTGGTGCTCATCGTAGGCCCCTCGCTGAGTGCCTTCGGCGCTCATCGAGTGGCTCGCAATGAGCTCCTTCTGTGCCCATTGTGAGCTTCTCCCCTTGTGTACTTCAAATTTCCTGCTTTGCAATGATCACCTTCGGCGCTCATCGTGGGGCTCGCAATTTCCTCCTGCCTACTGTAATGGCTGCTCATTGCAGGGTTCATTATCCTGCAAGTTTTGTGCTTGGGAATGCCATGTGTCTCTTTCCAGCATCTTCCCCCTGTCCCTTCCCTGTGTGTTTCTTCTTTGTGTGTCTGCTTAATCTTTCCTTTGCTTTTATTTTCAAACTCCGATGGGCCTGGCATTGTTTGTGCAAGTGTTAGTGTCTTTGCAGTCGTGATTTTCTTAGTCCCGCATATTTTTCAGAGTTCAGTAGTTTTCCGAGGTCGGAATGTGCTTAGCCTCGTTTTCATTCCGTTTTCAGATTTTTTTACATTTTTCGTCCTCCATTTTTTTCTTGCTTTGCCGATTTTTGACTGACGAAACACGCCAAATTGGGCTCAACTTTGCTTGCAATGTCACTCCCAGGTGTCCTGGCTCTCCCCCTGTGCTGTCTGTGAGTGTGCTTTAATTTATTTTTTATTCTTTTTGTTACTTTTTGTGTTTTCCGATTTCCGCGGTCGGCCGTTACATTCATATTTTTTCTAGGTCAGATTTTGTTTGTGCAAGTGTTACTGTCTTTGGCATTGTGTGATTTCTAAGTCTCACGTGCCTGGCGTTGTTCATGTAAGTGTTACTGTGTGTGGCATCAAGCATTTTCAAAGGTCTGCGCGTCTGGCATTGCATTGCCTCGTTTTCATTCAGTTTCAGAATTTTTTATGTTTTTCGTCCGCCTTTTTTTCTCTTGCTTAGCCGATTTTCAAGTGAACTCACTCCCAGGCATCCTTGCTCTCCCACTGAGCTGTGAGTGAGTGTGGTTTAATTATTTTTTTTGATTTCCGTGGTTCAGCCGTTACATTCGTATTTTTCCGAGTTCGAATATCCTCAAGTTATTGCAGCCCAAGTAACTCCCACATTCCTCAACCTCTTGCAGCCTAAGTCCCATGTGCTTCAATGCCTCAACTTCTTGCCTCAGGAGCTCGCAGGAGCGCCTTTGGTGCTCGTTTCAGCCTAAGTCCTGCATGTTTCCATGCCTCCACTGCTCGCTTCGCTTTGCAAGGCTTGCGAGCTCGGAAGGCTTCTATGCCTCAACGGCTCGCCTTGCTTTGCAAGGCTCGCAAGCGTGACGACAAATCGCAGTTTGACAACTATTAGATGTGATATATATATATATATATATATATACACAATGAGAGAAAAAAATATTTGATCCCCAGCTGATTTTGAACATTTGTCCATGGAGAAAGAAATTATCAGTCTATAATTTTAATAGTAGGTGTATTTTAATAGTGAAAAAAATAAGAAAAACTGTCAAAAAAGTTATTAATTGATTTGCAGGTCAATGAGTGAAATAAATATTTATTCCCCTATCAATCAGCAAAATTTCTCCCAGATGTCTTTTATACCGGGTAACAGGCTAAGATTAGGAGCACTCTCTTAAAGGGAGTGCTCCTAATCTTAGCTCGTTACCTGTATAAAAGACACCTACACTGAAGCAATCAATCAATCAGATTCCAAACTTTCCACCATGGCCAAGATCAAAGAGCTGTCCAAGGATGTTAGGGACAAGATTGTAGTCCTACACAAGGCTTGAATGGGCTACAAGACCATCGGCAAGCAGCTTGGTGAGAAGGTGACAACAGTTGGTGCGATTATTCGCAAATGGAAGAAACACAAAATAACTGTCAGTATCCCTTTGTTTGGTTCCCCATGCAAGATCTCACCTCATCTAGTTTCAATGATCATGAGAACTGTGAGGAATCAGCCCAGAACTACACGGGAGGATCTTGTTAATGATCTCAAGGCAGCTGGGACCATATTCATCAAGAAAACAATTGGTAACTTACTACGCCGTGAAGGACTGAAATCCTGCAGTGCCCGCAAGGTTCCCCTGCTCAAGAAAGCACATGTACAGGCCCGTCTGAAGTCTGCCAATGAACATCTGAATGATATAGAGGAGAACTGGGTGAAAGTGTTATGGTCAGATGAGACCAAAATCGAGTTCCTTGGCATCAACTCAACTCACCATGTTTGGAGGAGGAGGAATGCTGCCTATGACCCCAAGAACACCATCCTCACTGTCAAATATCGAGGTGTTTTTCTGCTAAGGGGACAGGACAACTGTGCTGCATCAAAGGGACGATGGACGGGGGCCATGTACCATCAAATCTTTGGTGAGAACCTCCTTCCCTCAGCCAGGGCATTGAAAATGGGTTGTGCATGGGAATTCCAGCATGACAATGACCCAAAACACACAGCCAAGGCAACAAAGGAATGGCTCAAGAAGAAGCACATTAAGGTCCTGGAGTGGCCTAGCCAATCTCCAGACCTTAATCCCATAGAAAATCTGTGGAGGGAGGTGAAGGTTAGAGTTGACAAACATCAGCCTTGAAATCTTAAGGACTTGGAGAGGATCTGCAAAGAGGAGTGGGACAAAATCCCTCCTAAGATGTGTGCAAACCTGGTGGCTAACTACAAGAAACGTCTGACTACTGTGATTGCCAACAAGGGTTTTGCCACCAACTACTAAGTCGAAGGGGTCAAATACTTATTTCCCTCATTGATCTGCAAATCAATTTATAACTTTTTTAACATACATTTTTCTTGTTTTTTTTGTTTGTTATTCTGTCTTTCACTGTTAAAATACACCTACCATTAAAATTATAGACTGATCATTTTTTTGTCAGTGGACAAACATCAGGGGATTAAATACATTTTTCCTTCACTATATATATATATATATATATATATATATATATATATATATATATATAAATATATAAATATAGTGACTGGTTCCCGGTCTCCACTGCATTTCACTTGATTTCTACTGGAAACAACGTAAAGCATATGCTAAGATTCACAAACAAAAAGTGACATGACGGCAAGCATAAAATGATAAAGAATTGGTTGTGGCTCTGTCTTCCATTCTCTTTATTACAATTTCAATATGTAAATCTTTTTTAATTCATATTTGTTGTTGCTGTTTGTTGAAAATTTGTAGTTACCTTGGACAATCTCTGCAAAAATGTGAACTTGAGTGCGGTTTTGTGGAAAGTGTTCACATTCGATCAGCACTGATATCAGTACAGGAATATGAAAAGCCCTGGCAATATAGTTAATTACAACTATTATGGGAATGATGTATTAAATTGCATATATATTGTTGAAAGGAATGCTTGCTAAAATTTCCCAGTAGGTTTAATTGAAGGAAATTAGTGCTATAAAGTAATTTTTTCCCCAATTGAGTTACACTTATCGATCAAAAGCTATTACTGACTCTAACTGGAAAACCACAGACCTAAAACCTCTCCTAACATTGTCCGTGCTAATAGTATGATTACACAAACAAAGATTTATCATGGTAGGATTTATTATTTGATACAGCGACGTATGTTAGCTACTAGATATGTACAAATTGTTCCCAGATCAGTAATCTGGAATTATTTATAGAGTGGGCGAAAAACCTTTATTTCCAGAACCCAAAATGGATGTAGATTTTCCCTATCATTGTTTAAATCTATGCTATTATACTAAATCTATGCTAAGTATACTATTAAAAATTGGATCATCAATAGCAGATTTTATTTTTCTTAGAGCACTATAATCATCAGGGCATATGGGAGTGAGGTTATATACGAATTTAGGCCAAATATGCCGAGTTTCGGCATTTGAAAATCAGCTAAGCGAGAAAAAAAATTGTGGCCGAAAAAAAAAATGAAAACGAGGCTACAAAACACGGCCAGGCACGTACGACTTTGCCAGGGACGTATGGAGTACAAAAATACACTGTTAGGAAGCATAGAGAATGGTCGCGAGGAGCATAACACATAGAATATTGCCGCCATTTTACAACACTGCAAATCTACACATTACGATTCTGAAATGGCGGTTTTCTCACGCACGCAGCCTCTATATAGGGCACAATTGCTTTCTCCTCAGGTGGTGATAGTCTGACTGGACATTTTATGCTGCCAGAAAAATCCGAAGAGATTGTTAGCTCTTCAGGATATTGATTGATGGCTATTAATTATAAATAAGTAAAGTATATAAGGATGAAGGCTTTTTGTTTTGCATTGATCACCATTATTGATTAATTAATTAACGTCTATTAATTTATTAATTCATTATTAATTTGTAATCATTATAAAAAATAAATATCATCTATTTTACAATGCATAGATTTTATATTGCCTTTAGATATCTGGAGTACTGATCATTAATGTACATTCATTGATTCACTATTAATTATTAATAATTACAGAAAAAGAAAATGAACATTTTAAACTTAAAATTAGGTAAATTTTCTAATATACTTAGACCCTACTCTGTTCCTGCTTATTGCCTATAAGCACTTAAATATTTAAATCAGTTTATTATATTATGACACACTAATATTTTTTTATGCATTTACTTATGAATATATTGATGATATATTTTGTCAGAAAGGAAAGGTAAGACTTCCCCAAAGACAAACATTTCCAAATTATTTAGAAAGTATAATGAGTGATCCAAAATTTCCAAATTATACCAATTCTAAAAAAACATTAGGTCTTATAACTGTAATTTCATTTGCTTCAATGGGTGCAGCATTAGCAGAAAATGTCCCAGGACAGGGTCCTTTCTGTTTTTAAAAACAAGGGCAAATTTACCACCAGACTTCACATTTACACCCAGAAGCAGGAGAGCAAAGGACATTTGCACAGTTACATGTCATTGATACAATGCAAGTTGCTTCCTGAAAATAAAAAATGCTTACCCATAGTCTTTGAACAGCTCGATAACATTATGGCCAACAACCCATACAGTCAAGCATACAAAAAATTAGCAGAGGTTGAAAAAGAACAACAGGCACATGCACAAATAAATCAATTGCCAATTCCACGAGTAAATATGGTTCTCAAAAGAGATCGGCATACTGATCAAAGGCGGTATAATTTACCAACAGCAAATGAGGTTACCATGGTCTTTAAAAATGATGATGGTGAACCACCAGTTGAGCAGGATAGTAGAATATATCCACGCAATGAAGACCAAATGTAAATATATTAAGTAGTAATTTGGATCCAATGACATATCCCATTCCTTTCCAAATGGTGAGCCAGGATGGCAATCAAAATTACAATTGCAAAATTATCCCAATAGTAAAGTTTGTGTTAGAAACAATATTTCTATGCTGGAATACAAAGTGGCACAAACTGCTGTTCTGGATCATTTTAATGCTATTTTATGTGGGGGGAAACTCTCACAACAATGGATCATTAATTCCTATCTACAAGTCGAAGCAAATAGTCTAAATTTGGTCAAATTTCAACAAAACAAGCTTCGAGTAGAACAATATTGTCGATTGATCGATTATGTCGCTGAATTGGCTGCAAAGAGAGACATTAGTGTTGGAAAAGCAATGATTTTGCCATCCTCTTTCCAAGCATCTCCTCGCAATATGCAAGAAAGATACAATGATGCCATGGCTATTCTGATTAAAATTGACAAACCAGATTTATTAATTACATTCCTATGTAATCCACAATCGCCAGAGATCAAAGCACATTTCAAACTTGGCCAAAATACTTCTGATCGACCAGATTTGGTGGCTAGAGTATTCAAAATAAAACTAAATTCATTAATTCATGATATACAGTAACTAAACCACACTTATTTGGGAAATGTGTGGCTTTTGTTTACACCATTGAATTTAAAAAATGAGGCTTGCCACAGGCACATATACTTTTAATCCTGCAAGAAAAAGATAAATTGAATACTGCAGACAGCGTGGATTCAGTAATTAATGCTGAACTGCCACATCCAGAAAAACATTCAAAACTTTATGAGATTGTGCAATTGAGATCACCATGTATGGAAAATAAAAAATGCACAAAAGAGGTCATAAAACCATTTCAAATGCAGACTTATGTTAATTGTGATGGATACCCTTTGTATAAAAGAAGAGAAGGACAAACAGCTATTATCCGTGGCCAAAAGGTTGATAATAGATATGTGGTTCCATACAATCAACATTTGCTGATGAAGTACAATGCACCCATAAATGTGGAAGCTTGCACTTCTATCAAATCCATCAAATTTGTGTGTAAATATTTATACAAAAGATATGATCCAGCAACTGTTATTGTGCAAGGTGCACAAAATGAACAAGACAATCCAGTTTTACATGATGAACTTTCATCTTATTTAGATGCTCGCTATGTAAGTGCTCCAGAGGCAATGTGGCATATTCTCAAATTTGAGAAGCATGATCTGTCACATACTGTGTATCGATTAGCTCTCAATTTTCCACAAAGTCAATTTGCTTGCTTCACTGCAGGGAATGAAAGAAATGCTTTAGCACAAAGTGAATACAGAGCAACAACACTTACTGCTTGGTTTCATTTAAATTGCCAGGACACCGAGGCCAGACAATTTTTATACATTGACATTCCACAGCACTATGTATTCGTAAATAGCCAATGGCGATAACGAAAAAAAGATAATCGGAAAATTATCCCACAGATTTATACCCTTAGTCCAAGAGATATTGAACGGTTCAGCTTAAGAGTACTTCTTTTACATGTTCCCGGTGCACAAAGTTATGAATATTTACACACAGTGAATGACATAGTTTATGATACTTTCCAATTAGCTGCAAGACATCAAAACTTCCTGTCTAGAAGAAGCAGAATTATGTGAAATGCCAAAGCAAATGAGAGAACAATTTGCTTTCATTTGCATCTTTTGCAATGTACCTGATGCATTAACTGTGTGGGAAACATTTAAATTACATATGTGTGAAGACTTCTTGAAACTTTACAAATAGACCATTGCGCTATTAAAAGCATTAATGGAATTCAGGAAATCTTTCTTTGTCATGGATTAAATTGTGCAAATTAGAATTTTTCTGATCCAGGACGTATAGATGAAATTAACTTTGAGGAGTATGGCAATAATATTGAATACCAAAAAACACAAAAACAAATTGGAACTTCAAATGCCTTACAATTGGAAGCATTTAACACCATTACAAATGCAGTAGACGATGAGATGCTCAAAGAGTGTTATTTCTATCTAGATGGCCCTGGTGGATCAGGAAAAACTTATCTATATAATTTATTGATAAGTTGCATTCGGGTACAGGGTCAAATAGCACTGCCATTTGCAACAACTGGAATTGCCGCACTTTTGTTAGACGGTGGTAGAACTGTGCATAGTCGATTTAAACTGCCAATTCCCATTCTAGAAACATCAGTGTAGGATATTCAAATGAATTCATTACAAGCCAAAACATTTCACAAAAGTAAATAAATTATAGTAGATGAGGCAACAATGATGTCATGTCCTGCCCTGCAATGTATTGATCGATTATTAAAAGAACTCTATGTGCCATTTTCAAGAACTACGAGAATAAGAGCAAAAAGTGAAAAAACAAAAACAAATGCAAAGACAAAGTAACATATTGGAGTGTGTTAGAATTTACCTTTTTGCATGATTGACCCCACAAAACATTAGGTGGCATTTTTGTACAGTTCAAGGTTAAATGTTAGTATTTTAAGGTACTATTTGAGATGTTAACATTGTATTTTAAAAGGTGTGCAAAGTTGATTAATTGTATATAATTAAGGATTTATGTTAGTAGGAGGATAACCATTTGTTATTTAATTGAAATGTATAATTAAATACAGAGTATTGATCCAGGGATTAATCCAATTGGCAGTTAATGGGGTCAGGAAGGAATAATGTTTTCCCCCCATTGATACAATTGGCTGAGTTTCCATGTTTTTTGGGAGTTTTTTTTACTGTTTGCCGCCCTTTGGATGCAATACCTATATAAAAGTTGCATGTTACAAAGCATTATGTAATGGTTGCAAATACTTATTCAGAGAAAGTTGACCTATTCTTATGTTACTCATGCATACCTTACAAATGTTAGTATTGTTAAAAGCAAAAGGGTTCACCATTGTTTCAAATATAAGTTGCATGTTACAAAGTATTATGTAATGGTTTACAATACGTATTTATCACAACTTCAGCCATTGTTATATTATTCTGGCATACAAGAGAATTAAAATAGTTAATATTTTTCAAAAATGATGGTTTACCTGTTGGTGAAATACAAGTTGAAGGTTACATTTTTTTTTTTTTAATTATTATAATTGCTGTAATTCTTTGTAGATAACAAAAAGGTTAAGAGTGTCAGAGACTCACATTGTGTGGCAAACAACTTTCCCAGCCTTAAAATTGTATTGCCCAGTCAATTTTGACGGGCAAGTCGCTAATAACTATATATGACTAGCGACTTGCCCGTCAAAAAATGACGGCAATGTGATGTATATGTTTGTGAAGTTGTTTAGTTATTTAAATATTTTTTTGATGTAATGGTTTTTTAACATGAAATTTGTATCTGAAGAATTGTTCACTTTAATATACATAGAATCCAGAGGAAAGTAAAAAGACTTTTTGAAACGTCCCGAATTTTAACATGAAGTTTAAAATATATGTAAGCAATAACCTTGAAAGTATATATTTTTAAAATTGAACTTTATTTTTTATGTAACTTTGGAAGTTTTCAAAACATTTGTCTAATTTTGAACATTATAAACAGGAACATAGTGAATACATTTTGTAACATAATTTTGTATTAAAAGTATTAACGTTTGAATGTAAAAACAGTTTAACTTTAAATTAATCAGTATTAACATGCAATTTGTATCAGAATAATTGTTAAGTTTAATATACATTGAATGTATAGGAAGGCATACAGTAAAAACTCTCCTTAAACCGTAACTAATGAAAGTAATTCCTTACTGACCACATAAACTGTCGATAAACATTAATGTAGGTAGTAATCTTAAGATAACAGACAATATTTACATTGTGACTTAAAATGTGCTTGAGATCTTAACATGAACTTTGTAATATGTTAAATGAAATAACTTGAAAATATTGTTTTTAAACTTGTAACATTAGAAACATTAACATAGTGACTTAACATTTTAACATAATTTTTCATAGAAATGCAAGGCAAGTATTTTGTGAGGCGAATTATCCATAAACATGACTTCCATTAATTATGACTGAATTTTAACAACAAATTGTTATGTATTTTTTAATGTTTTTCCAAAATGTTTGCATGGCTTTAGTTTCTATCCTGCAAAGTTATAGTACTTCATAGTAGACAATGTTTTTAGTAAAAATACGTCCATCTTCTAATAATCACCTTGACTTTCATTGTTTTCAATGTAAACTTTAATAGCCTGTGGATTTTTGCACCGTGACAATGTAACGTACAATTGACCA
The DNA here is from genome assembly GCA_027410445.1 of Discoglossus pictus. Classification (NCBI taxonomy): domain Eukaryota; kingdom Metazoa; phylum Chordata; class Amphibia; order Anura; family Alytidae; genus Discoglossus; species Discoglossus pictus. Next base: position 163,376,091 of record CM050169.1, read on the forward strand.
TGTGCAAATACTGGTTCTTCCAAAAAAATACCCACAGATTTGAAAGTTTGACCTTGTAATTTATTAATGGTCATGGCAAATGCCATAATAATGGGAAATTGTCTTCTTTGAAGTATAAAAGGTAGACTACTTTCACTTGGTGCTAAATCTATTCTTGGTATGAAAACTCTCTCTCCTTTATGGGTCCCAGTTAAAATTTCAGCATCTATAAAATGGTCCCTTAATTGTTGAACAATTAATCTTGTGCCATTGCATAGGCCTTTTTTGGGGTTCATATTTCGCAGTAACATGATAATTGCACCTTTCTTTACCTGCAAAATATGTGGTGGCATTCCAGAAGGAGGTAGAGAGTTTATGAATTCAGTCGAAAAGTTAGCCTGACTTTCCTTGTCATCAGCAAGTACAGAATCAGCACTGTGATAATTTCTTTGTGGTGCATTAATTTTTTTTAAGATTTCATTATTGAGGATTAATGCATCTTTATTTTTACACGTCAGTATGACTTGGTTGGCAAGCTCGGAATATTCTTCGTTATTGATGCTCCCTTCAAATATAGCCGATATAATATCTTGTTGACAAATCATCTGAGGTGGGATCTCTACAGTGTCGTCAGCTAAATGTAGTATTTTTTCTGCTCTGCCTTCTCCAATTTTAATAAGCCAATCATTGAAATCATTTTGTCCTTCTGATCTCATATTTTGTTGCAGTTGAAGATGGGTAAAATGTTTCCATACTGTGCTTGACTTGATACAGGTTTCGATAATGTCAGTTCGATTTCCATGTACAACAACAGGTAATGTTTGTCTAAAATCGCCACCCAACAACATTACCTTTCCACCAAATGGAAAAATATTATCCATGACTTCACGAAGCAAACGGTCAATACATTGGAGGGCATAGCATGACATCATTGTGGCCTCATCTATTATAATTAATTTACATTTCTTAAATTTCTTTGCTTGTAAGGATGTCATGCGAATATCTGACACCGAATTTTCTAAAATAGGCACTGGCAGTTTAAATCCACTATGAACAGTTCTTCCACCTTCTAATAAAAGTGCAGCAATTCCAGTAGTGTCAAACGCCATTGCTATTTGTCCTTGTGCTCGTACTGAACTCATTAATAAATTGTACAAATAGGTTTTTCCTGATCCGCCAGGTCCATCAAGATAGAAAAAACGCTCTGTCACCATGTCATCATCTATTGCATTTTTAATGGCATGAAATGCTTGCAATTGTAGTGTATTTAAAGTTGCAAGTCTTTCTTGTGTTCTTTCTGCTTGTAGTTGAATGTCATAGTCTTCAAAGTTTATGTCATCTATAAGACCTGGATCAGGCAAATTAAAACTTGCACAACTTAATCCATGAGTTAAAAATACTTCTTGGATTTCCATTAACGCTTTTAAGTGTGCAATGGGTTCATTGTATCGTCGCATAAAGTCTTCAGCCATATTACTTTTAAAAGTCTCCCACAAAGCTAATGCATTTGGAGCATTTGAGAAGATACAAATAAAAGCAAATTGTTCTCTCATCTGTCGTGGCATTTGACATTGTGCTGCTTCTTCTAAACATCTTTTCCACTCTGTATCATCAGTGAGTAAGTTTCTATGTCTTGCAGCTAAATGGAAGGATTCATATACAATGTCATTAACAGTTCTTAATTGTTCAAAACTTTGTGCTCCTGGAACATTTAAAAGTAATATCCGTAAGCAAAAACGTTCAACATCTCTTGGACTGACTGTGTAAATTCGTGGAATAATTTTATTGCCTCTGGTTTTTCTTGGTCTCCATAATCCATTCACAAAAACATAGTGATATGGAATTTCAATATATAAGTATTGTGTTGCTTGAGCATCATTTGAATTTAATGTAAACCATGCAGTTAGTGTAGTGTGACGATCTTCACTTTGGGCCAATGCATTCATTTCATTTCCAGCATGGAAATAGACTAAATGTTGTTGTGGCAAATGTACTGCTAATCTATATACTGCATGTGATCTATCATGCATTTCAAATTTTTAAAGCCGCCACATAGCTTCTGGTGCACTGACATAGCGAGCATCTACATGAGATGCAAGTTCATCATGTACTAACTCACTACATTCAGGGTTGTCTGCACTTTTGACGACTACAGTAGCTGCATCATAGCCTTTGTAAATATATTTGTAGACATATTTAATGGATTTGATGGAAGTGCAGGCTTCTACGTTGATATGGGCGTTGTACTTCATGAGTAAATGTGGATTGTAGGGTACTACATATCTATTGTCCACTTTTTTTCCACGAATAATGGCACTATCTCCTTCTCTTCTTTTATAAAGTGGATATCCATCACAATTTGCATATGTTTTGTCTCTATAATCTTTTGGAAAATCTTTGGAACATTGATTATTTTCCATACATGGTGATTGTGGATTAAGGTCTCCACAGGGTCCATGAATCATGCGATGAGTAACAATCTCATATAGTCTACCATATAGTTCTGGATCTGGTAGTTCAGCAACTATGACTGCATCCACTTTGTCCGAAGTATCTAATTTATCTTTCTCTTGAAGTATTATGAGAAGATGTGCATGTGGAAGGCCTCTTTTTTGAAATTCAATGGTATATACATAAGCAAGACATTTGCCAAATAACTGATTTATAGTGAAGTCACGTATTAATTCATTTAATTTGATCTTAAAAACTCTGGCTACTAAATCTGGTCGATCTGAAGCACTTTGTCCAAGAAGTAGATTTTGTGTAATTTCTGGCCATTGTGGATTACATGTAAATGTCACAAATAAATCTGGTTTTCCAAATTTTGTCACAATAGCCATAGCATCATTGTATCTTTCTCTCATATTTCGAGGAGATCCTTGAAAGGAAGATGGTAAAATGATGGCTTTGCCAGCTGTCATGTCTCTGCTTGTAGCCACGTCAGCAACATAGTCCATGAGTCCACAATATTGTTCTACACGTAGTTTATCTTGTTGATATTTTATAAAGTTTAAATTATTTGCCTCAACTTGCAAATATGAATCAATAATCCATTGTTGTGTTAGTTTTCCACCACATAAAATTGGATCAAATTCATCTCGAATGGCAATTTGAGCTACTTTAAATTCAAGCATAGAAACATTATTTTGGATTCTGGCTTTAGCATTTGGGTAACTGGGAAGGGTTAATTTTGGTTGCCAACCTGCTTCTCCATGTGGGAAAAAGATGGGATATGTCATTGGATCTAAATTTGGACTTAAGATATTAATATTAATAAATGGTTGCTCCTCATTTCTGGGATATACTCTAATGTCTCTTTGAAATGGTGGTACTCCTTCATCATTCTGAAATACCATTGCAACTTCATTTGCTGTTGGCAAGTTATAACGATGTTTATCAGTATGTCTGTCTCTTTTAAGCACCATATTAACCTTTGGCATGGGTAATTGATGTCTTTGTGCATGAAGTTGTTGTTCATTTTCTACTTCTGCCAATTTTTTGTATGCTTTACTGTAGGGATTGTTGTCCATAATGTTATTTAGCTCTATGAAAACACTGGGTAAGCATTTTTTAATTTCTTCCATCTGCATACGTTGGTCAACAGCTTCCATTGTATCTAGGACATATAGTTGAGCGAATTTTCTTTGCTCTCCTTGCTCTGGATGTAAATGTGAAGTCCGATGATAAATTTGTCCTTGGACTTTAAAACAGTAAGGACCATGTCCTGGTACATTAGCAGCCAATGTTGCCCCCATAGATGCAAATGATATGGCACTATTGTAGGATCTTATGTTTGTCTTAAAATGTTTGTAATTTAGAAAAGTCGGTTCAGTCATAATATTTTGTAAATAGCTTGGAATTTGTTTCCTTTCTGGAAGTTTGAACTTGCCTTTTTGACAACAACTAATAAATTGTCCATCTCTGGTTCTCTCCTGTTTAAAATAATAAGCCTCACAAAATTGACATTGAGTACTCATGTCCCCACAACTATGAACCTCTACTGCTAAAGACTTGAGTAAAGGACAATTTGCAAAGCATATCGGATGTTGACTTTCATATTCATCAGGTGAAAAGTCATGAAATGTTTCAACAACAGGTTCTAAATGTTTAGTTTTTTTGGTGGCTTTTCTTGGTATATGTTGTCCTTGTTTTGTTGAAATGTCCTGTAAGTTTTTAGTAAGAGTTTGTAAATGCTTTGTTTTTGTAGTTGCTTTTTTTGGTCTGTCTTGACTGGTATCTTGTAAAATGTCATCTGATGTTTGAGGAACAGTTTGTAAATGCTTTATTTTCTTTTTATTTTTTGTTGTTGTATCTTTCATTTTTGCAGCTGATATTCTTTTATTTGCAAGTCTTTTGCATTCTTTTTCTCGTCGAATTTCTTTCTCCTCTGGTGTCTGCTGGGCGGCCCATCTCTCTTGTCTTTCTCTAGTTTGACGTCTTTTCTTCTCTTCTTTGGTCTATGTAATATATTATAGCTTACCTGTAATTTGCACAATGTAAAGTAGGAAATTAGTAAAGAATTGTCTTCTCAAGTAAAAGCAGCAGTTATCTCTGAAGTCACTCTGTTCATCACCTGAGGAGAAATGTATTTTTTTGTGTAAAATAGGCAGTATTTATAAACTTGTAGAAAGTTCTGGAAAGTAAGACCGTTAGAACGCAATACGCATGCGCTATTTGCGTTCCAGCTTACAATTTGCGTTCCATCCGCCATTTTGTGCATAGTAGTGGTCAAAATGGTGTTTAATATGATTGTGATACGTTCCGCATAGTATGTGTTTCATTATTGCGAGTAAGTGTAGTATAGTTACGTCTGAAGCCTCGTTTTCGTTTTGTTCGTCGCCCATTTTTTCTCTCGCTTAGCGATGGTATTAGTGTCTAAAGTGTTTTATTTTGATTTAAATGTAGATGTAACTTGTTTTTTTGAGGTGCTGGATGGTTCCTCTTGCTGTAGGTAAGCTTTTTATGTGTTTGTTGTGTGTATTTCTTAAGTTTTAAATGTTTGTATGTCGGCGTGTTGCGTCCAATGTTTGCGAGGTCGTAATGTGTGGTAACGTGTCTCGTATGGTGTTTGCATGTGTAGCCTCGTTTTCGTTTTATTTGTCGGGCATTTTTTGTGTCGCTTAGCAAATTATTTAGTGTCTAAACTTTTTTATTTTGAGTGCAATTAAGTTGTAAGTTGCATTTTTGAAGTCGTGGGTGCTCCCTCTTGGTGTAGGTAAGGTTTTTATGTATGTGCTGTGTGTATGTATTGTGTTTTTAATTTTGTCATGTTCGCGAGTTGAGTCCGAGTGTTGCGAGGCCGTAATGTGTGTGAACGTGTGTCGTATGTTGTTTGCGAGTGTCGTAATGTGTGTGTCATGCTCTTTGTGTTGCGACGTGAAGTTTGCGAGGTTCGCAGTTCTTTGGGTTGCGAATTTGGGTTGTGAATTTTGCAAGGGTCGCAGTTGCTGCAACTGAAGCCCTCGCTTTGCAAGGTCCTCAGGTGCTGGCATGGAGCGCCTGCGGCACTCCATGCCAGCAACTGAGAACCTGGCGCTTTCCCCTCGCTTCGTGAGGGCCGCGGGCTCGCTACGCGAGCCCGCAGCGTTAGCAACAACTCGTACGCTCACAACTATATATGTGATTGATATAATAGAGAAGCGCACACCACTAAATAGTGCAATAAAAGATAATTTAATAACACAAATAAAACAAGTCACATAATGCACTCACATTTTTCGCGCTCATAAGTATGAGGTATATCTACGTATATAAGCCAATAACACCTCCAAACAAATCAGTCCATGGGGATATCATTACAGAAGGTATCTCCAAGGGTCAGAAGGTAGTACCAAAATGTCCAGAAAGACTGTATACAAAGAGCCTCATTAAATTGAGGTATCGGGAGGCTGTAAGTTATTTTGCTATTCAATTGGCGTCTTTTTTGCAGGCTTCGATCAGGTTACGGGCCCTGATTCCTTGGGATGATTAACATCGCAAGTTATGGCCTCACCAAGCCATTGATCTTTTATGGCTGCAAAAGTTCTGATCCCAAAAATCACAAATCGCTATTCAAATGCTCAGATTCTTCCTCACTAAGCAAGCTGCCAAGGTCGCAAATGGCAAAAGTCGAACCACAAGTTACGGGTTCCAAGGAGGACTTGCAAAGGGCTTAAAGACATTGGCTGTTTCAGCATCAGGAGTTACGGTCTTGCTTAATTGATCATGTTCAAGCTCGCAAATGCTACATACGATGGCATGGTTTACGAATTTTGCTATCGGCCCCTAACTAGCGGTCTTGCCAGCAGGAGGCATACAACCTATATCTCGTAACTTGCTCAAAGACTTTGTTGTAGCCAAAGATGCAGCAAAAAGGGTAGGTGAATATTCAATGGCAAAAGGAGAGGGGACCAAATGTATCAGACCCACAGGAAATGAAGGAAAGAATGAGGGATGCTGGTCAATAAATGGAGGTGAAAAGCATACACGCACACACACACACAAAAAAATAATATATATAATATATAAAATTAATAAAAATTATAATATAATATAATAATAACAATAACCAAAAACTTTTTGCTCACAATACCAGCGGAAACAAGAAATTCAAAATCAAACATTTTCCTAATTGTCAGTCAGATTTATAGTCTATTCAATAAGTTGCAAATGTACCAAACAGTACATTGGACACACAAAAAGGTCTCTAAAGAGGAGATTCTACAAACATTTAAACAATATTTCTAAAAACATACTTACAAATGCCATAATAAACAAATAGACAGTATCACCATCAGTTAAGAGATCCTCTAGAGGTGGCAACAGGTTATTACAACTCAGAAAGAAGGAGACAGAATGGATCTACAAAATGGGCACTATGATACTGGAAGGGTTAACTAAAGACATCGATCTGGCAGCTTTTATCTAATTTCCGATGTCCCTATAGATCGCATCCATAGTTTCTCATTAGTATCCCTTGTTTTTTTCCACATAAATATTGCCCATTTGCACATCATTATTACTGGTTACATCACTAGCACCATTACATATGTATGTATTTCACTATTACTAGTAGAAATACTTAATTTTGTTGCCATGCGCTGTTCATGACTATATTGCCCATTTGCAAATCATTATTACTGGTAGCATTACTAGCACCTTTACATATGTATGTATTTCATTATAACTATTCAGCACCACTTAATTTTATTGCTATGCACTGTTCATGACATCAGATGTACATGTTTTTTGTTATTAGACATTGTTGTTGTGCAACATGTATTTCCACATACATATGCCTCTTTTTGATATGTCATTCACCCATTACCCATTTCTCTATGCTGGAGAGTCTAATGTCAGTATAGACTGTGCCCAAGCAGACCATTAATCCCTTTAGTGTTTGGGTTTGGTGGTTGGGTACAATCTGACCACAACCAAAGTTTAGCCTTAGCGCTTGGTAGATCTTGTCTGATCGGCGATGGTGTTTAATAGGTTTGAATCACACAAATCCTAGTTGTACACTGCTTGGGGTGTACAATGATCGGATGTGCTGCTGTTTCGAAAAGCACTGTTCACGCCGGTGCCTTGTTGATATGTGAAGGAGGTGTGGAGAGGGAATCTTTGCAAAGTGCACAATCTTGAGTGTCATGACGTACCCGGCCGATGTACTCAGTCTCTTAGTTCTAAGACATATGCGGTATATGGTGGTGCTAATCCACAGTATAATGTACTTATAGTGTTATGACGCCTTGTGTTGTGTGTAACCGCTGAGTCTGATGTTGTGTACTTTCCACGTGTGCGTGACGGGGTGTCCCAAAGCACAAGTACTTCCGACCGTTTTCCTAAATAAAAGTGACGCATTATTACACGCCGACTTCCGGCATAGCTCACTGTATAGTTTTGATTTCCATTCGGGACTACTCTAAACCAGAGGGATACCCCAAACCCTTCATCCTCCCACAACCAGGCCCATCTAAGACCCAATGTGTAAGTGTACACACTGAGCCACACTCCAAAACGGGCCCACCAAGACCCACCAAGGAGTGACACTGGTGTGCATCATGCACAAGCGCCAGGATATTAATGTATTCATTTATTTATATCTTTATATCTTTGTCATTACATTATTTATGCAGCGCCATCACCACCAAACATGTATTGATCAGAGTTGCCCCCCACACAGTGCTACACATTACCTCATGTATATGTGTGTGTGTGTGTGTGTATATATATATATATATATATATACATATATATATATACATATATATGTGTGTGTATATGATCCATCTTTTATATATCATGGTTTTACATTGCTGTGATTCTTGCGTTAGAATCCTCTTATCCTTATTGTCTTATGTTTTATCTATGTGTATCATTCGCTATTGCTCCTTATATTGTACATATCATGTTGTACATTTATGTTTTTAAATCCATATACATTTATGCCTTTATATATTATGGTTTATGCATATGGGTCTATAAATGCAACATCTCCTTGCCGTGCATTCCCAAATAGATAGGAATATGTATTCATTGCACATACTGTTTATATCCGTAAGTACGGGGCCACCCCAACCATGTCAGTATATCCCCAAAGGAGGGTTAGTAACTACCATAAGGGTATGTAACTACAAAGAACCTCTTATCCCTACTCAACTAGACAACAGCAATTATATGTATCACTAGTTACCTACACATACTAGAAGATCCACCACTCCATAGATGTACACCAGATACAACCACAAGCACATATATACAAGGCCTTATGTTGCCCTTAAGGTCCACTCTCTACACATCATGTAACACTTTGATGATCCATCAGTAATCCTATTAGTCTTGATATTTCTAGGCACACAAGACATATAAACCTTATTCGTACACATCTAGTTATTATAAAGGTTACATTTCACGTTGTATGTTTATCGCTTTTATAATTGGAAACTAAGGAACATGTATACTCATGCACACTCCTATCAATCTCCTGTTTTAGGAAATCTTTTGTCACTGAGGAAGCTGCAGATTACAGAAGCGAAATGCGTCTGCCACTTTTACTTGGTTTTATTGTTCTTATCAAAGGATTTTACCTACCCAAATTTTATTGGAATTTTACCAATAAAGATACTTTTATTTCTGAAAATGGTCTGAAGTACTTGTCCTTCATGCACACATGGAAAGTACACAACATCGGACTCGGTTTCACGCAACATAAGGCGTCATCACACTATATGTACATTATACTGTGGATTAGCACCACCATATACAGCATATGTCTTAGAACCAAGAGACTGAGAACACCGGCCGGGTACGCACTCAATATTGTGCGCTTTGCAAAGATCCCCTCTCCACACCTCCTTCACAGTATTTCCTCTACTCTACTCTTTTTGTTTTCATTATTTCCTCTAACACAACTATTAAAACATTTTTTATATATACTGTCACCTGCAGACATATTTTATTATTATTATCCCTTCCCTTTTTTGGCCACTATACCATTAGACATACTGTTTTTTTATTCATTTTACATAGCCGCTGGTTTTGTTTACAGTATGCGAGTCTGTTAATTTCACTTTCACTTACGTTCCTCAAGCCCTGCCCACACCAGAGATTTTTTTGTTTTGTTTTGTTTCTGTGGAAGTTCTGGTTTCAGGATGATGCGATTGAGCGTGCTGGTTGAATGCCTTTTGTTTCAGGAAGTAACCAGCCTCTTGATTGGCTGCCTTTTTTTGCAGGAAGTAATCTAAAGTTCCTATGCAGTTCAGGCCCATTTTATGCACCCTTTTTTACTCCTTAAATATTCTGGATTTCCCTCCAGACTCCTACACTCCATAGCAGCATATACTTATGTGTATACCCAGACACATGTATTATTTGTGCTATATATTTTATGAGTGTGTTTTCCTAAGACACCATTGAGAAAACTTCATAATATTGTGAGTGACACACATTTGGTTATTGTTATTATTATATTATACTAGCGACTTGCCCATCAAAAATGACGGGGCAATAAAATCGTAAGGCAGGTAATGCTGTTTGCCACAGACAGTACGTGTTTTGTTGGTCTGAGATCCTTCAGAGCTCATTGCGAGCCTCTTGGTTGGTGTATTTTTTGTTATCAAAGACGCTTTTGCTTTCATCATAAGGTCTGCATGTGATTTTCTTTTTGCGCTTATTGCAAGCCTGTCTCCTGGTGTAGATTGTGTCCTATGAGCACCGTTGGCGCACCTTGTGAGGCGCGCGGTGAAGGGCTTTGGCTTTTATTGCGATAGTGTTGTTTTTTTGTTTTTTTGTGTGTATATGTATGTTTTCATGATAATTAATTAATTAATTAAATCCTAAATTAATATACTTTACATATTTGTAATTAATAGATGCAGCAAGCATTGTGCTGAAGAGCTAACAGTCTGTTTTGATGTTCCTGCAGCATCCAATGTAGATTTGCAGTGTTGGTGAGCTGAGGTGTAAGTGTCAGCAATGTGTGCAGTGTGTAGTGTAAATAGGCTGCGTGCGCAAGGGGAAGCTGTTAGTATAGCTGGTTACCTCTGCATTCTGTAAGTTAGTGTTGTAAAATGGCGGCGAATGTGTATGCGATACGAGGGTGTGGATGATTTAGCGTCCTTGATTATAGTGTATCTTGTACCTTGTGCTGCTTTTTGTAAAAGTTGAATGTGCTTGGTGGTGTTTTGCGTCTTTAGGGGTCGTGTAGCCTCGTTTTCGTTTTTTCCCTCGGCCATTTTTTCTCTCGCTTAGGGGCTTTTCAAGTGTCTAAACTCATTAAATTAAACTTAAATTGAGGTGTAACCTCACTTCCAGATGTCCTGGGTTTCACCCCTTGCTGTGGGTATGCTTTTATTTTATTTTTGTGTGTATTTAGTCTTTTTTTACTGTTTTCCCCTGTGCGCGGTTCGGGCATTAAGATTGTATTTTTGCGAGTTTGTAAAGGGCAAGTATTTTTGTAGTGTAAGTCCTTTATTTTTTTTAAGTCCCGCGGCTCGTATTTTTTTGTGTAAGTCTGTGTTTAGTCATTGCGTGTTAGAGTTTTTCTTTCAAAGTCTTGCTTCTGTGGCTGTTTGTAACGGCTTGTGAGGCGCCTTAGAGCCTCCACCTCCGCAAATGCGGCCCCTTGCTTTGGCTCATTGCAGTTGACGTGGGAGCCTCCTTCTGCAAATGCGGCCCCTTGTATTTGCGGCCCGAACTGCGTCGCTCGTTTTGCGAGTTGTTTGACAACTGTTAAATGTGATTATATTTTTCATTCATTTTATATATACTGTATATATATATATATATATATATATATATATTGTTTCACCTCCGCTTATCGGACCAGCATTCCTCATTCTTTCCTCCATTCTCAGACTTTGTATCCAGTTTGCCTGGACTTTTTGGGACTACCTTCTGACCCTTGGAGATACCATCTGTTAGGACATCACCGTGGACTGATTCATTTGAAGATGTCATTAGCTTATATACGTTGATATATCTCATGCTCATGAGGGTGAAAAATGTGAGTGCATTACCTTATGTGACTTTTTTTTTGTGTGTTATTAAATCATCTTTTATTGCACTCTCACCCCCTCCCTCTTTCCTCATTTGTTTTCACAATTATCAACTATAGTTCCCCTAAATGAGCATGTTGTACAGTATGGAACTACAGTTTTAATTTAAAGCAGCATAAATATATTTATACGTTTCTTTTTTTTCTCTTTTTATATGTTAGAGCAACAATGGAGAAAATACTGTGATAATATTTATATTTTAAATTAACCTGGTTGCTCATCAATTAACAAAATAGCAGAATAATATAAACATTTACTAAGAATGCAGCAACAATGTACAATAATATTTAAGGGTCTTTCTAAACTGACAGTACCATCTATTATACCAAATTTTGAATCCAGAAATGTAGAAACAAATTAATTGTGTGTAATTATATGTTCTTAAGATGTAAGTACTTTCCAGGTGCGTATAAATGGTGTAATTAATCTGATATATATTCAGTCCTTAGTAATTATTAATAGCAATATTAAAAGATTGTTCTTTTATGAACAGCTTAACAAATATTAATGATGCCTTTGGGGATTTATGAACATCTGTGAATCATTTAAAATGTTTAAAGTTAAAGGTTTCCAGTGTGAATACAATACAGTATAAACAGTGTCAGAAATGAGGTATTTATACATAATAAATAATGACCCACTTTTAAAATTGCTAGTAAGGTGAGGCGAATGAGTATTTCATTACAATTCAGGCCACCTTGCAAAATCAACAAGTCTTACTTGTTATAATATGACTAGGAAAAATAATAAGAGACTTATCTTGCAGTATCTCACAATCTATTCATCTTTACTTCACAATTACCTTGCTTTACTCACTGCCCCACAATCACTCTCAAACACTCAGTAATGTCAGAATCTCAATGAACAGCAATAAACGTCATGACATTAAAAACTGTACCTTAATTTGTAATTGTATCTATGTGTAAATCCGCAGCTTGTGAAATTTCAAACTATATCCATATTACTAAAATGTAAATTGTAATCTCACAAGGTTTTGGACCACGTTTAAGGATACTGAAGTCCCATCATTTTGAAGGCTCAGCTACCTTTTGCAATCATTGCTATACGGTACCTGATCTGGCATCCTCTGAACTTTGTACAGCTAACAGGTCAGGTAGTGGACTTTAATGTAACTTTTGTAACGTAAAAAAATATGGCAATATACATGCCGTTTAAATGCAGAATAAGAAACAGAGACTACAGTGTCCCTTTAACATATCCAGAGTATCAAATTATTACCATCCTTTTGAATACTTGATTGACAAATCAGTCTCAAATTGTCTAACAACCACCTGATCTACAGCCTTATTAAATTGCAATTCGGCCAATTGAAAAAGGCTCTATATAAGCAAATAGCATATTTATTTTACATAAGTGTTTAGTTAGTGAAGACCTTGCTTTTGGATAACTAAAAACTTTTGTAAAAAATATGCTATGTGCTTAAATAGAGGCCTATTCATTTGGCCGAATCGCAATTTAATAAGGCTTCTAGTTTCTTTTGAACTTTGTATCAATATCAGAAAGATATCAGACAGAAGTAGAGAACATGTCTTCTTATGGAGCTACTCCTCTTCAACACACTCACAATTCAGGCTATAGTAAAACCGGGTGAATATTCCAAACCATAAACAACATGAAATCTTGTTATGGGCTTCTGGATGGTTAAATTACTAGGGCCTTATTCTAATCCAACAACTTTTAGTAGCTGCAAGGGGTGGTGCAAGCTACTTAGCTATTCTATTTGCAGCCTCTAGCGGCTTATAGCCATTAAGCTGCCATCCCTTGCGATCTTCTCAATTGCACCTTACTTATGTCAGAGCCTTTGATCTTATGCGGTTGAGAGAGTTGCGGCTGCAAGAAAGCCCAATTCGCTATTCAAATGCTACGATCACCCTTCCGTCAAGTCCGTAAATTGCTGAAACCGAGCAGCATCTTACTTACACCCAAATGTACCCGAAGGCTCTTACTTACAAATCGTAGCACCAAGTAAGCCAAATATAAAAGACATCCTGTACTTTTATTAGAAGTGAAAGTGATCTTAGAATTAATAGCACAGCATCGCCCTACTCTCAAATTGGCAAATAAAAAAAGTTTATTTCATGCTAAATTTTCGTCATAAAGTCCAATGGGCTTCATCCTCCAAGCCCCTTGGACGTTTGAATACAAACTCCGGGCCCAGAGGTTGAAGCTTGTTGGATTTCATGATGGAAATTTAACAATGAATAAAGTAGTTATTTATGCCGATTTGCGGGTCTGAGAATATTGTGCTATTAGTTCTAAGAACTAACATCACCTTCTATTTTAAAAAAAGTACAGGATGGCTTTTTTATTTGCTTATGAAGTGCTACGTATTGACAGTAAAACCTACTGCCTTGAATGACCTCCAAGCACCAAACTCGTGGTTCAAACCTGCAAGCCTGTGACTCGTGGTTGAAGCCCGCAAACTCGGGGGCACTGTAAATGCAAATATAAATACAAGATAGCACTGTAAAGCACTGTACATGATGGGGTACACATGGGGTGACATGAGCATTAAAGGGACAACATTCTTAAGCAGGCACATCGCCACAAAACAATACTTGATTTCACATTGAAAGTATTTCCAAAGCTTGAAGGGCTTGAATAACCGCCAGGCCCATAGCTCGGAATTCAAGTCCGTCGGATTTTGGAAATAAATTAAACGTGAAATTAAGTATTGTATTGTAGCAAAGTGCTTGCTTGAGAATGTTGTCCCTTTAATGCTCATGTCACCCATTGTGTACCCCATCATTTATAGTTATTTACAGCACTGTCTTGCATTTACATTAACAATTACATTTCTACAATGTTTGCGGCCTTGAATCCTGAGTAACCGCCTTGCGGCCACGATCCTGCTCAATCGTGGAAGTGCCTACAACCGATTGCATGGTTGCGATCGGCAATAAAAGGGACCTCCTTGGGGAGATGCACATGTGAATACCAATGTAGACTAAGCGATACGCGGGCCGTAAGCCCATCGCAAGGAATAGCAGAGTTGCAGTCATTTTGCGGCCCTTAATATGCAGTATGTTAAATCATTGTCAGGAAATATGAATTATGTCATGGCTACAATGGTAATTACTATATATATATATATATATATATATATATATATATATATATATATATATATATATATATATATTTATATATATATATTATATATATATATATATATATATATATATTTATTTATATATATGTATATATATATAAGGAATAGTACATTAGTGATTCCACTTGAATGTCTAAAAATAAGTTGATAAAAACTTATTTCCTGCTCAAAATTCTCAGAAACACAGTATATGCACTGCAATCTGGGAAAACTGGGCGGGACATGCAAATGAGGCCACATAATGCACCATCACTCTGTCAATCCAAACCATTTTAAACATGGCTCCTTTAATGCATATGCTTACTGTATTACACAGTTTTAGACACAGCAACGGATGGATTTTTCACAAACCAGGTCACTTAACCACATACAGTACTGTTTCACGGTTACTGCCGATCTTGAGTATGGCAGTGCAGATACTGTGTTTCTGAGAATTTTGAGCAGGAAATAAGTTTTTATCAACTTATTTTTAGACATTCAAGTGGAATCACTAATGTACTATTCCTTATTTGTACTACTGTACTTTGTACGGTGGAGGGCTTCTATCACTCTTAGCCCACCATATGTGAAATAATTGCTGTATAGAAATACTCTTTACAACAATCAACACACAAACCAGGCACTCACACCATACTGAAGATCGGCAGTAACCGTGAAACAGTACTGTATGTGGTTAAGTGACCTGGTTTGTGAAAAATCCATCCGTTGCTGTGTCTAAAACTGTGTAATACAGTAAGCATATGCATTAAAGGAGCCATGTTTAAAATGGTTTGGATTGACAGAGTGATGGTGCATTATGTGGCCTCATTTGCATGTTCCGCCCATTTTTCACCAGATTGCAGTGCATATACTGTGTTTCTGAGAATTTTGAGCAGGAAATACGTTTTTATCAACTTATTTTTAGACATTCAAGTGGAATCACTAATGTACTATTCCTTATTTGTACTACTGTACTTTGTATGGTGGAGGGCTTCTATCACTCTTAGCCCACCATATGTGAAATAATTGCTGTATAGAAATACTCTTTACAACAATCAACACACAAACCAGGCACTCACACCATACTGAAGATCGGCAGTAACCGTGAAACAGTACTGTATGTGGTTAAGTGACCTGGTTTGTGAAAAATCCATCCGTTGCTGTGTCTAAAACTGTGTAATACAGTAAGCATATGCATTAAAGGAGCCATGTTTAAAATGGTTTGGATTGACAGAGTGATGGTGCATTATGTGGCCTCATTTGCATGTCCCGCCCAGTTTTCCCAGATTGCAGTGCATATACTGTGTTTCTGAGAATTTTGAGCAGGAAATAAGTTTTTATCAACTTATTTTTAGACATTCAAGTGGAATCACTAATGTACTATTCCTTATTTGTACTACTGTACTTTGTACGGTGGAGGGCTTCTATCACTCTTAGCCCACCATATGTGAAATAATTGCTGTATAGATATATATATATATACACTAGCGACCTGTCTGTCAAAAAGTTACGGCAATAAGATTGTAAGCCAGGTAATGTTGTTTGGGTGCAAAATTAATTTTGTTGGTGTTTTAAGATCCTTCGGCGCTCATTGCGATGCTCTTGATTGTTGGTGTGCTATGAGCAGCATTGGTGTTTTTTTTGTTGTTATGGCAATGAATAATTAATAAAATAAGAAATTAATATACTTTACCTATTGTGAATTAATATATGCAGGAAGCATTGTGTTGAAGAGCTGGCAATCTGTTTTCATGTTGCTGCATCATCAGTGCTGTGGATCTGCTGTGTAAGCGTTATGAATGTGTGCAGTGTAATAGTGTGAGTGCGCGAGGCAAATCCGTTAGTGTAGCTGTGTACTTCCGTATTGTATAAGTTACTGTTCTAAAATTTCGCCTTATGTGTGGTATGCGGCTGTGGCTGATTTAGCGTCCTTCGTTTCGGATGTCGTCCGACTTTTTCGGAGTATCCGTAGCGGTGCTTAGGGGCCTTTAGCCTCGTTTTCGTTTTGTTCGGCGGCCATTTTTTCTCTCGCTTAGTTGATTTTCGGGTGTCTAAACTCCGAAATTTTGAGTTAAATCGAGGTGTAACTTCACTTGCAGAGGTCCTGGGTGCACCCCCTTGCTGTAGGTAGCCTTTTCATGTGTTTGTTATGTGTATTCATTGTGTTTGTAATGTTTTTGGGGTCACGCGGGTTGCGTACTTGTTTTCGGATCTCGTACATCTTTTTCGGGAAATCCGCTTAAGGAATTTTTGAGTGTCTAAACTTTTTTATTTGCAGTTAAATTGAGGTGTAACTTCAGTTTTCGAGGTCCTGGGTGCCCCCCCCCCCCCCCTTGCTGTAGGTAAGCTTTTTATGTATTTGTTGTGTGTATTTATTGTGTTTTTCATGTTTTCATGTGTGCAGTATTCGGACGATTTTTGCAAGGTCGTAATGGGTCGTGACGTGTCTCATATTTTGCTTTCCATGCCAGGTCGTAATGGGTCGTAATGGGTCGTGACGTGTCTCGTATTTTGCTTTGGCGCTTCATGCCAGCAACTGCGGCCCTTGCAAAGCGAGGGCTGCAGGCTCGCTGTGCGAGCCCGCAAGCATTAGCAACAGCTTGCATGCTCACAACTATATATGTGATATACTGTATATATATATATATATATATATATATATATATATATATATATATATATATATATATATATACTAACACCTGTTATCTTGTGACGTAAATATAGTTAATTACATAAATATGAAAAACATCAAGAATACCTTGGTTATGTTGAATAAATATATATTGTAGGTTGGCACAGATTGTTTCCATTTTATTCTTAAATACCTGTGAAGCTAGTGTCTGGAATGGCAATGGGGTCAGCAGGTGATAAGCAGTAGATGAGGTTAATGAGTCAGGTAGCTGCATTCAGGATATATTAAAGCTGGGGTAGGCATGTGAATGGAAGCCATTTAGGAAAGTGTTGCAAGAGCTCTGTCTTCTGTGATGAAGAGAGGGACTTTTGAATTATTCTAGAGGTAAAAGTATAATAATTTTAATGAGAAATTTAAATGACAGAAGTAGCAGCATGTGAAATCGACACTGAGAATTTGATATGTAGGGGTGTTTTTGTCTTTATGAATATTAAGAGAAATCACAAATATTATGATGGTGAATGAAGGGTGAATAAGTAACATATCTGTCTTGGAGATGTTACATTTATATGGTAAGAAACCACTGCAGAGAAAATGTTGTGAGACAAGTTAGTAGAGTGAGGTCCGGAGAGAAGAGATTTACTTGGGTAACTTCAGTATAAAGATGGTACTGCAAACCAAAATGAAGCTTACTAGCTTGCTGGAAAGAATGTATTGAGAAAGAAAAGTGAGAGTTCTAGAAGCTCAGTAGACAGCTAGTGGAGAGGAAGAAGTACAAGAATAAGAGTCACAGGCAGCTGTTAGAGATTAACAATGAGTGGGCAGTATCTCAAAGACTTAGAGCGGTGTGGTAAGTTGTACCAAAGTAGCACAGAGGTCAATGAGTATGAATAAGGAAAAGAAGTGAATGAACAAGTCATTTATTACATTTGATTCCTATAGAGAGAGTACATTAAACACTAGTTTATATGTTTCACTAGTTATATGATTTCACTAGCTATAAAGGAGTTATAATATTGGTTACCAAAAATGGTAACTAAGGTTTTGTGTAGTAACAATTGTATTGTTCCTAATTTGTTACTTATTATTTTCATTGACCTAATTATCATTGTTCATTATGCCTCTATGCAAATTGTAGCTATGAAGGCTTCTATTTTTGGTGAAACATGGTGTATGTCTATTTTTAAACATTTGTCTTGCTGAGAAGATCACTGGAATATTTTGCAATTTATTTTGCTCTGAAATTTTCTTAAAAGGCCATTGTGACATAGTTTTTCATACACATTAAAATATGTATTTGCATATTATGCTGGCATAATGAAAGCATGAGATATTTTTTTTCAAATGTGCCTTGCTATGAGTAAGAAAAATAATTGATTTCAAGCAGAGCATTACACAAATAGCAGATTGTACAAGGCTTGTAATTATAAGGGGACATGATAAATGCCAGAGTGACTTTGTTATTATTACATGTATTTTATGGAACTGGAAGGTATATAATGTTCTAAAACAATTTACTGAATACATTTCTTGACAATGTAAATGTGCACATTTGTTATAGATGTTTCCATCTCATAAACAAAAAGTGATGCATATTTTTAGAAATGTTATGTTGGTCATATGCTTTTCATTTGTCAAATTTGAGGATTCTCACATCTCAAGCCTTTCCTGTCTCTCCATCTCACTCTCTCATTCCTCTCTCTTCCTGTTCTATCTGTCCCTCTTACCTGTTTCCATTTGCTTTTAGTGCTAATTTAAATCTGCAACCAGGCCTACTGAATCTGAGATCCTGAGAACACTGCCCTCCCTCCCTGCCCCTCACCCACCTGCCCTCCCTCCCTGCCCCTCACCCACCTGCCCTAATCAGATTAAATTTATAGAGCCAGGTAATTTACCTGAATTGCTATTTTCAGATTATATTATCACCACTAGGGGTTAGACAACATATTGCATACTAGAGCCTTTCACCTCAGATCCCTCAAAAGTATTTCTACAAAGATTCTAAGCTCAAAACAGGGCCCTCCATTTTCTGAATTTGTTTATATTGTATTTTCTTTATTCTTATCCCTTGTACAGCGCTTCAGAATATGTTGGCGCCATACAAATAAAAGTTAATAATAATAATAATAATAATTAGGTGAAAATTAACAAGTTACAATTTTGTTTTAAACTTTAGTTTCATCTGAACTAAGAGATCTTATCAATGATGATGCTGTTCTCTCTGCACAATGAGATTAACTTTTCATGTTGACTGTGCATGGTATGCCACTGATCATTGCGGTATCTATTAGTAAATCAAAATCTACCTTTTGGGTGCCACTGGTTTAAGCAGTTATTCAATTGTAAACACTTCAGAGATATAGATATTATTTATTTGGTTCAGATGTCAATACAACTAAAAAGTACTTGATTTACACAAATAAAAAAGTTAATTCAGAAAGGTTCTGTGAATCATAGTGCCCTATAAATAAGCATAACAGCAACTATGAATAACTTATTGTGATACATATTGAATCTATTACTAATAAAAATATTGAAGAGAGGGTCTGCAAATGAAATAAGAGAGAGTCAATCTTGACAAATACTTTAAACATGTTAGCCCTTTTAGAATTGAATGAAGAGGCTGAATATGTTTAAGGACTGTTTGCAAGTGTTTCTGTTTTATAAATTCTTATAACTTTATAAACTTTTACGTATTTTACTTATATGCATATGTAATAGTTTAGTTTCAGATATTATTTATAAATAGTTAATTTAGATAATTTATTCTTCATGCTATCTTAATGTGGATTGTTTTCAGTATATTGTATATATTGTATACATATTTTAATATTATATTTTATCAGAGAATTGAACCAATTGGGCGTAGACAAAGATCAGGTAGAAGCCTTTAAAACCCTGATGGCACTTTTGGATGAAGAAAAAGTATCCACAACAAGTAAAAAATAAGAAAAATAAAGAAAAGAAAATTTACTTCAGACTTGACAATGTTCAGCAATATACAGTTTTTTCATGACATGGTGAAAACATTTTTTTTAAAGAACATGCTAATACCATGGAACACACAAAATGTTGGTACAAATTTGAAACAGAACTTGAGTGCACTAGAGAGGAAAGCTCTCAAAGAACTAAGTAATAGTAACATCATTATTAAGCCTGCTGATAAGGGTGGAAATGTTATACTTATGAATGACACAGATTACCTTAAAATGTGCAACAAAGTTCTAGGAGACAAGACAACATACAAAGTATTAAAAGAAAATCCAACACAGAAATTCAGAAAAGAATTACAAGAAATACTGTGCTATTCAAAAGGCAGATAATTGATTGATCAAGCCACGTATGATTTTTTATTACCAAAATATGTCACAACAGCAACTTTCTACACCCTCCCGAAAGTTCACAAACAAGTAATTCCAGTCTCAGGCTGCCCCATCGTTTACTGCAATAACTGTCTTACTGAAAAAATAAGTCTATTTGTAGATGGACATCTGAAAGAAATACTTAAAACACTACCTTCGTATCTGCAAGATACCTTGGATGTTCTAAAACAACTTAATGACATCACAGTACCTGAAGAAACGATCCTTATTACAATTGACGTTGAACAGTTATACTCATCGATACCACATGACAAAGGTATTGCAGCAGTTGAATCCTTTCCTTTTATTAACAAATAACTATTTCCTGTTCAATAATTGTTGGTTTTAACAAAGTAAGGGGACAGCGATTGGTTACGTCCTGTGCCCCAAACTAATTTGTACTTGGGGCACTGGGATAAACAGAAGTATTTGGTGAAGCACTGCAGAAGTATTCAGAGAATGTTATACTCTGGCAACGCTTTATTGATTATATATTACTCTTCTGGGTAGGCACTAAGGATGAATTTCTGGAATTTATTGGTATTTTGAATCAAAACAACTGGAGTCTAAAATGTACATACTCAATTGACAACAGAAAAGTTGAATTTTTGGATTTAATCCTTACACAAGATAATGATGGAAAGATACACACGTCAGTCTTCTGTAAACCGACACCTTTGAACGCTCTCCTTCATTGGTCAAGTCAGCATCCTGTCGCACTTAAATCAGGAATACCTACCAGACAGTACCTGAGGCTGAAAAGGAACAGTGACAGTGAAACCGACTTTAAAATAAAGGCCAGAGATTTACGGCTAAGATTTAAACAACGCGGTTATCCAAACCGTACGCTCAAAAGAGCATATAAAAGAGCATTAAAAAAATAAACGTGAGGATTTACATTACAAGAAAGTCCAAAGAGAGAATGTTGAATCAGATGAAAAGATACAGTGTATAATGAAATACGGTAATGATTGGCAATCGATCAAACAGATTAAAAAAAAAGCACTGGTATGTCCTCAGAGAGGATTTAGCTTTGAAAGAATTTCTAACGATAGAACCTTCAATAACATACAGGAGAAATAAAAATGTAAAAGATTTCCTTGTCCAAAGCTAGTATAATCCTCCGCAAACAACATCTAACTGGTTAACCTCCACGAAAGGCCTGTTTAAATGTGGTCGTTGTAAAGCCTGTAATTATATTCAACCCAGTAAGGATTTTATAGTCTCCATTACAGGCAAATAATATCCAGTTAAGAGTTTTATAAATTGTGAGACCACTCATGTCATGTCCATGTCAAAAATACTATGTTGGTAAAACATTCCGACAACTGCAAAGGCGAATACTCGAACATGTATATTCAGTAACTAAACAACTGGACACCCCGGTATCTTGACACATAAATAATTTTCATAAAAATCAAC
The DNA here is from genome assembly GCA_027410445.1 of Discoglossus pictus. Classification (NCBI taxonomy): domain Eukaryota; kingdom Metazoa; phylum Chordata; class Amphibia; order Anura; family Alytidae; genus Discoglossus; species Discoglossus pictus. Next base: position 163,398,135 of record CM050169.1, read on the forward strand.
CGGAAGTTATGAGATTCCAAGTCTTGGAGAGAATATTCATAGGACCAAGAGGTGGCAATAGTGATCAGATATTACTTCAAAAAGAAAGTAAATGGATATTTACTTTGGATAGCAAATACACTAAAGGCCTAAATGAAGGCTATTCATACTCTGCTTTTCTCTAAAGATTTTGTTATATGACATTAAAAAGTATAATAATCACTAAAGTATAGGATCTTTCAATATTTAACACTTCACATATATTTCTTGTTATTGGTTGACAATGTACATAAACATACACTAGTTTTCCTCACTAAAAAATTAGGCAACACTTTAATCTATTTTATCTATAAACAAGGTTTAGATATACTATTATAATTTAGTTTTTTTCTATTTTTTATAAAGATTAAAAATCGACTGCCTTATTAAATTGCGCTTCGCCAATTGAATAGGGCTCTATATAAGCACATAACATATGTTTTTTTACAGAAGTTTTTAGTTAGTGAACTTCTATTTAAAAGAAAGGTCTTCACTAACTAAAAACTTCTGTAAAAAATATGCTCTGTGCTTATATAGAGCCTTTTTCAATTGGCCGAATTACAATTTAAAAAAGGCTGCTAATATTTACACTCAACACTCAAATTGAGCACTTAATTTACACATTTATGTTTTTTAACACAATTTAAATAGTTAATTCAAATTTTTTTATATATGTCTTTAAATGTATTATTGTATATTATAATAACAAATATCTCTTTATATATTTCTTATTTCTTTTGCTTTCGATTGTAGTCTATATAACTGCTTGGTCTATATATAGCTGTCTATGTCCCCCCTTATTTGGGTTCATCATTAGTTGTATTCCACCAGTCTATTTGGGGTTTTTGTGCCCTTTGTAAATTTATTAAAGTTGGAATTCCATGTATAACGTTGTGACGTAGTTACGCCGACGTGATGACGTTGAAGCGTCATATGTTAGTAGCAATAAAGTTAGAACTACTTTGAATTACGTGATGACACATTTGTGTAGATGCAATGACATCATTGAGTGAAACATCATCGCGCAACCAGCGCTAATAAATCAATCCGGAAGCGATTTAGGCTTTAAATTGCCAGACAAGCCAGCAAAGTTAGAAAAAGTCCATGAGGCAACTCTTTTTCTCTATTATCTGAGCCAGAGACTACTGAAAGTGAAAGCGGCTATTCCTTCATGCATTTGGGTAGCTTGGAGCTTGACAGTTGAACAACAAGTATATATATTTTTATTGCTATATGTTTCCTCAGCTCTGTATTGATATTTTGGAACACACTTTTGTATATAGTGTATAATAGCCCTTTTTTAGTACCACATTTTTTTCCCTTTCAGTTTTATTTAAGTCTATTTTGGCTTCAGATTTTTCTTGTTTTTAGTATACTTATATGAGTGCTTTTTTTTTGTTTTGTTTCAATTCTGTGATTATCAGTATATCCTGTAGTAACAGGAAAATTTGTATATTCTGATTAAAGAGGATTGTATATATCAAAGTGTGATTTCATACACTACTCTTGTTGAAAGCACTCTTATATTTTATATACTTTAAGCGGCGTAGTTTTAGGATTTACAGTATCCAATTTAAGTTTATTTTTTATTTTTGAGTAAAAAAAGGGGTGTTAAGCACCGAGTATACTAACTATATTGATCATATATTTTTTTGTTAGAATATTTTATCACCTTTACATTTTATTTTACACATATACATGTTTTGGTAGAGTGGCATTTCGCTATGTATTTAATCCAGCTGCTTTATTATGTATATGCATTTTATTATAAATTTCAGTACAGATTTTTTTCATAATTTATCATTTTTTTTTATCACATCTAATCTTCATGATATACTTACATATTTCTTTACACTATTGTTTTTTTTTCCAAATGGAGTCATTGTAGGGATAATTAGGCAAATGGAGCACCATCAATATGCAAATTAAACCATATACCTCTGATGAAGCCAATTTACCCAACAAAATGTGTATAGCAGTAATTTCGGTGACATCAAAATGAATGGTGTGACATAATCACTGGCGTCTATATAGATCTTTAATATGAATAAAATAATTCCTACTTTGTATTAATATCTAATATTTCCCAAATCTTGAAATTCATGCTACTGCAAGCGTTAATTGTTTTGAAGTAATTTTCCTAATATATTTAGCTGGATATGTTGTATGCTAATGTCTGAATATTGGTAATATAATGTAAACTAGTGACTTGCCTGTCAAAAATGACAGCAATAAAATTTGAAGCCATCGCAATGCTATTTGCCATACAATGTAAGGCTTTTGCTCCTGTGAGGACCTTTGGAGCTCATTGCAAGCATTGCAATGTACGCCTTCGGCATTTCGAGCCTCTCCCATCGCGAAGACAGATATATAAGTACAGTGTAACAGGAAGTAATCCAAAAGAGGTTGGAAAAAATAAATGTTAATAAAGCACCGGGTCCTGATGGAATACATCCAAGGATACTAAGGGAACTGGGTTCTGTAATAGCCAAATCATTATATTTAATTTTTCAAGATTCACTCACACAGAGTCTCTAACAGATGACTGGAGAAAAGCTGATGTGATACCTATATCTAAAAACGGAGCAAGAGTAAATACGGGGAATTATAGACCAGTGAGCCTCACTTCTGTAGTGGCGAAGCTTTAAGAAGGGTTAATAAGGGATAATATACAAGAATATGTCTATTTGACCAGGATTATAAGTAGGAGTCAACATGGATTTATGAGGGATAGGCCATTTCAACAAATCTAATTAGTTTCTATGAGGAGGTTAGTAGGAACCTGGATCAAGGCAACTCAGTGGATGTAGTCTTTTTGGATTTTGCAAAGGCTTTTGATACAGTGCCACATGAGAGACTAGAAATACAGGAGTTGCAGTAAATATCTGCTCATGGATTGAGAGCTGGCTAAAAGACAGGAAGCAAAGGGTTGTCGTAAATGGAACATACTCCGATTGGACTAATGTGGTAAGTGGGGTTCCTCAGGGTTCAGTATTAGGTCCTCTCCTTTTTAACATATTTGTTAATGACTTAGAGGAGTGTGGTGTCTCCATTTTCGCTGATGACAAGAAGTTGTGCAAGGTAATTAAATCAGATAGTGATGTGCTTTCCCTCCAAAGGGATTTACATAAAATTGAGTAATGGGCATCTAAATGGCAGATGAGATTTAATACAAATAAATGTATAGTTATGCATCTGGGAAGGAAAACTAGCAATTTATAATCTTAATGGAGCAAATCTAGGTGTATCAGATAATGAAAGGGATTTGGGAGTGCTTGTGGACAACCACCTAGGTAACAGTGCTCAAAGCCAAGCAGCAGCTGCAAAGGCAAAAAAATAAATGAATGTATTAAAAAGGGTATAGAAGCCAGGGAAGCAAATATAATTCTGCCACTATACAAAACTCTAGTACGCCCTCATTTGGAATATGGAGTACAATTTTGGGCACCACTTCATAAAAAGGACATTTTAGAACTGGAAAAGGTACAGAGGAGGGCAACAAAACTAATAAGGGGAATGGAGGGGCTAAATTATGAAAAACGACTAACCAAATTAAACTTGTTTTCTCTAGAAAAAGGGCGTCTAAGAGGAGATATGATTACCTTATATAAATAAAAGATTCCACCTTAAAGAAAAAAAAGAGTTCTTCACAGTAAGGGTGGTTAATCTGTGGAATTCTCTACCACAGGAGTTGATGACAGCGGATTTGATAGATAACTTTAAAAGGGGACTGGATTTATTTCTAATTAAAAAGGGAATTCAGGGTTATCATAGAGAGGCAGTATTGATCCGGGAGAAGTCCGGTCGCCGGTGTCTGGGATCAGGAGGGAATTGATTTATTTTTTTGATATATATTTTTTTTATATACAACTAATGAATTAATAGTTAATCCGCATATTGCAGATCAGAGGAGATCTTAAAAGGTTGATCTTGATGGACTGAAAGAACTTCAACCTTAAATACTATGGCCCTCATTCAATTGCAATTTGGCCAATTGAATAGCGCACTAAATAAGTGATAATATTTTTTTTAAATAAGTTTTTAGTTAGTGAAAATCTTCCTTTTGGATAGATGTTTACTAACTAAAAAATTATTTTAAAAAATATGTTATGTGCTTATTTAGACCCCTATTCAATTGGCCAAATTGCAATTGAATGAGGGCCTATGTAATTATGTAACATATAAAATGTATTTTGTACATAAATACTTTACCTATTTATATTTAATATGCATTAATCATTATCCTGAAGAGCTAACAATCTCTTTGGATTTTCCTCAATCTGATAATGTACAGTTGGACTGTTGATCACCTGAGGAGAAAGTGTCAGCAATGTGCAAAGTGTGCAGTGCAAATTGGCTGTGTGCGCGAGGCCAAACCGTTTGTTTAGGCGTGTAAATCACCATTTTAGAATTGTAATGTTATTATTTGCAAGTTAGAATTGTAAAATGGCAATTTTTTTCTATGTGTTATTTGGCTTGCGAGCATTTTCCGTCCGTTGTCATGGTATATTGTATATCTCTTACGTTCCTGGCTAACACGTACGTGCCTGGCGGTGATTTGTGTTCTTTGGTCTCTTTTAGCCTAGTTTTAATTTTTTTCATCTATCATTTTTTTCTCGCTTATCCGATTTTCAAGTGCCGAAACTGGCCAAATTTGGCTTCAATTTGCGTGCAACCTCATTCGCAGGCATCCTGCTGCCCCCCGTGCTTTTTTTCAAAAAATTTGTCATGTTTTTTGTGTTTTTTTATTTACGCGGATCAGCCGTTAAAGTCGTATTTTTGCAAAGTCATTTTTTTTGCCCCCGAGATTCAGAGGTCAGACTTTTTTTGTTCTAATGCCCGCGTTCCTCAACTGCTTGCAGCCTAAGTTCCCCATGTTTCAATGCCTCATCTGCTCGCATTGCTTCGTGAGGCTCGCAGGGCGATGAGCACCTTCGATGCTCATCCCCTAAGTGCTCTGGGCTCCCGCGTGTTTCAATGCCTTAACTGCTCGCTTTGCGAGGCTCGCAGGGCAATGAGCACCATTGGTGCTCATCGCCTAAATGCTCCGAGCTTGGATGGCTGCTATGCTTCAACAACTCGCCACGCTTTGCGAGGCTCGCAAGCATGACAATGAATCTCAGTTTGACAACTACCGTATTATATGTGATATAAAATATCTGCTGTTGTATGGTTGAAATAATTCAGTTAGGCTAGTGTTTATTAAATTCATAGAACTTGGATTTTCATTGTATACCACCGTTATAACAAACCCTAACACCCCATTAACAATAAATTGCGATGACCCTTATTACAACTTGCTGTTATATTGGAAAAAGCCTTTAATAATTTGCATGATTAGCTGAGCTGCTGGATTACAGGTTTCAATTAGCTATCTCACCCATTTTGAAGAATGTGATCATCTTCATTTTAAATGTTTTCCTCTCCTGGGTGTTTTTGAAATTTCTCCTAAATATTTAGAAGTTTTGAATGGAGTGATCTTACAGATAAAATGGTGCCCAATTGGGGTACAGTGGTTATCTTCATTGTGCTTTTTCAATAGGATGTTAGTGCAAATTCATCCCAAGGTTTCCACAATGTGGAAGAATGTACGTTAATATAACTCTCTGATGTTGTAGGGCTTGTGTTATGTAGCTTTGTCATCTATATATATATATATATATATATATATATATATATATATATATATATATATATATACATATATGTTCTGAAATATGTATTAGAGGATTCCATTGCAAGGTTTGGTTCCATTTTTCTGTGTTCATTTGTTCATCGGTCAGTCTTCTAGTCTTTGTTTCAGGTTCGGTGGCCGTTTAGATGCAAGGATGGAAGGTTTGGGGAATATGTTTTTAATTGTGGATCCTCAATTAGTAGTGGTTGTATATCTTTTAATATTCTGCTTATTTTATCCAAAGCTGGATGGGATGTGGCCATGTATATGTAAAGTTGTTTCTTTTGTTTTGTACTGTAACAGGTGTTCATTGTATGTAAAGGTTCAGGTTATTTTCTGGGTAATGATGCAGGGTTTGTAACCCTACTATCTGAAAGATTCAGACAGTGGTTTAAAGTATGATTTAACAAACTATACACATACTAATTACTTTAATTAAAACAGTATCATAGAAAGAATATAATAATAATATTTTCAGGGAAGAACACCATGATAGTAAATCATTTATCAGTTAGATAATATTTATCTTTATGCAGATATATGGATACAAGATATAATATTTTCTGATAAAGCAATCAGGCACAAAAACTATTTTTGTATTTCATGGGTATATTTAGGTTTTATGCTGCCCTAATCCATTTAAACTTATGTGCTCCCACACCGCATTTGTTTGAATGCACCACACCTATATATATCCCAACTCATAGGATTATGAGAATTTAAATGTATGCATATCAAAAAGTATTGGGTACACTTATAGACAGCACTGTTACTAAAAACAGGCATTTCTGTGGCTATACAACCATAAGATTTTGCATCAGCATTTTTGGACAGCCAGTTGCCCCTTGAACATGTGTTGCCCTAGGTGTAAGTCTAAACACACCACTGTTGTATTTCTGCTTATTCACTTTTGACCAAGCAAATCTCTACTACTCTTGTTAAAACATGTATTTCATTCATATCTTTCATATTCAGATGTAATTGTTTACTAATACCCTGGTATTGTTATCCAATACATGCTTCTATATTACAGGAATCAGTTAGTTTACCAAGATCTTTGTTTCATATATCATACAAAGAGATAGCTCTGTGATTTTAATTTACAAAAGCTTCAACGCTTGGAAACAAGACATCACATGTTATTGTCCTCCTACCCAGTGGCATAGCTAGAGCTTTTGCTGTCAGATCCTGCCCCAGAGTTTGTGACCCCTCCCAAAAAAATCAACCATAAGTGTTTAGGATAGTCTAATAAAACCGTATTGCAATCTATTTTTGTATAATTGACCAAGATGAGATTGAATGACCAGTTTGGATGGGCCATTTTATTTTTATCTGCTGCCAAATCTATATTTCTCTTTTATAACATTGTGGTAAAACAGATTGCTATGATGTATTAAGATCAATAGCAAATATTGTGGGATATTTACTGTGTTTTTGCTTCATCGCAGCTCATCTCACCCATATACTTTACACAATTTACTAAAAAGTAATACTTTAAAAAAGTCCAGTGATGTGCTTTATCATGGTAAAAAGCACAAGATTGTATGTTAAATTACATTATCAGCAGCCATAAAATCTAAAGTTTTAAGTATTTTTACATGACAAAGTGTATCCTGCATACTCTTTGAGTAAAAACAGAAAGCCGAGCCGTGTGGCGAAGGTAGTGATTGATAGCAGTTTTTTGCCTGGACTCAGGAATGGACTGACCATTCTTCTTGCTCTGTGCAGAAGAAGTTTTTAAAGGTTAACCTTTTGTCTTTCTTAGGCATCCTACAGGGAGCTTTTGCTGACAGAGGGCAGTCAGTGACACATGTAAACACAGATTTTATTTATTTGATTTCTCAGTGAAAATGCATATATTTCAGAAATTCTGAAAGTATTTCAATATGTTTTTAGGAGATCTTTACTGTGATGTGGTATAAATTGTGCAGAATTAAGTGTGGGATTAAGTGCCTTTGGATCCCTTCAGAAAACTCCTGTCTTCTGTATGTGATGCTTTCCATCTGTGATTGCTCAAGGCATGAGGGACCCCCTGCCTCCTAATACAAGGGGTAGAGGCCAAGGACAATCATAAAAAAGATTTTGATTTTAATATTCTATAAATGGTCAGCCTTCCCAAAAGAGAGAGCAAACATTTATGAAGATTAACACAACTCCAATTTTATTTCAGTTTTTAATTCAGTAACTGTGTCAATATGTTTATGAAAACAATTTTAAATCAGGTCAATCTTAGTAAAATAAGGTCTAAACAGAATCTAAATTGCATATAATCTTCTGAGGTGAAAAGGTGAAGTTAAAAGGTTAATTTTACATATTTTCTCATACTGAAATTGTCTGTGTCATAAAATTAGAGATATACGCAAATAAGGTGGTGAGAAATCAATGAAGTATTGTGTTCATGTAATTCCTACTAATCTGGTGTGAATTAATCAATGCCCTAACTAACAACACTAAGTTAATTAGTTTAGTGAATGTCAATAATCCTTTGAAATGGTGTCAACTGATTTTGTTTCAATGATTATTGAATACTATTTTAGTACTATAGCAGATACGTTGTTGTATCTAGCAGGCAGATTTTAAACAAAGTATAAATAGGCAGTTCATTTTGAGGAATATTAATTAAAACATATAAATGGAATGATAAGTATTGTGCAAATATGTAGATATACTTGTAATCACATATTATCATGGTCAAACTGCAATTTGTTGTCATGCTTGCGAGCCTCGCAAAGTGAGGCGAGCCATTGAGGCTTGGAAGCCTTCCAGCCAGGCATGAGAGACTTAGAAAATACACAACAGCAAAGATACTAACACTTACACCAAGAACGCCAGACATGCGAGACTTTGAAAATAAAACAAATGGCACTCAGCGCTCCTCACACAAACAGTCAGCAGACACACAGAAGAGAAACACACAGGGAAGGCACATGGGGAGATGCTGGAAAGAGACAAATGGCATTCTCAAGAACAAAAATAGTAGGTTAATGAACCCTGCAATGAGCGGGCCCGTACAGTAGGCCGAAGGCACTCATTGAAGGGCTCGCGATAAGCGCCTCAGAGAAGCAAAAGCCTCACATTGTGTGGCAAACAGCATTCCCTGGCTTACAATGTTATGCCCATCATTTTTTGACGGGTAATTCGCTAGTATAGTATAAAAAAGACAATTAATTGTGATATCTTGTGGCTATTTGAACAGAGAGTAAAGCAGACATTTTAGACTACTAATAGGTAAATCAATCACAACATTTCTTTTTCTACTAGATTAATTAACATTTCGATTTATTTCAGCTTTACATTCAAATGTAGTAGTTAAAATGAACTAATTACCCCAGTAGTGGAGCTAGAGAATGGAGGGCCCTGGTTCAACCCTCCAAGGGTAGGTTGTAAAGTAATGTTTGCACTGGGTCCTCACCCGGTACCAACTAACTTAGTGCTCCCGTCCCATAACACCTCACCTCCTTAGGACCCCTTCCCATGACAGAATGGCACTGCTCTATTTTGTAAGTATTCCATAAAATCTGATTAGAACAGGGTTTTTCATGTAAAAGCCTAACAAAGTAACTGCAAGCATTGCATAAAATGAGGGGAAAAAGTTTGACATCATTTTCTGCTTAGTCTTGCCGCATCCACTCATAGTAGTTCTCTCGCAATGGGTGAATAAAATAGTTAGGGATATTTACTTTGCTCTTAAACATGGTGTAATCTGTCATATAGGAAAGTAGAATGGAAGCCTATTTTTCTAAGGTTGTCAAAACATGATGGCTACTAGAAGATTGAAAAAAAATGTTTACGTGGCATTTTTTAGTTAGCCAATTAGCTAGCTCTAATATAAAATGCATTTCTATACCATTAAATTAGCTTTGAACCATGCATATTATTTATAGTTATTTACATATTTTTATGATGTACATGTTTATTTGTATGTGTCAATACCAAGGTAACGTGGGGTGAGCTCCCCCAAGAAAGAACTCTCAATTTCTCAAGTTATCTGCTATTATTTTTGGTATCCACTTGTGCTTACATGTGTGAGGACAGCCTGCAATAAAGTGTGGTTATAGGCACCCATGGTTAACCTCAAGTAGGCATGTTGACATGTGACGTTTCCCTAAAGGGGAAAGTAATCAGCCATTCCTCCCTCAGTCTGGACACATATATCAGATAGTTGGTAGGGGTGTCCTTGTGACCTCTGTAGAGGTCCATAAGAATGGAATCCTCAATCCTCAGGTCCTTAGACCAACCTGTCCGCTTGGGAGCCACCATGATTGTCACCCATAAAAGGGGATGAAAGTGTGTATATGGCAGAAGTTTTTGCAATGCTAATCTTATGGTTACTCTGTAATTGTTCCCCATTGAATTAGACCTACAAATGTGCCTGTAATGTTGCATTAGAGTATTTCCCCTCTTGGATTAATTACAAGGTGTAGCTCTATGGTTCTTCCACAAAGGTTAACAAAATACTGATAATGTATGCCACTGATGGTGAGAGTACTGTCCATCAGTGTTGGTTTTTAGTGCTTGTGGACAACCACCTAGGTAACAGTGCTCAATGACAAGCAGCAGCTGCAAAGGCAAGTAAACTATTAGCATGTATCATGAAGGGTATAGAAGCAAATGAAGCAGATATAATTCTACCACTATACAAATTCCTTATATGCCCTCATTTGGAAAATGAAGAACAATTTTAAGCAGGGCCGATTGAGGACCTCACTAAACCACTAAACCTCCCCCAGTGTCTGGGGTCAGGAAGGAATTATTCTTTTTCCTTTTTAAGAAAATTGGCAATGTTTCAATATTTTTTTTCTGTTTGCCTTCCTCTGGATCAATTAACAACTAACAATTAATCTGCATTTTACAGATCAGAGGAGATCTAAAAAGATTGAACTTGATGGACTAAAAGTATTTTTTTCACCTCAATTACTATGTAACTATGTAACCCACAGAGGGTACGTGGACCTAAATGATTGGAGTTTCTGATCATGGAAGGTCTATCTGGTCCCGTATCTTGACAGGCTTGGTGGTAATAGTTGGACCGACATTGAGTTGGCTATTTCAAACTGTTGTTGTTGGTAACAATCTAAAGATATATGTTAATTACAACAGTTAAAACAGAGGACATTAAGATATCTTTGTTTTTATTCAAAGGGGGATACTATAACAGAGCTGCAGATATATTCAATATTTCTTGATATTTAAATATCTATAATTGTGACGTCTAATGAGTCATAGAGAAGTAGGTTTGCTCTCATGTTCTGGTGGCAAAAACATTTGAAGCCTGGCAATGCTATTTGCCACACAATTCAAGGCTCCCCCTCCCTCTAACTTGCAGGCCTTACGATGAGCTCCTTCGGGTCTAATAACATGCCTCTCCCACCTTCTACTTTACGTCCTTCATCGCTCATTGCGGGGCTTTCCCACTTTAAGTGGCTTCACAGCTCATTGCATGTGTCAGCCAACCTGCAACTTTCGGGCCTCCAATAAGCACCTTTGGCGCTCATTGTGAGCCTTTCCCCACTCTCTCACCCCTGTTTCTCTTTCCCCCTCTCCCTCCCCTGTTTTTCCCCCTTATCTCCCTCCCCTGTGTCTCTTTTCCCCCCATTCCCTCCCATGTGTCTCTTTCCACCCTCCCCCCCTTTCCCTCCTCTATGTCTTATTCCCCACTCTCCCTCCTGTGTGATCATTTTCCTTAAGCCCGAAATGGGTTTCCAATTTACGGGCTTGAAAAACTATTACGTCTTTACTGCCGCCATTTTTTTCTTGCCTAGCCGTTCTGAGACCAATTAAATAGCAAATTAGTTTACAACCTCACTTACAGGCTCCCTGCCTCTCCACCTGTGCTGTGTGTGAGGTTGTAAGCTAATTTTCTAATCAATTGGCTTTTATTAGCGGCCCCCGAACCACTTTCGAGTTACGGGTTTGAAAAAAATGGTGGCCGTTAAACCCATAATTTTTTTGAAGCCTGTAACTCATAAGCCGTTTAGAGCCTCTCCCCCCTCTCCATTGCGAGCCTCGCAATGCGCGCTGATAACGCTCATAATGGGCCTCGCAGTGAATGAGCGCCTCCCCCCATCTATGTTACAGGCCTCGCAATGAGCTCCTTCTATTTAAATTTTTTTTTTTAAGACAAATACTAAACTGCACATGTTTCAGTCTCAACGTAATAAAATTGTATCAGTCTTTCCAAATATTAAGATCTAATATATTGCTCATATTCTAAATACCAAATGTTAAAGCATTGGAAGAAATAAAATCTGTCTTCTAAATCTTTACATTGCATTATTATGCCCTTTGGGAATGTAGCTGTGGATTTAACATGCCCTTTAAACATCCCTAGTAGCGGGTGTTACTCAAATATGTAAGAATAATTAATATACATGTAAATGTATTGTATTTGTATAATGTTATAATATGACATTTGAAATATTACAATTAAATTTGTCCTGCAGATTAAAGACTAATTTAAACATTGTAGGTTTTTGATGCAACCATATGATGGTATTTATTGAGTTCTGATAATGGCAACAAGAACACTATATGCAATGGCTGCAATTGTATAAAAACAATATATAATACTAATTATATATAGGTTCTGGTTTTGATATTACTATGCAACAACTATTCAATCAAATGTGCTGCCAAACTCTCTAAAGTGTATATTAGACAAAAGCAGCTTACAATATATTGTCAAGGCAATTCATACTACGTTTTGCAGACTCATAGCATTAACATCCATGAAAAGCCTGACAGCATGTGTCCAACATAAAGGATGGATGGATATTTGAAAGATGATCATAAATTGCACTATAAATGAGTGGAGGGGGCCAAAGCATATTTATTTATGCAGTTCTCTGTTTGCTATCAAACTGTGGACAATGGACAATGTACCAGGCTTTAGATGAAAGTTTGATTACCTATTGGCTTAACAAGTTTCTTTTTAAGAAAGTGTGATCACTAATTTCCCACCACCCAATCAGATGTGTCTGGAAAAAATAAACAAAAAGAGTAGAGGCGATCATTTAAGAATGATAAATATCTAAGTAGGTTGGTTCTATAGGTCTGGTCACCTACTCAGCATCTTTTAGCTCAGTTGTGCCCCTCACAGGAAGAAATATCCTGTGAAGGGCATAAGTCTCACTCAATCTGGTCTCACTCAAAAGAATGACCCAGTCCCAAAATACCAGGCAATCCTACCCTGAATAGGAGAAACAGCAAACTCCACACTTTTGAGTCTAAGAGTATGGTTAGCCATGAACATATTTGTAATAAATATACAGTGCCTTGCAAAAGTATTCACCCCCCTTGGCATTTTTCATGTTTTGTTGCCTCACAACCTGGAGTTAACATAGATTTTTTGAGGATTTGCATAATTTAATTTACAGAACATGCCCACAACTTTGAAGATGTTTTCTTTTTTATTGTGAAGCAAACAGCAAATAGGACAAAATAACAGAAAAAGTACATGGGCATAACTATTCATCCCCCTAAAGTCAATACTTTGTAGATCCAATATTGTAGAGCCAATACTTTTGCTGCAATCACAGCTCAATGTCACTTTAGATAAGTTTCTATGAGCTTACCACATCTTACCACTAAGATTTTTGCCCATTCCTCCTTGCAAAACTGCTCCAGCTCCTTCAAATCGGATGGTTTACGCTTGTGAACAGCAATCTTTAACTATGACCACAGATTTTTTATTGGATTGAGGTCTGGGCTTTCACTAGGCCATTTCAACACATTTACATGTTTCCCCTTAAACCACTCAAGTGTTGCTTTAGCAGTTTGTTTGGGGTCATTGTCCTGCTGTAGAGGTGAACCGCCGTTCAAGCCTCAAATCACGCACAGAGTGGTACAGGTTTTGCTCAAGAATATCCCTGTATTTAGAACCATCTATCTTTCCCTCAACTCTGACCAGATTCCCAGTCCTGGCTGCAGAAAAACATCCCCACAGCAAGTGACTTGGAGCTGTGATTGTAGCAAAAGATTGCTCTACAAAGTATTGACTTTAGAGGGGTGAATAGATATGCACATTGACTTTTTCTGTTATTTTGTCCTAATTGTTGTTTGCTTCACAATAAAAAAAAAAAAAAACATCTTCAAAGTTGTGGGCATGTTCTGTAAATTAAATGATGCAAATCCTCAAACAATCCATGTTAATTACAGGTTGTGAGGCAACAAAACACAAAAAATTCCAAGGGGTGTGAAATACATTTGCAAGGCACTGTATACACCAAAACGCTATGCTATTACAATTTTATGGATCACTCGCACACCAGTGCAGTGACCTAACTGCAAAAAAATGAATTAAATATTACGGGTACCAAGGATTACTCACAAATAGCCATATTTAATTAAGCATGTGTGAGATCCTGGAGCCCGTAAGTGAGGTTGCAAGCTAATTTGCTATTCATTTGGTGTTTTTTTGCGGGCTCTGACCGGCTTCCGAGTTACGTCCTTGAAAAAAAGCCTATGCTCTCTCACTTTCGTACGGCTAAAAACACAAATTGCTATTCTATTGCTCAATTTCCTCGAGCCTGCAAATGTTTTCACAACCGTAAATGGCAAATGAAGGAGAAAATCCCACGAGTGCTAGAGAGGACCCGCAAGGGAGTTATACACCTGTTCGTAGCAATGTAAATGCAAATAAAAAATCACTTCTGCACTGTAAATAATGGGGAAAGCAATGACAGACATTAGAATGAATTGCACATAAGTCTCAAGCTCGCAAATCGCCAGGAAATTAAAATGATTTTTATGTGTCATTTCGGGGTTGAAACGATCTCTGGTATCAATGAGTTAATACATATCAGGCCACCCATATGGACTAGAACAGTATTTCCATTCATTTTCATAATTCTTTATTTTGTGATTTTGCGAGTCTGATCGCATACCGAACCCAGAATCTAATTGATTGACATGTAACCTCCATGTTTTGCTGAATTGATCATGATCCCGCCCTGAACTGCTCCGAACCAGTGCATAGTTTACGGATTTGGCTTTGGGCCTGTTACGTGCGTGCTTGAGCAATTGAATAGCATCGCAATTGGAGGCGAGCCCGCAACAAACTCGCAGACATTCGGATGTCTGCGATCGAGTATTCAAATTAAATATGGCCCAAAGGCTTTTAAAGCCTCTGATAAATGCCTCAGCAGCAGTGAAAGTGACAGTATAGCACCTAAAATTACTTAAAAAGGATGAAATTGCGACATTATTTGACAATAAACAGGCCAATATCAACATGTATTATTAAACAAAATTTCGGGTAACACACAACCCAGAACTCATGGGATTAACGCATGTCAGGAAACTACTTAGGAACAAATGCTCTAATGCAATGTCTATATATGTTTTTTTTATTTTTTTATTACCACTAAATACACTTTTTTTAATATATTGAATCTATCTATTATTACAATTGTCACACCTATTTAATGTAGAAAAAAGTTAATATATGCGTATATAAATGTATTATGCTTCCTTGCCGCAGTTACGGCACTTGGTTTTGCTCATTATAATAATACTGACATTCTCAATTACTTTCGGCTCCTACAGCTGTTTCTCAGCCATAAAGCTTGTTTTGGGGACTCCCTTCACTAAAATCCCTTCCGGCAAAGGAAGGATTTACATATGTGGGCTGAGTGCTGTAATGCGGGGGAGCAAAATATTAACATCAAAGTGTAACAGAGAAAATACTTCCTGCTGTTGATTTACGGATGTTTCACAGTTTACACCGCCCGATTTACATAGAGCCCTTTATTCTTAAAAATAATATATCCCAGACCCTAAAGGACCCTATGTTTGACAGCATCAAAGTAATGAATCAATGTAATGAATGCCTTTTGTAAGATTAAACAGAACTACTGATATGTATAACGTATGAAATAATACCTCAGTGTAAAAAGCAAACAGTTGACAAGATGCAACTTGCAGTTACATCCTTCTACTGCATTATTACTACCACAGTCCTTCTCTTAAGAGGACTACATTATTCATTAGTCATCACTCCAATAGTTCATTTTTTAATAAGAGCTAAATCTAATAATCAAAAGACATGACTGATATTCAATTGGCTACTTTTTGCTACTCGCAATCCATTTACGAGTTACACTCTCAAAATCACTGTGGTTGTAGAAAACTTAACTCCGTTCTAACTACTCATTTGATATTTGAAGCCCGCAAATATTACCAGTGCTAATCCATATTCAATTACAACAATTCAACAAGCTCTCAATTTCCTTAAAACCTGTAAATGGCAAATGTATCAAAAATTTCTATGAGTACTTGATAGGACATGCAAGTGGGTTAAACAAATGTTCATAACACTGTAAAAGCAAATATAAACACACTACTGCACTTCAAAATACTAGGAAAGCAATGGAAGGCATTAGAATTAATTGCACATCAGTCTCAAGCTCCCAAATCTGTAATATACATTTTTTTTTTTTAAGTTTTATTTCCCTGTTATATCAAGCCCGGGGATCAGGGAGTTAATACATATCAGGCCACCAACATGAACTAGCACAGTTTCCTAATTCATTTTTTACTATTTCTACATTGCTGAATTGTGAGTCCAATTGCAGATCAAACTTCAGCACAGTCTTGCAATTGCATGGGGGCCTGTGTCTGGTACAATATGTATGCTTTTCCTTCTTTCTTATTTACATGTAATCTTTATACATATGGTACCTCCCAGAATCAGATTAAAAATATTTGTACTATACAGTATATTGCTTGTTTTGCTGTGATGACATGTTGGCAAAATACTTGTGATTTGGCTCATTGTATGTAGAGTATTGTGACCTATATATGATTCCTCAACATGTTGCTACCATCACATTTTATTTTTAAACTGAGTGAAGACTTTCAGACTCACTAATGTTGAAGTATCTAGATGAAATGTGAATGAGAATAAACATGTTAGTGACTGAAGATGTCAGGAATGTGTATGTCACAATCTGATAGCTCAGAAGCACAGTTCTACATATTGAGCTGTCTTTGTTAGTTTTATGAACTATAAATCTGCTTGTCTAACATCTGATTCAGATATAAAAAACTTGATTAATAACTTGCTTACGTTGAATGCAACACAAGCAGAAACAAAGTTTTATATATGTCTAGATGTACTTTGAGTATCTTGATAAATAGACGCCTTTGTATTTTTTCTGAAACTGTGCTGGCTGGTTGCTCCCTTCGAGTCTATTTCTGTTGAATGACAGGCACTGAATGTAACTGTCTAAATGTAGCAGAAAAAAATATTGATGGTGTGTAAAAAACAGAATAAAATGATAGAAGCTACCTGGACATAAAAGTTTAATTTAGTAAACACTACTATTTCCTTAACTGATGAATCATAAAATCATTGAGTGACATTATTAAGAAAATATTTAGCTTGCATCAAGCACATTACAGATAGTGAGATTACTGGAGCATTGCAAGTTATTGCTTGGCTAATTTCTCTGGGTGCATTAGAGGTTAGAAGATGCATTACTTCTTATACTCTTTCTTGGTAATGTTTTGTAAAAGGAATTGCTAATAAGTTGGCAACAGCAAAGAAACGCGTAGATCAAGAATAACATTTGGAGCAAAGTGAAAATGTACAAGTAGTTAGATATTCATATATGCACTCTGATGTAGTAGGTTAGTAGTGAATGCTAATGTAACTTTATGGATCTTTCCATGCTATATACATTTTCTGTAATAAATGCATAACCTATTGGTACTTCCTTTTCATAATACATTGTGAGGAAAGTATTCATCTTGAAATGACATACTGGCCTTCGTGTAAAGTATAATGAAAATTGCTGAACCATATACACTGTAAAATCTAAAAAAAGCTTTTCCACATAACAGGGTCTCTTTGAATTACCTACAATGGTTTACATCTCTGTAAGGTATTCTTAAAACCAATGTCATATAATTTAAATAAATACTTATATCAAGAGATAGGAAAATTATTTTTAGCAAAAATTAGCTGTCAAATTAAGTTTGAAAGTAAATGTTAAAAAAATGTAAAATAATAAAACCTACATACCAGGGTCACACAACAGAACATAAAATATTTGCTGAAAAGTGTTATCAAGGATATGATAATAAAAGCAAAGTATTGTGTTTCATATCCTGATGATATTGTTTTTTTTATTTTATCGTTTTCACAAAAAAAAATACAAAATTTACAATACAAAAATAAAACCATAAAACACAAATAATCAAGCTTGTATATCCTGTTCAGAGTAAAGCCAAGTATAAAAAATCCATACACACGATTCCAATTACAAATACTATTATTTTATTTAATCTAATGCGGGTAAATTATTTATGGAACTACACGAAGATACGGGTATAGGCCTTATTGCTTGTTATTCCTTAATATTCCTTGCGTTTCAGTACTTATCCCATTTAGACCAGTTAAATTACCTAGAGACTATTAGGCGTGAGCAAAGACTTTGGACTCCTCATTATTTCTCTATTATGATCTATGCCATTTTCCAACTCAATCCAGGAAGGGACTTTTTGATTATTCCAATACTTGACCAACAACGACTTAGCAACCAGTAAAATATGTAGAATCATCGGTTTATCCTCCTTTGGTAGATATTCAAGGTTCATATGGAAGAATACCTCTGAAGGAGTACACATGATCGCTTGACCTATCATGTTGGTTAGTTCGGTACAAACTGTATTCCAATAATCTTTCACTTTATGGCAACTCCACCAATGTACAGATGTACAGCAGAGCCTTCCTGACCACAGCCTTTCCAACACAAGTTGTCCATATATGGGTTAATTGTATTCATTTTTGCCGGGTCATATGCCATCTGTGGATTATCTTTAAAAACATCTCTGTTTATGAGGAGTTGATAGCTGATCTCTTCACCTCCTTAAACACCATACCCCATGCTTGGTCAGAAAATGCCAACTTTAAATCTCTCTCCCATCCCTTTTTGACAATACTTTTGAAAAAGGGTATAATTTCCTCTAGAATTTTATTACAATTAGAGAAAGAATGACCTTATTCACTTTTTATACACAATTTCTCTATTTTTGATCATTTCGGCATATTTAGGGTTGTGTATCCAAATGTATGTAGGGAGTTATTTAGGGCTTCATAATGCATCTTTCAATGAGCAAAGATTATTGATATTATATAGATCATTGACAAAAACAGACCTTTATTTGTTAACACTATTATTATTGATCGTTTTTTTTGTATCATTATGGTTTCAATTAGAGCGGCTAAGGAGGGGAATCACGCTAGGCCTTTTTCATCTCTAATCCTATAACAAAGTTTTAAAGAACATCTAATATAATATAAAATATATTAAATGTATATGTATGATGCCAGAGACAGGCCTGAATATGGATAACTCCCATTAGATCATTTTCTAATCCTATCCATCTAGATTTATTATAGTCCTTGTTCCAACTAATAACTTGGACTATGGCTATGTTCTCATAATTTCCTTTTACACGGGGCCCCAAGCCCCCATTTTCAAATGGGCTATAGTCCTCTTAATCCTTGGTCTTTTCCCAAAATAGACAAACTCATCAATTACAGCCTGTAGCTATTTTATATACTTACTTGGAAGGTAGGTTATCTTTGGAATTATACTCATATTAACCAACGAAAACTAACCAAGAGAGTTTTACATTCCTCCACTCTGTCAGTATCCTCTTTATATCTTTTGTTAGCTCACTTAAGTTGTCCAGCAAGATAATTTTTACTTAAAAGGGAATTGTATTCCTAAATGAACTAAGGACAACGATCTCCAATTAAATAGATAATCTCTTTCCAGGGAGTCCCTTGTCTCCCCCGCTATTCCCCTAACCAGGGAATCAGATTTAGCAACCAAATTCATCAAAAACCGGGGGAGGTCAGGGTTAAAACAAAATCATCAGCAAAGGACATACATTTGTATTCCTCCTTTCCTATGACCACACCTTCAATCTCCTGTGAATCTCGTAAAAGGATAGATAACGGTTCCAAAAAAAGGGTAAACAGCGGGGAGACAAAGTCCAAACCTCTGCAAAACCTCTTTCAAAAATCCCCAGTTGACACTGTCAAACACTTTCTCGGCGTCTAAAGACAGGATCAACATGGGGATATCCTTAGCCTTATCAAAACTAACGATATTTAGCAAATGCCTCGTGTTATCTGAGGCCATGACGGCCAGTTATAAAGCCTGTTTAATCTTGATGGATTAAAACAGGAATTACTTCTTTCAGGCAGTTTGCCAGTATCTTAGAATAAAACTTTATATCTAGATTAATGAGAGATATAGGGCGGTAACTCCTACAATCCTCCGGATTATTACCATATATACTCGAGTATAAGCCGAGTTTTTCAGACCTTTTTTTAAGGCTAAAAAGGGCCCCCTCGGCTTATACTCGAGTCACTCTCCCCCCGTGTCTCTCTAACCCCCCTGTGTCTCTCTACCCCCCTGTGTCTCTCTAACCCCGCCCCGTGTCTCTTTCCCTCTCCCCTCCAAATCCTCAACCCCCCCTCCTCATTATAAACCCCCCTCCTTATTCTCCCTCCTCAACCCCCCTCCTCAACCTAAACCCCCCTCCTCATTCTAACCCCCCCTAAATACCTCCCCCTCTCCCCTCACTTACCTGCTTCTGCTCCGGCCTCTGCTCCTTCTTGACCCGGTGAGCATGTGACGTCACATGCACGCCGCGTCATTAGCATATACCGGATGCCGGCACCCGGTATATGCTAATGACGTGACGTAACATGCACGCCACGCCGTTAGCAAATACCGGGTGCCGGCACCCGGTATATGCTAATGACGCGGCACGTATGTGACGTCACGGCATTATCATATACCGGCACCCGGTATATGCTAATGACGCAGCGCGCATGTGACGTCTCATGTGCGCCGGGTGAAGGAGCAGAGGCCGGGGCAGAAGCTAGGTGAGGGGAGTGGGGGAGGTATTTAGGGTATTTAGGTTGAGGAGGGGGGTTGAGGGGGGTTTAGGTTGAGGAGGGGGGTTTAGGAGGGGGGTTGGGTTTGATGGGGGTTGAGGGGGGTTGAGGTTGAGGAGGGGGGTTGAGGGGGGTTGAGGTTGAGGAGGGGGGTTGAGGTTGAGGAGAGAGATTGAGGAGGGAGGTTGAGGAGGGAGGTTGAGGATGCGGGTTTGAGGATGGGGGGTTGAGGAGGGGGTTGAGGATGGCAGGGTTGAGGAGGGGGTTTGAGGAGGGGGTTGAGGATGGGGGGTTGAGGAGGGGGGTTGAGGAGGGAGGTTGAGGAGGGAGGATGAGGAGGGAGGTTGAGGATGAGGAGGGAGGTTGAGGATGAGGAGGAGGGGTTGAGGAGGGGGGTTGAGGTTGAGGAGGGGGGTTGAGGAGGGGGTTGAGGATGGGGGGTTGAGGAGGGGGGTTGAGGAGGGTGGTTGAGGAGGGGGTTGAGGATGGGGGGTTAAGGAGGTGGGTTGAGGAGGCAGGTTGAGGAGGAGGTTGAGGAGGGAGGATGAGGAAGCAGGTTGAGGATGAGGAGGGAGGTTGAGGAGGGAGGTTGAGGATGAGGAGAAGGGTTTGAGGAGGGGGGTTGAGGTTGAGGAGTGGGGTTGAGGATGGGGGGGTTGAGGAGGGGGTTTGAGGAGGGAGGATGAGGAGGGGGGATGAGGAGGGGGGTTGAGGTTGAGGAGGGAGGTTGAGGAGGGAGGTTGAGGTTGAGGGGGGTTGAGGTTGAGGGGGTTGAGGTTGAGGAGGGGGGTTGAGGTTGAGGAGGGAGATTGAGGAGGGAGGTTGAGGAGGGAGGTTGGGGATGGGGAGTTGAGGATGAGGATGGGGGGTTGAGGAGGGAGTTGAGGATGGCGGGGTTGAGGAGGGGGTTTGAGGAGGGGGTTGAGGAGGGGGGGTTGAGGAGGGGGGTTGAGGAGGGAGGATGAGGAGGGAGGTTGAGGATGAGGAGGGAGGTTGAGGATGAGGAGGAGGGGTTGAGGAGGGGGGTTGAGGATGGGGGGTTGAGGAGGGGGGTTGAAGAGGGGGTTGAGGATGGGGGCGGATGAGGAGGGGGGTTGAGGAGGGGGGTTGAGGAGGGAGGTTGAGGAGGGGGTTGAGGATGGGGGGTTGAGGAGGGGGGTTGAGGAGGCAGGTTGAGGAGGAGGTTGAGGAGGGAGGATGAGGAAGGAGGTTGAGGATGAGGAGGGAGGTTGAGGTTGAGGGGGGTTGAGGTTGAGGGGGTTGAGGTTGAGGAGGGGGGTTGAGGTTGAGGAGGGAGATTGAGGAGGGAGGTTGAGGAGGGAGGTTGGGGATGGGGAGTTGAGGATGAGGATGGGGGGTTGAGGAGGGAGTTGAGGATGGCGGGGTTGAGGAGGGGGTTTGAGGAGGGGGTTGAGGAGGGGGGTTGAGGAGGGGGGTTGAGGAGGGAGGATGAGGAGGGAGGTTGAGGATGAGGAGGGAGGTTGAGGATGAGGAGGAGGGGTTGAGGAGGGGGGTTGAGGATGGGGGGTTGAGGAGGGGGGTTGAAGAGGGGGTTGAGGATGGGGGCGGTTGAGGAGGGGGGTTGAGGAGGGGGGTTGAGGAGGGAGGTTGAGGAGGGGGTTGAGGATGGGGGGTTGAGGAGGGGGGTTGAGGAGGCAGGTTGAGGAGGAGGTTGAGGAGGGAGGATGAGGAAGGAGGTTGAGGATGAGGAGGGAGGTTGAGGAGGAGGAGAAGGAGTTGAGGAGGGGGTTGAGGTTGAGGAGGGAGGTTGAGGATGGGGGGTTGAGGATGGGGGGGTTGAGGAGGAGGTTTGAGGAGGGGGGATGAGGAGGGGGGTTGAGGTTGAGGAGGGAGGTTGAGGAGGGAGGTTGAGGTTGAGGGGGGTTGAGGTTGAGGGGGGTTGAGGTTGAGGAGGGGGGTTGAGGATGGGGTTGAGGATGAGGATGGGGGTTGAGGAGGGAGGATGAGGAGGGAGGATGAGGAGGGGGTTGAGGATGAGGAGGGAGGTTGAGGATGAGGAGGGAGGTTGAGGAGGGGGTTGAGGATGAGGAGGGAGGTTGAGGATGAGGATGAGGAGGGAGGTTGAGGAAGGGGTTGAGGATGAGGAGAGGGACTGAGGATGGGGGGGGGTTGAGAATGAGGAGGGAGGTTGAGGAGGGGGTTGAGGATGAGGAGGGAGAATGAGGAGGGAGGTTGAGGATGAGGAGAGAGGATTAGGAGTGGGGTTGAGGAGGGTGATAAGGGAGGGGGAAGATACACAGGGAAGGGAGAGGGGAAAAGAGACACAGGGAAGGGAGAGGGGAGAAGACAATCAGGGAAGGGAGAGGGGAGAAGAGACACAGCAGAGAGAGGGGACACAGAGGGCACAAGAGGGACACAGGGGGCAGCACATTTCCCACCCTCGGCTTATACTCGAGTCACTCATTTTACACATTATTTTGTGGTAAAATAGGTGCCTCGGCTTATACTCGAGTATATATGGTACCTGGTTTTAAGATGTTAACAATTGTAGTCTCCAATAATTCTGACAGTAATTTACCTGATTTTTTTATTTCGTTATATAAGTCACATAAGTTAATGTTTATTTCAGGCGAAAAAGCCCAGTAGAAAATTTGGTCAAAGCCATCCAACCCTGGTGCCTTGTTTGGTTTACCCTTTGTCAACGACTCCTTCTATCTCATGTTCTGTAATCTCTTTGTTTAGGAAGTTTAAGATATCTTCCGTTAGTCTAGGGAACCAAATTTTATCTAAAAAGGACCTAATTTCTACGTCACTCAGATTAGACTACAAAGGATCCTCCCCAAGGTTATATCATTTTTTATAAAAATCGAAGAAAACCTCACCAATCTTTTCTGAGTGTGTTTGTATCTTTCCATCTGATCCGTACATTTTAGAAACCTTATTTTGTAACCTCTGTTTCTTTAATCTATTAGCCAAGAATTTGCCATTTTTATTACCAAACATAAAATTATTTTGCTGATATTTCCATAACAGGTTATCAGCCTGTCTTTGTGAGATTTTCTTTATCTGGTCATTAATTTCCTTTATTCTCATCTCATAGATTTTATTAGGGTTTTTTATATTAGATTGATGAAGTTTGTATAAATCAACCTAAAGTTCCCTAAGGGGTTTCCCCAAATTTTTCTATATATCTGCAGTATTTGCAATTATAAGACCTCACATATAAGCCTTATAGCAGCACCAGACACCAGTTATAGGAGAATTTACAAATTGGCTGTTTATTTTTAAAAATTCACTCTTCAGGTATTTTACATATTCTGGATCCTTAAGGACCATCGGATCTATTTTCCAACCCTTTTTCTTTTTAATACACTTATCTTCCAGGCAGAGGCTAATCATGCAATGATCGGACCAAGGAGTTAATTCAATGCTAATATTGTTAACTTGATTTAAGGTATCCAAATCTGTGAAAATATAATCAATTCTCGACCACTTTTGAAACCTATTAGAAACTAATGTAAATTCTCTATCTAGAGGATGCAAAATTCTCCATACATCATATAGATTTAAAGCTTCAATTTGCTCTGAAAACTCCCTAGATACCCTAATACTTTGGGCTTCCGTTTTTTTTAATATAAGTTCCCTGTTTATCTAACGTAGCGTTCAGGGACATATTAAAGTCTCCACAGAGAATGGTAATACCTATCCTAAACTTTTGATTTTTTTCCAAAAAACGTTTCAAATATTTAATTTGGTTCTTATTAAGCATATTTGGCCTTATTACATTTGAGCTGAGTTTCAATTCGTACCTCGCAAATGCGCCTCGTAGAGCGATTTGCGTACTAAGAATCATGTTGCGATCGACTTGCGTAATTTCGGACTCCTTGGCGGACATTTGTCTCAGAGAAGTGTAACGTAGTAAGTCGCGGACGAGAATTTTTTACGCGTAAGCTCGTATCTCGCAAAATCGCTAAGTGCGCAAAAATGCCCCAGCAAAATGTTAACGCACTACATACAGACAACTTGACAACCCTCCCTTGTGTCTCATCCCCCCTCCCTCATCATCCTCCCACCTCCCTCATCATCCTCCCCTGTATCTCTTTACCCCCCTCCCTCATCATCCTCCCCTGTGTCTCTTCCCCCCTCCATCATCACCCTCTCCTGTGTCTCTTTCCCCCCTCCCTCCTCATCCTCCCCTGTGTCTCTTTTCCCCCTCCCTCATCATCTTCAGCTGTGTCTTTTCCCCCCCTCCCTCATCATCCTCCCCTGTGTCTCCTTCCCCCCTTCCTCATTACCCTCCCCTGTATCTCTTTACCCCCTCCCTCATCATCCTCCCCTGTGTCTGTTTCCCCCCTCCCTCATCATCCTCCCCTGTGTCTCTTCCTCCCTCCCTCATCATCCTCCCCCCTCCCTTGATGATAAGGGGGGGAAGAGACACATGGATAATTGTGAGGGGTGTTAAGGTAAGGGGTGTTAGGGATAAGGGTTAGGGGTTAGGTGTTAGGGTGAGGGGTGTTAGGGATAAGTGTGATGGTTGTTAGGGTTAGGTGTTAGGGTGAGGAATGTTAGGGTTTGGTGTCAGGGATAAGTGTGAGGGGTGTTAGGGTTAGGTGTTAGGGTGAGGGATGTTAGGGTTAGGTGTTAGGGATAAGTGAGAGGGGTGTTAGGGTTAGGGTAAGGTGTCTTAGGGATAAGTGTGAGGGGTGTTAGGGTTAGGGTAAGGTGTCTTAGGGATAAGTGTGAGGGGTGTTAGGGTTAGGGTGAGGGGTGTTAGGGAAAAGTGTGAGGGGTGTTAGGGTTAGGTGTTAGGGTGAGGGGTGTTAGGGATAAGTGTAAGAGGTGTTAGGGTTAGGTGTTAGGGTGAGGGGTGTTAGGGATAAGTGTATGGGGTGTTAGGGTTAGGTGTTAGGGTGAGGGATGTTAGGGTTAGGTGTTAGGGATAAGTGTGAGGGGTGTTAGGGTTAGGGTAAGGGGGGTTAGGGATAAGTGTGAGGGGTGTTAGGGTGAGGGGTGTTAGGGATTAGTGTGAGGGGTGTTAGGGTTAGGTGTTAGGGCGAGGGGTGTTAGGGATAAGTGTAAGGGGTGTTAGGGTTAGGTGTTAGGGTGAGGGATGTTAGTGTTAGGTGTTAGGGATAAGTATGAGGGGTGTTAGGGTTAGGGTAAGGGGTCTTAGGGATAAGTGTGAGGGGTGTTAGGGTTAGGGTGAGGGGTGTTAGGGATAAGTGTGAGGGGTGTTAGGGTTAGGTGTTAGGGTGAGGGGTGTTAGGGATAAGTGTAAGTGGTGTTAGGGTTAGGTGTTAGGGTGAGGGATGTTAGGGTTAGGTGTTAGGGTTAAGTGTGAGGGGTGCTAGGGTTGAATGCTAAGGTGAGGGGAGGATGATGATAAGGGGGGGAAGAGACAAAGGGGTGTCCTTGCAGCAGAGATCAAAAGAGTTTTTCAGGACTGTATTGCACACTGTGTACAGTAGCCTAGCTATGGTTTTCCCTATTGATGCAGTATCACCTACACTCAGCCTCCTCTCAGTAAGACTGCAAGTTAGTTATGATTCCAAAAACATGAACAGCAACAGAACTGCTACATCAATGTGAACCACATAGTGAGTATTTGTGTAATAATATGGCCACGTATGCTGAAGGACACAAATAACACATCAATCACTTTATTAATGTTGGCCTATCTCTCTCTTTCCAGAATACATCAGAAAGGTAAGCGGTAATAAATAATGACTATCCACAGCGCACGTGTTCTGGTGGAACAAATCACCTCGTGGATGAGCTTGGGACTGCGTCCAAGGTAAAACACTACATTTGGCTCTCCAAATATGCATTAATGTGTAATCTATGTGATATTCCTACATCATTAGTCATCAGATATATCCTTTCTCATCTGCCAGATGAGTAGCTCGTTTCATATGTATGGAAAGAACAGTGAAGACGTATGTATGAAATGAGTAGCATATATTGGTATGTGATGAAGTATGCGCTCAGGGAGGATGTGCAATGTAAATATTGACATGTTCCTTGTATGTTTCAGATCTCAAAGATGAGTCCCTTTCCACAGTCAGAACAAGGAATGATGATGAGCATTCCCACGGTCCAGGACCGTGCTATTGTCACATTGCACCATGTATGTTCATATGTCAGTCATCATGCGTTGCATCGGGTGTGATATCACATCCTCTACATAGAGTTATATGTACCTATTGCTTTAGACATGCCATTCTCACTTCTACTTGGACTATTGTGAAGCCTATATCATACTTCCTTCCAGATCTCTCACTTAGTGCTAATGTGATCCTCCCTGTACATATGGGGAAGAGTAACTCTAGCCTTGGAACTTAACTATTAATGAGGTTCCGTTTACCTTCAGTTACATATGCAACAGCAGATAATAGAGATGCTCATTCACAGAACAGAATACACCTCAAACTGGCCAGTTTGTGAATTCTGCTAACACATGAAATTAGTTTGAACACACTGATATGGTCCTGGTCAGGTTCCCATCTGAGTGTCCAAACTTAGGTATGTAGAGTCTTCTCTCATAGTGGCATTTCCAGTGACCTGACCTATGAGGGTTCTAACATTGACTGATTGAGCACTTCTACCTCTGCAGTTGCATAGGAGTGTCTGTTGCGCACACACACACAAGACTACAGATTACTTTTGCTCATGAGCATATCTCCTTATTCTGTATTGTTGGGTTTGAATATTGAATGTTATCATGATATATTTAATAATGATATAACTGATATTGCCTCATGTTGGATGATGCACTGTATATCCCCCCCCCCCCCTACAACTGATCATCTATACCAATGTCATCCCTCCTGCCTGCATTCTGTCCCCATGTCCCTATTTCCATGTGTTTACTGGAACTCTGTATCCTACCCACCTCCACCATGATACTGAGCAGGCCTGTGGTAATTTGTCACTGTGTGGCTTTGTGAACAATTAAACCATTTTTTTCAGTCAATGTTGTTTGTGTAATCCTGGATATTTACCATGTAACAAGTACATTACCCTGAAAGTCAACAGATGTGCTCATCACTAGTGATGTCGCGAACATAAAATTTTCGGTTCGCGAACCGCGAACGCGAATTGCCGCATATGTTCGCGAACTGCCATAGACTTCAATGGGCAGGCGGATTTTAAAACCGACAGGGACTCTTTCTGGCCACAATAGTGATGGAAAAGTTGTTTTAAGGGGACTAACACCTGGACTGTGGCATGCCGGAGGGGGATCCATGTCCAAACTCCCACGTAAAATTACATATTTGATGCAGAGTCTTTTTTTAATCCATAAAAGGCATAAATTACCTAACATTCCTAAATTGTTTGGAATAACGTGCTTTAAAACATCAGGTATGATGTTGTATCGATCAGGTAGTGTAAGGATTAGGCCCGCTTCACAGTGACAGACCAAACTCCCTGCAGTCCATTCGCACAACCGCAAATTCCCCATTTGCACAAGGTTGGATACCAAGCTAGCCATGTCCCGTTCCTTGTCCTCACTGATGTCATTGAAGGTCTCTTCCTCCACCCAGCCACATACAACACCAAGGGTCCCCGAAAGGTGACAACAAGCCCCCTGGGACGCCTGCTGTGTTTGGTCTGTGGTAACTTGTCTTGATACACCACATGGTCTTCCACCTCCTAAAAGCCACCTTCCTCCTCTGACTCCTCTTCTTCAGACTCCTCTCACTGCATTGCCTCTCTCTGCATTATTATAAGGTGTGTTAAGTAGTACTACTCTTATCAGTTTAATACTTGTTACGTCACCTATCAGGGGACGTGTATAAGGCCTGGATTTTTGGAACCGGGAGATGGAAAAAGATGCTTGATTGGTCCTCCCACTTCAATTTTGGGGCACGGCGCGTGCAATCTAAGGTGCCACCAGATAGGAGTGGTGTGTTTGTAAGTACTACTCTTATCAGTTTAATACCTGTTACGTCACTTATCAGGGGGCCTGTATAAGGCCTGGATTTTTGGAACCGGGAGATGGAAAAAGATGCTTGGTTGGTCCTCCCACTTAAATTTTGGGGCACGGCGCGTGCAATCTAAGGTGCCACCAGATAGGAGTGGCGTGTTTATAAGTACTACTCTTATCAGTTTAATACTTGTTACAGCACCTATCAAGGGGTGTGTATAAGGCCTGGATTTTTAGAACCGGGAGATGGAAAAAGATGCTTGGTTGGTCATATCACTTCAATTTTGGGGCACGGCGCGTGCAATCAAAGGTGCCACCAGATAGGAGTGGCGTGTTTGTAAGTACTACTCTTATCAGTTTAATACCTGTTACGTCACTTATCAGGGGGCGTGTATAAGGCCTGGATTTTTGAGACCGGGAGATGGAAAAAGATGCTTTGTTGGTCGTATCACTTCAATTTTGGGGCACGGCACGTGCAATCAAAGGTGCCACCAGATAGGAGTGGCGTTTTCGTAAGTACTACTCTTATCAGTTTAATACTTGTTACGTCACCTATCAGGGGGCGTGTATAAGGCCTGGATTTTTGGAACCGGGAGATGGAAAAAGATGCTGGGTTGGTCCTCCCACTTCAATTTTGGGTGACGGCGCATTCAATCAGAGGTGCCACCAGATAGGAGTGACGTGTTTGTAAGTACTACTCTTATCAGTTTAATACTTGTTACGTCACCTATCAGGGGGCGTGTATAAGGCCTGGATTTTTAGAACTGGGAGATGGAAAAAGATGCTTGGTTGGTCATATTACTTCAATTTTGGGGCACGGCGCGTGCAATCAAAGGTGCCACCAGATAGGAGTGGCGTGTTTGTAAGTACTACTCTTATCAGTTTAATACCTGTTACAGCACCTATCAGGGGGTGTGTATAAGGCCTGGATTTTTGGAACCGGGAGATGGAAAACGATACTTGGTTGGTCGTATCACTTCAATTTTGGGGAACGGCACGTGCAATCTAAGGTGCCACCAGATAGGAGTGGCGTGTTTGTAAGTACTACTCTTATCAGTTTAATACCTGTTACGTCACTTATCAGGGGGCGTGTATAAGGCCTGGATTTTTGGAACCGGGAGATGCAAAAAGATGCTGGGTCAGTCCTTCTACTGTCACAGGGCCAGGGGGGCGCCCCCTCGTCGGGCTACCTGGTTGATCCTGCCTCAAAGATTAAGC
Source organism: Discoglossus pictus (assembly GCA_027410445.1). Classification (NCBI taxonomy): domain Eukaryota; kingdom Metazoa; phylum Chordata; class Amphibia; order Anura; family Alytidae; genus Discoglossus; species Discoglossus pictus. Next base: position 163,427,853 of record CM050169.1, read on the forward strand.
CATGCATGTTTACATACACATAGCCGGTACAGTGAAACTGCGAATTGCTCATTTAATCAGTTATAGACTGGTTCCTTTGATCTGTTACTTTGATAACTGTCGGAAATAGAGAACTGATACATGCTGACGAGCGCTGACTCCCCGGGATGCGTGCACTTATCAAAAATTAGGTATTGTTGCAGCCGCTGCTGTTGCAGCGACCAGAAAAAAATACGTTTGTTTCCCAGGCAGAAACTGCCCTAAAACATTGCGTTTTGAACCCTAGTTGGTGGCGGATAAGTCACGCAAGTCATGCGGCATTAAAAGATAAAATACTGCAGCTGGTGGACCATTTTTAGCCCAAGGCAGCTCATCTCATCAGCCCTTTTTTAGTCTAATGTATCGCCCAGTGTCAGTCCGTTCGGGATCCATCCCTCATTCATCTTTATAAAGGTGAGGTAATCTAGACTTTTTTGACTTAGGCGACTTCTCTTTTCAGTGACAATACCTCCTGCTGCACTGAAGGTCCTTTCTGAAAGGACACTGGAAGCGGGGCAGGCCAGAAGTTCTATGGTAAATTGGGATAGCTCAGGCCACAGGTCAAGCCTGCACACCCAGTAGTCAAGGGGTTCATCGCTCCTCAGAGTGTTGATATCTGCAGTTAAAGCGAGGTAGTCTGCCACCTGTCGGTGGAGTCGTTCTCTGAGTGTGGATCCGGAAGGGCTGTGGCGATGCGTAGGACTGGAAAAGCTCTGCATGTCCTCCATCAACAACACGTCTTTTAAACGTTCTGTCCTTGCCGGCGTGGTCGTGGGAGGAGGAGGATTACTTTCACCTCTTTCCCTGTTAGAGTCCCGTTGGGCTGTGACATCACCCTTATACGCAGTGTAAAGCATACTTTTTAATTTCATTTGGAACTGCTGCATCCTTTCTGCCTTGCAGTAATTCGGTAACATTTCAGGTACTTTCTGCTTATACCGGGGGTCTAGTAGCGTGGACACCCAGTACAGGTCGTTCTCCTTCAGCCTTTTTATACGATGGTCCCGCGATAGGCGCGACAGCATGAAAGACCCCATATGCACAAGTTCGGATGCTGAGCTACCCATGTCCCGTTCCTTGTCCTCAGTGATCTCACTGAAGGTATGTTTTTCCCCCCAGCCACGTACAACACCACGGGTACCAGATAGGTGACAACGAGCACCCTGGGAGGGCTGTTGTGATTGGTCTTCCTCCTGCTGATAAGGCTGTTTCTGGTGGTGATGGTGACCACAACTCTTCCACTTCTTCATCACGCTCATCTACGGCCTGATCCAACACTCTTCGCAGGGCAAGCTCCAGGAAGAAAACAAATGGTATGATGTCGCTGATGTTGCCTTCTGTGCGACTGACAAGGTTTGTCACCTCCTCAAAAGGACGCATGAGCCTACAGGCATTGCGCATGAGCGTCCAGTAATGTGGCAAAAAAATTCCCAGCTCCGCAGATGCTGTCCTAGCCCCCCGGTCATACAAATACTCGTTAACGGCTTTCTCTTGTCGGAGCAGGCGGTCGAAAATTAGGAGTGTTGAATTACAATGTGTGGGGCTATCACAAATCAAGCGCCTCACTGGCATGTTGTTTCGCCGCTGGATATCTGAAAAGTGCGCCATGGCTGTGTAGGAATGCCTGAAATGGCCACACACCTTTCTGGCCTGCTTCAGGACATCCTGTAAGCCTGGGTACTTGTGCACAAAGCGTTGTACGATCAGATTACACACATGTGCCATGCACAGCACATGTGTCAACTTGCCCAAATTCAATGCCGCCAACAAATTTCTTCTGTTGTCACAAACCACTTTGCCAATCTTCAGTTGGTGCGGAGTCAGCCATTGATCCACCTGTGCGTTCAGGGCGGACCGGAGTGCTGGCCCGTTGTGACTCTCTGCTTTCAGGGAAGTCAACCCCAAGACGGCGTGACACTGCCGTATCCGAGATGTGGATTATTATCTGGGGAGCTGGGGGGGTGCCGTTGATGTGGAGCAAGACGCAGCAGCAGAAGAAGACTCAGCTGAGGAGGTTATGGAAGAGGATGGAGTAGGAGGAGTAGTGGAGGTGGCAGCAGGCCTGTGTGCAAGTCGTGGCGGTGTCACCAACTCCTGCAGAGCCACGGATTCCATGCTTGGCAGGCGTCAGCAGGTTTACCCAATGAGCAGTGTAGGTGATATACCTGCCCTGACCATGCCAGACATGCCATTACTTCCTTTTGCACAATCGAGTACAGGTTGGGGATTGCCTTTTGCGAAAGGACATTTCGGCCGGGTACCTTCCACTGCTTTGTCCCAATAGCTACAAATTTTTTGAACGCCTCAGACTCCACCAGCTTGTATGGTAAAAGCTGGCGGGCTAAGAGTTCAGACAAGCCAGCTGTCAGATGCCGGGCAAGGGGGTGACTTTGTGACATTGGCTTCTTACGCTCAAACATGCCCTTGACAGACACCTGACTGTGGGGAGATGAGCAGGAACAGCTAGAGGCGAGAGACGGAGTAGCGGATGGTTGAGAGGGGGTAAGGAGGACAGCAGTGGTTGACGTGGATGAAGATGCTGGACCAGGAGGAGGATGGCGGCTTTGAGTTTGTGTGCTGCTTGTACTCAGGTGTTGATCCCATTGGCGTTTGTGATGTGACATCATGTGCCTTCGCAAAGCAGTTGTACCTAGGTGGGTGTTGGACTTCCCACGACTCAGTTTCTTTTGGCACAGGTTGCAAATGGCATCGCTGTTGTCACAGGCAGACACACAAAAAAAAGTGCCACACTGCTGAGCTCTGCAGTGACGGTGTTCTGGTGGTGGCAACAGCATGCATTGATTGGCGTGCTGTCTGGCTGAACCCGGGTGCCGATGCATGCTGTCTGACTGTGCCACTAGCTCCTTGCGATGACCTCCCTCTGCTTCCAACTCGTCTCCTCCTCCTCTCTGTCTCCCCATCTGAACCTTCCCCCTGTTCTTCTTCTCTTCTAGCGGGCACCCACGTGACATCCTCGGACGCATCCGGCAGCGGGTACATCATCATCATCATCATCAAACCGTACGTACATGTGTGTAATGCTGCCTGACTGAGACATATCCCTCTTATCTACATCCTCTGGCAATAATGGTTGCGCATCACTCATTTCTTCAAACTGATGTGTAAACAACTCTTCTGACTGATCAATTGAAGCGGCTGTGGTACAAGTGTTGGTGGTGGCTGCAGGCGGGCGAGTGGTAACTTGAGAGGTGCCCGAAGCTAAGCTGGAGGAGGATGGTGCGTCAATGTTCCGAGCGGAAGCTGTAGAAGATTGGGTGTCCTGTGTTAGCCAGTCAACTATGTCCTCAGAAGTTTTTGAGCATTTGAGTTCTGGGTAACTGGCCTCTGAGCACTGGGCACTATTGTAGGGCCAAAGGGAATCACAGCACCACGACGGCTCCTGTGGATTGGCCTGCCTTTGCCTGTCATTTTTTTTGTGATTAGTGGTACTATGTGTGCAAGCTACTGTGACAACAGATATGAGTGGCACTGTGCACTTGCAGAAGTTGGCAGAGTAGACTCTGTAGGCCTGACACACACGCTTGCAGACAAGTAACTGCTATTCAATGTATTACAGTCAAAATTGTATTCTTTGTTTAAATGTGGACTACTGACTAAAACACCAGATATGAGTGGTGGCACTGACTGGGCAAGTGGGCACAGTATATGCTGTGAGCCTAAGACACACACGCTGGCAGGCAGGCAAATTAAATTAGAAAAAAGTGTTTTTTTTTAAATGTAGACTGCTGGTACACCACCAGATTGGATTGGTTGCACTGGGCACAGTAAAAGTTGTGAGCCTGAGAGTCACACACAGACAAGCGGTCAGGCAAATTAACTTAGATTTAACAAAATACAATTTTGGGTTTTTTAAAGGAATACTGCTGGTACACCACCTGTTTGGATTGGTTACACTGGGCACAGTATCAGTTGTAAACCTGAGACACACACAGACTAGCGGTCAGGCAAATGAACTTCAATTTAACAATTTTGGGTTTTTTAAAGGTAGACTGCTGGTACACCACCTGATTGGATTGGTTACACTGGGCACAGTATCAGTTGTGAGCCTGAGACACGCACAGACTAGCGGTCAGGCAAATGAACTTAGATTTAACAAAATACAATTTTGGGTTTTTTAAAGGAATACTGCTGGTACACCACCTGTTTGGATTGGTTACACTGGGCACAGTATCAGTTGTAAACCTGAGACACACACAGACTAGCGGTCAGGCAAATGAACTTCAATTTAACAATTTTGGGTTTTTTAAAGGTAGACTGCTGGTACACCACCTGATTGGATTGGTTACACTGGGCACAGTATCAGTTGTGAGCCTGAGACACGCACAGACTAGCGGTCAGGCAAATTAACTTAGATTTAACAAAATACAATTTTGGGTTTTTTAAAGGAATACTGCTGGTACACCACCTGTTTGGATTGGTTACACTGGGCACAGTATCAGTTGTAAACCTGAGACACACACAGACTAGCGGTCAGGCAAATGAACTTCAATTTAACAATTTTGGGTTTTTTAAAGGTAGACTGCTGGTACACCACCTGATTGGATTGGTTACACTGGGCACAGTATCAGTTGTGAGCCTGAGACACGCACAGACTAGCGGTCAGGCAAATGAACTTAGATTTAACAAAATACAATTTTGGGTTTTTTAAAGGAATACTGCTGGTACACCACCTGTTTGGATTGGTTACACTGGGCACAGTATCAGTTGTAAACCTGAGACACACACAGACTAGCGGTCAGGCAAATGAACTTCAATTTAACAATTTTGGGTTTTTTAAAGGTAGACTGCTGGTACACCACCTGATTGGATTGGTTACACTGGGCACAGTATCAGTTGTGAGCCTGAGACACGCACAGACTAGCGGTCAGGCAAATTAACTTAGATTTAACAAAATACAATTTTGGGTTTTTTAAAGGAATACTGCTGGTACACCACCTGTTTGGATTGGTTACACTGGGCACAGTATCAGTTGTAAACCTGAGACACACACAGACTAGCGGTCAGGCAAATGAACTTCAATTTAACAATTTTGGGTTTTTTAAAGGTAGACTGCTGGTACACCACCTGATTGGATTGGTTACACTGGGCACAGTATCAGTTGTGAGCCTGAGACACGCACAGACTAGCGGTCAGGCAAATGAACTTAGATTTAACAAAATACAATTAGTTTTTTTTTAAATGTACACTGCTGGTACACCACCTGATTGGATTGGTTGCACTGGGCACAGTATAAGTTGTGAGCCTGACACACACACTGGCTAGTAGGCAGGCAAATGAACTTAGATTAGACAAAATAAAAGTTTTGGTTTTTAAATGTACACTGCTGGTACACCACCAGATTGGATTGGTTGCACTGGGCACAGTATAAGTTGTGAGCCTGACACACACACTGGCTAGTAGGCAGGCAAATGAACTTAGATTAGACAGAAAAAAACTAACAAACAGACCGATGTTATAGCCCTACAAAGGGCTTTTTGGGGTGCTGTCCTTGCAGCAGAGATCAAAAGAGTCCTTCAGGACTGTATTGGACACTGTATACAGTAGGCTAGCTATGGATTTCCCTATTGAATTAGTATCACCTACACTCAGCCTCCTCTCAGTAAGACTGCAAGTTAGTTATGATTCCAAAATGGCTGCTGTCCATGAGGTTGAAGGGTCTGGAAGGCAGGGTATAACGCTGATTGTCTGCTGACTGTGAGTTGCAGGGTCAAAGTTTGTTTAATGATAAAGTATAGGGGGCGGATCGAACATTGCATATGTTCGCAGTTCGCTGCGCCCGCGAACATGCTATGTTAGCAGGGAACAGTCTGCCGGCGAACTATTCGCTACATCTCTACTCATCACCATCAGTTAGGGGCGTAACTATTCTGTTTAATATTACTACATAATCATGAATGTAGATTCATAACATCATTTAAGTTGAGCCCTTCAAGTCATTATATACAGCCCTGCATGTCTATAGACATGATTTCTGAATTCACGCCCCTCTGACTGGCACCTACATCTATATTGGCAAGGTACAGATTAATGTAGCATATGTATCTCTGTAAACAAACACACACATATATGTATTGAACTATGTCAGTTCATTCTATCTGTATTCTGTCAACTAGAAAGCATGATATGGTACAAACATTCAGAAACAGTGATAACAGTATAACATCATCATACTTTATTTCATGCACAGAGCACAATCAGAAATGGACAAGACTGTGCATTAATATCATGGGTGTGGTGTGAACGGATCCCAGTATGGCAAGAGGCTGTGGCAAATCTGAAGGGGAAACAGACAACATCATGAGGGTAATGCATAGCATCTACTAGGGTCACATGTGGTCAGGACCCGACAGTAACCAACAGCATATAGCACGCCATTTCATCAACATAACCATTAATGCGCATACAACAACCATATGGTTGCCAGAATAAACAGACACTAGAAAACATGGATCATGTGATACTAAGCGATTCCACACACAGTGTGTTCGGATACATTACTGATGATTGGTCAATACTTTAGATTATGTGAATCTGGAAAACATAGAGAGGAGGTGTTAGAACAATCATAAGCTGTTATTATAGTACATTGTTTTTGCTCTGGACACTACTATAAACCAACTAACATGAACGTCATCTACGAGCAGTAATAACCATATTGATTCTTTCCTGCTCAGTCAGCATTCCCGGAATATGTTGAGGATGTGTGATATGACAAGGAATGCTTCACTGTGAACACAATCCTTCAGCAAAATGTACTATCACTATCTACATGGAATAGTTGTGCCATGCTGATATCACATCTCACTGGCATATGGGTGGTGCCAAGGCCAGACAGGTTACACTGTTCATATTACCCCTAAACACATGCACATTGATCATGATGGCAAACCAAGTAAATTAGCAGTTTGGTTTGGATGACATGAAATAAATGAATCCACTTTCATAATGTTAAAAGGAAGGAATGCTACAAAAAAAATGCTGGTTTGGATTAGCTGATCCTAATGGGACTGTGCAACTCTACTGCCGGGACACTGATCATTATAATGGAAACTCACACAGTCATGTTCCTTAGTGAAGAGATATGTAGTCATATATTGCATTTCTGAGCCATCTGCAGTGGTGAATGACACTGATAGAATGCCTGTTGGGAACTGAGTTGAGTGTTTACTCACATGATGGTATTGTACTGCTCGAAGATGAAGAGAATGTCTTCATAGTTGTGGGATTTGGCTATTAAAACCTACAGAGACAAGAACAAGATATCAATCATAACAATATTGTGTTTAAATATAGCATTTCATCTCAAGGTCAATCCACATTGAACATCAATTGTTGAAATGTTAAACATAACTAGACATGTACACACTCTGTAGCCAGCCAATAGTATGTCAACATCTATAACAATCAGTATTCTGTGAGGAGTGATCAGGAGGCCTTCCTGGATGGTCCTAAGACCTCCTACTCCTTTTTACTGGGCCCCCACCGTCCGTGCCCGCGGACCGTCTCCCACTTCCACATTGTTGTGGTGTGGGAGCATGGGGTGCCACTACACTAGGTGGCAGGGGATTGTTTGGAGATGGTGTCTGAGACGTGGAGGCAGACATCTCAACCGAAGGATGGAGAGTTATGGGCTGGCGGCGGAGTAGACGCATTGACATATGTCTCTCCCGACTGGCCCATTCCTCATATCTCTCCATCCTTCAGTTGTGCCTCCTCATCTCAGCATGGAGAGCTTGAGTACTAGACTGAAGGTCTCTATTGCCAGCCAGGATGGCGCTACTAAGACGTTACTGCCTCTCACTAAACTGTAGCATCCGCTCTGCCCTTTCTTGTTGTGCCTGGTCCTCTCTGTGACACTGGGCCAATATGTCACACAATTGAGCATATACTGGTGGCAGAGGGGCCACAGGCGAGGCCTGAAAGGTTGGAGGCGTTTGCTGGCTGGCTGATGGAGGACATGGCGACTCAGCTGATGGTGACTCAGTGGGTTGTGCCGCTGCAGAGGGTGAAGCCACTGCTGAGGGTGGAGCCGCTGCTGAGGGTGGAGCCGCTGAGGGAGGCACAGCAAAGGGTGGTACAGAAAAGGGTAGCCACTGCTGCATTGGTGGCTGGTACAGGCCCTGAGGTGGCAGCATGTAGCCCTGGGGGTCATACCATGATGAATGGCCAGGTGTATTAAATGATGGGTACCCATGCCCAACATTATAAGGCCTTGGATAAGGGGCAGCATGGTAAAGGGCAGCATAGGATGATGGCATCCATGTGGTGTGCTGCCCCCATTGTTAATGGTGGCAGCTGGGAAGTCTGGGACCAGGACATGGCCGGTTGATATTGCCGGTATGGCTGTGGCCGGCTAGATGTTGCAGTTGAGGGCCCGGGCATCACTTCCCACTCCTCATAAGCCAGTCATGGGGATGGTCCTGGGCCCTCTTGGATATCCTGGCCCTCCTCTTCAGGCACTCCTGCCTCCTCCTCCTCCTCTGCTGGACTTGTGGGTACTGCAATGGAATAAACATATATTTCAATTGGTTGCAATACACAATTGACAGCTATGTGTTTACATATCCTTGACATCATGGTGACCTATGATTGACTGTGGTGCTTTTGTTACACAGATGCATAATAAGCATTATGGATCATGGCTCATATGAATGTGTACTGCATGTGCAGCAGACATGTGCTCTGCTGGATCTGCTGTGCAGTGTATGAGACTGACCAATCTGTGACAAGTTTCCAGAAATGGTTGTTAATATGCAGCTGAGACATGGGCCAGGTTAGGACAGTATATGACACACATGCAGTCCTACAGAGTCTGTATCCACATATGCTGCACAGCCAGATTTTTACTCTCTATCGCAGTGGAGGCCAAAGTCAGGCCTGCATTTGTGGATAGCCATGCTGCACCCAGCTGAGTATATCATTCTCCAAGTCATTTAGTCTAATTGACTCATCTGTGCACATAAAGGAAATCCACATATCCAGGCCTGTGCGCAGCCCAGCAAGTTTGACTTTGGACACCCCTGCTCTATTGCAATCAATCTGGATATAATTAGAAATTGACATATCAGGGAAACAAATTATGAACATGATAGGTTTGCTACCAGGACTGAAATGGTTATTGTCGCCCCATATATCTTTAGTCAACCATAGGGCTTACAGTGCTATTGTATGTCAATTATCCCTGTGTGTGGGCAGGGGTGTAGGAGGCCATATAATTCTTGAGCAAGGGTGGGCAGGTTCGGTCCTGGAGGGCCACACACATGCCTGTATTTGAGGATTTCCCTGCTGTGCACAGGTGAGTCAATCACCTCTTCAGTCAAACCTATATCAGAACCTGTATCTCCTCTGGGCTATAATTAGGGGCCCTGGCCCTTGCCACAACCCGTTGCCCTACGGACTGTGCCTGGGACACCTACTCTTCCTCTTCTCTCCCTGGGACCGCTCCCTCATCTTCACCACCTCCTACCAAGGTATCAGGCCCCTGACCCTCTGCCCCTTTTTCTTGTATTCCTACATCTGGGGGCACCTCCCTCCCACTGCTCTCCTCCTTGCTCTCCTCCTTGCACTCCTCCTTCTCCTCTCCCTCCTCCTCCTCCCTCCTCCTCCTCCTCTCTCTCCTTTCCTCCTCATCCCTCTTGATCTTATTCCTCTTCTCCTCCTCTCCTCACTCTACCCCTCCGATGTTCCCCTCACTCACACTTCGCCTCTCTTGCCTTACTTTCCTCCTTCCCTCCTCTACCCTCCTATGAAAATAAAATAACAATAAATAAATATAATATGTATGTGTAGGTTTATGGGATAAAAAAAGAAAGATGTGAATATTATGTGTAGTTCAGTACATGGTATGGGGGGGCGGTGCAGGGGTGAGGTGGGTTGAGGGTGGTGTAGGTGTGCAGTGGCCTACCCCTAGGTGTAGCTATGTGTACGTATTAATATATGTGTGTGAATTATGTGATATCAGTAATTATGTGTGTTGTGAATTAAGGGTTAAATGCTATGATATTTCAAAAGATACAAACTCATGATACTCCTTCTCTCTCGCTCACTCTCCTTTCTCACAAAAAAAACACCAATGCCTAGACCTGTGTGTCTACTTGCAAAAGCTCCTGCACAGTCAATGATTTTCTGTTTTGGCTCCCTTTTAAAGGCATACTGCTGTCTAGTTAAGTGTTACGTATGACGTATTTCGTGCTATTTACACACGCAAACCTTAATTGATTAATTGATATTGCGGGGCCACGGAAATCAAAGTTATCCTTGAAACCATCCCTCGTTCTCAAATCCTAAGGTGTACAAGATGGCGTCCTTCGCTCGTACCTCGCAGCACTTCAAATTTTAATAGCGTTCTAAACTGTCTAATTTTTCCACTGCGTATGCCTTGCGTTTTTACCTCATATTTACGAGGCTACAGTTAAATAAGGCTGATAGACACTAGCTATTGTTATCAGTCTATTATTCACTAGTCCTGTCCATATAATGAACCTACCAATTGGATCAGTTGTTCCTGGACCTTTAGATTGTTACTAAAAAAGATGGATACCCCTCTAACCTTCTTATTAAAGCAGGCTTCTACTCTTATTCTATACTTTTTATTACTCATATAATGTGAAAAAAAATGTTTTAGATGTGTCTTCTGGAGCAGACAGTCCGCTTTAACCTTATTATAATTCTAGAAGGCAATTTTCCTTTTAGTAGGATAATTCAGGCCATTTACATTGTGTGAAATTATTTTTAGACTCATACTGTACTTAATATGTTCTTTCCTCTGCACCTACTTTTACACCTTCTTTTATTACCTGCATAGGAAAATATGTTAATGATTAGAATCTTGCAAGCATTCATACTATACAAATTACACTTGACAACAAAAAAATTAAAAACCAAGCTGGGTTCAACTACCCAGGTGGTTAACAGAGCGAACATATAGATGTAGGGAAATGTCGGGAGTGGAGAAACCACGTACCTATCTTAGTTACTATCTAGACCTTCAGAGAATCCAGCTAGACCATTGGCTTATGTTAACTTTAAACTCTTTCAATAAACCAATTTGAATTGCACTATGGAAAGGCAACTTTTGTCACTTACTCTCTTTTCCCTTTTATATTCCTAGAACGAATGCTATATATGGTTTTTAAGTTACCATTATATCTATTATAATCTCCAGTGAACTTTAGATATAATATGCAAACTTTAATTTTCGATGATATCTATTATTTTATTATTATCCTCCGTGCACTATATTTGTGAGATATCCAAATTTAATATCAAGATACAATTCAAATACATCATATCTCTATATTATATTGGGGCCCTTTTACAACAGCTTCTTATAGCTAAGTGAACCAGTGTAGATTAAATTATTCTAAATTAATATCATTATTAAGTGAATACCGTATATACTTAAGTATAAGCTGAGTTTTTCAGCCCTTTTTTAAGGCTAAAAAGGCCCCCCTAGGCTCATACTCGAGTCACTCTCCCCCCCGTCTCTCTAACCCTCCTGTGTCTCTCTAACCCCCCCGTGTCTCTCTAACCACCCCCGGTGTCTCTCTACCCCGATGTGTCTTTTTCCCTCCCCCCTCCTAATCCTCAACCCCCCTCCTCATTCTAAACCCCCCTCCTCATTCTAAACCCCCTCCTCACTTTACCCCTCTAAATACCTCCCCCTCTCCCTTTCACCTCACTTACCTTGATCTTCAGCTTCTCCTCCGGCCTCCGCTTCCTCCTGCATCGGCAACAGATATATACTAATGACGTGACGTCGCATGCCCGCAACGTCATTAGCATTGGTCGGGTCAAGACGCTGGAAGGAGCGTGGAGGCCGGAGGAGAAGCTGCAGATGAAGGTAAGTGAGGGGAAAGGGAGAGGGGGAGGTATTTAGAGGGGTAAACTGAGGAGGGGGGTTTAGAATGAGGAGGGGGGTTGAGGATGAGGAGGGGGGTTGAGGAGGGAGGTTGAGGAGGGAGGTTTAGGAGGGGGATGAGGATGGGGGGATGAGGAGGGGGGTTGAGGAGGGGGGTTGAGGAGAGGGTTGAGGATGGGGGGGTTGAGGATGGGGGGTTGAGGATGAGGATGGGGGATGAGGAGGGAGGTTGAGGAGGGTGGTTGAGGAGGGGGTTGAGGAGGGGGTTGAGGATGAGGATGGGGGGTTGAGGAGGGAGGTTAAGGAGGGGGATTGAGGAGGGAGGTTGAGGAGGTAGGTTGAGGAGGGGGTTGAGGAGGGGGTTGAGGATGGGGGGTTGAGGATGTGGGGTTGAGGATGAGGATGGGGGGGTTGAGGAGGGTGGTTGAGGAGGGGGTTGAGGATGAGGATGGGGGGTTGAGGAGGGAGGTTAAGGAGGGGGGTTGAGGAGGGGGTTGAGGAGGGGGTTGAGGATGGGGTGTTGAGGAGGGAGGTTGAGGATGACTAGGGGGTTGAGAAGGGGGGTTGAGGTTGAGGAGGGAGGTTGAGGAGGGAGGTTGAGGGGGGGGGTTGAGGTTGAGGAGGGGGGGTTGAGGTTGAGGAGGGGGGTTGAGGAGGGGGGGTTGAGGATGAGGATGGGGAGGTTGAGGAGGGGGTTGAGGAGGGGGGTTGAGGAGGGAGGGTGAGGATGGGGGTTGAGGATGGGGGGTTGAGGATGAGGATGGGGGTAGAGGAGGGAGATTGAGGAGGGGGTTGAGGATGGGGGTTAAGGAGGGAGGTTGAGGATGAGGAGGGAGGTTGAGGATGAGGAGTGAGGTTGAGGAGGGTGGTTGAGGATGAGGAGTGGGGTTGAGGAGGGAGGTTGACAATGAGGAGGGGGGTTGAGGAGGGTGATAAGGAAGGGGGGAAGAGAGACGGGGAAGGGAGAGGGGAAAGAGACACAGGGAAGGGAGAGGGGGGAAGAGACACAGGGAATGGAGAGGGGTGAAGACAGAAAGGGGAGGGAGAGGGGAGACAAAAGAAAAGGGCACACAAGAGGGGGACACAGAGGGCACAAGAGGGACATGGGGGCAGCACATTTCCCACCCACGGCTTATACTCCAGTCACTCATTTTTCCCAGTATTTTGTGGTAAAATAGGTGCCTCGGCTTATACTCGGGTCGGCTTATACACAAGTATATACGGTATATACTATTTGACCATTATCTCACTAACTACAATTTATATAAATTCTAAAATTCAAGGTTACCGTACCAAATCTAGCTCTACCACCACTCAATTATATTTTTACTTTTGCCACCCCAAGCTACTCATTTGCATTTCTGGTTTATTATTGTCCTTCTCGTTGGTTGTTAAGTTCCATTTCTGTAAAAAGACTGTTCCTTCTTGGACTGAGCCCACCTTAAACCAGGTATGATCCTTAAGTATCGAAATACCACATGGATTAATCCACTTATATTTGATCTCCTCTCACCATAGGGCCTGTGTTATCCTTTGATACTCCCTCCTTCTTGCAAGTGTATAAGTTGATGAGTCTTGTTTTTATTGTAAGATGCTTTAACTATTTCCTCCTTAAAACTAAGATACTGAGTCCTCAGAGTCACATCACTGGGCATTGGTTGATTCAGATTTTTTGGTGGTGGAATCCTTTGTAAAGCATAAACTTTTGATTCCTCTCTCAGGAATTCTTGTAACAGCCTCTGGAACATGTCATCAACATATGTTCTTAACTCCTGCCCTTGTACTGACTCTGGAATACCTCTGAAATTGAGATTTTTTTTTTCTAGAGCGGTCTTCCATACTGAATACTTTCTTAGTAAGATCTTCTATTTTGTCTCTAACTTTGAGGTATATTTTCGTAGAGCGCTATTATCAATAGTTCGGATTTCGCAGATCTTTTCGGTAGCCTCTAGTTTTTACCTCCTTGATAGCTTTAGAGTTGTCTGCTATCTTCCTAGTCAGATTATCTATAAGATTTTCTTGAAAGCGATCTAAAAGTGCTTTCATTTCAGAATAAGTGAGTATTTCTTCTCCCTGTAAACGTAAATTACTTTCATCTGAACTTTTAGGAGTGTTTTCCTGAGAGATGATTACTGATTGATCTGGAGTAGGGTCTCCTAGAGTCATACCGAGCTGATTCACTGTATTTCTTGGAGATGGCAATGAGAGAAATGTTGATATGTCACTTTTTTTATCTTTAGGCTTTATTTTTGGAGCCATTTTTATAATTGACACTTGTTTTCTTTTCCTTGCACCTGTAGTTATGAAAAGAGAGTAGCATTCCCACCCCTATTGGCATTCCTACTTCCAGTGTCATTTAGAAATATTCTTATTACAAAGCCTGGAGACCAACTTGCAGCATATATCAATCCCTTATATGTTGCTTGTGACTCAGCTTCCAGGCTAGCTGTCCCTCTTAACGCATTCAGGGTGTAATAAGTTTATAGATGTTATACTTGTGTTACCAAATGGTTTCCATATTATATATGGTTTGAAAACAAAGGAAGAACTTAGATAGCAGATCTGTTTAATCTTCTATAAAGTGTAGCAGTCCTTTGTACAGTCTTTAGAATAGATGGGTGCCTACATTACTGCTCCCAGTTTAATAAGCAAATTTTTGTAAGTATTTGGAAGCCAGCAAACACTGATTTAATATATTGGCGGCTATCAATGATGGTAGACTGCCTGGCCACCCAATATGATTTACAGTCTTTAGCTTGTTGTAACTCATCAGCAAATATTCAAGGCAATAACCCTTCTAGCTTTTCAGTGTTAATTACAACAATTAAAGATTTGTAAGCTGAGTCAACCAGTCACCTTCTATTTAGCAGTTAAAACTTTGTATACATCCGTAACAAAAGGCCAGGGGATATAAATAACAGGCGACTTCCATATGGTAAGCTCTTAAAAGTTGATAAAGTCTACAGTAATTAGGCTCAATTTGATGACCAGATCTTTTAAATAACAAGAGGCCTGCAGACAGCTTGAAGAGGTTAACATATTCTGCTGATGAAGGGGTTAACATATTTTGCTGACATATTCACGAGATATAGCCTAATCATAATATCACATTCCTATCCTTGGGATGCTTTGCGACCTTGCTAAAACACAAAACATTTCTAGTTGTTCTAAGAAACAGAAAAACACCTGATTATCTGACCTTGCAACTGACTAACATGAACTGTAAATCGCCTCTAATATCCGCCTTCTTTTGCAAGTATATAACCTATGCTATGACGTGGCAATAAACGGAATTAGTACTGAGAATGATTTTGTTTGATGTGTTTTCCAAGCCGCCAACTACTGATTAGGAAGTCCCAACAAACTGGTGTCAGACAAGTGGGATACAGATATCGAAGTACGACGGAGTAGGTGAGTAGAGTGAATTGTGTCTATTTGCACCTTCCTTTGCTCCCACTCTCGTCGTCCTTTGTAAACTGTATACAAGTAAATAAGTTGGGCACAATCCCTGCGGTAGGGAGAATTAAGAATTAAGTCTTGGTTAGACTGTAGGTACTACATGAGGTAGGGAGACTCTCTAAGGAAGAGAGTGTAAAGCCTTGGAAGGCTACAATTAGGCCTCTGGAAGGCCATATATATATATATATATATATATATATATATATATATATATATATATATATATTATTCCTAAGGTGGGAATAGAAAGGATACAATTGATATAAATACTAATATACTTGATGGCTTGGTTGACAGTGCCCCAAATCCGCTTTTGTTTGCTTATGAATTTTGCTGTATTGCTGTGCTGTTTAAGATAAGAAATGTTTGTTATTCTGTGTAAAAATCAGGAAGTAAGGTCTCTGGAGACTGTGTCTAGGGGTAACCCGTTAACTCGTGAATATCTGTCGGAATTGTTGGAGCTATTTCAGCTCAGTACAGCCGAATCCTGTTCTCTGAACCGTGATAACAAATAAGGTTACGTTATTTATTGAGACAACCACCAAAAGTTTTTTTTAGAAGGTAGTTGGAAGTGGGTACTTCCCAGTCTAAACAATCCCCACCTCCCAACCCGGGATAATCATGCAAAGCGGTCATATGTAATTATATACACAGAGCAACATAAGGTCCCGTGAAAGAGCAAACGAGATAAGTAATAATAAAAGAAATAGGAACACAGAAATATAAAGGAACTTTTTCTTTACATACAGTTTTATAATATTCTGATTGCTTTTGTTTATAAAGTAGATGGATTATCTTGTGTTTTGCTGCAAATACATTTGTGAGTGTTTGCTGTACTTTCTTTTCTTTGCAATACAATTGAGAAATGCAGGTTAGAGAATTTTCCTCTGTGTCTTTAAGGCTGTAGAGATTGTGTCCACCACTGACATATATTTCTAAAGCCGGCATATATATAAAAAAAGGGAAATCTTTTTACAGAAATATGTAACAGTGGAGGATTTATGGTCTATCATGTTTTTAAGTGTAAGACAATCTGTTTATTCTATTTTAAAGCTTGCTAACACGTATCTCCTTGTCACTCACCCCCAAAAAAGCTGTGAATTTCTGTGACAGGAATTTCCCCTCCCGGCAGAAAATTCTTAAGGTCGTATTTAGTTTGGATAAGAAAACTGTCATGTGTATGGAATGTTGTTGTTGAACTTTTTAAGGTGGATTCCAGTATTTGTAGTTAAATGTTTGTCAAGAGGTCTCAGGAAGTGGAGTGTTAGTTGGGAATTATTGTAAGTTAAGTACGAAACTGAAGGGAAATAGTTCCTAGAAATGTTTTAGTAAGTGATTTGAAAAAGAGATTTTGTATGTGAATTGATCCAAAATGGAGTTTGTTTTTGAATAGATTGCAAATAGTAAATATGGAAAGAGAAAACAGGCAGCCCTTAACACCGAATTAATCCTTCTACATATATGATGTATCTGAAGTGAATGTGTCAAGGACACCATGACTCAGACTGACATCAGACTTGTTATACAGACTTTTAGACTCTGATACAGAGTCAGGATGGAATTGGGCTAACGTCCCTTCCATTACGTGACAATGACTTTAGATTTGTCCAGGATTTAAGGGCAATTAATTACTCAGTCATCCCAATTGCCCCGATTGTCCCTGATATCACTGCTCTCATTACGGCCCTTCCCCATGACGCCACTATATTTATTATTATTGATTTATCAAACGCATTATTTTCGGTCCCATTGGACTTTGAAACACAACTACTTATGGCTTTCATTTTTGATGGGCGCCAATTAATATGTACCCATCTTCCCCTAAGGCTACGTGGATTCACCAGCTGCTTACTCACTGGTGCTCCAACATACCTTGCGGTCATGGACCCGTGTCATGGTTCCGTCCTGCTGCAGTACGTCAGTGACCTACTGTTTGTTGTGTAGTCCTACCGGGGAAGCCAATAGACAGGATTCACTCAGTTTGCTACAGCACCTAGCAGCTGAAGGTCACAAGGTAACTAAAAACAAAATACAAATGGGGTCAACACATGTTGATGATTAATTATTGCAGGCAATGGATCTCTGAATGCTCACACTATGATTCCATTTTACGTACGGCTGCTAAAGGGGAAAGCCCAAAATATATTCAGTGGACTCCAGGCATGACTGAAGCTTATGCGACCTTAAAAGTTAGCATTATGCAGGCCCCCGCTTTAGGACTACCTGATTATTGTAAACCATTTCACCTTTATATGAGGGACAATTGTAAAACCATGGCCACGGTCTGTGCCCAAGATCAAGGAGGTAGTATGTGTCCCGTTGCATTCTTTTCCAAAGTAGTCCCTACTCCGGTCCAGGGGATGCCGGCGTGTCTCCAACCATTGGCTGCTTGCGCTGTGGCCGTACAGAAAGCACCCCCCCCCCCCTTTTTTTCTCCCCCGCTCAAGAGCAGGGTCAGAGAGAACAGAAGATGCAGCACAACCCCCCCCCCACCTTGCATCCAGTAGTACACACTGAAAACGGAACTAGTAAAAACGGATAACACATAGCAAGTACAAAGAATCGCAATGATTTTATATCTAGAGGTAATGTTTTAGCTGACCGGGTAGCAAACAGTTGCAACAGTCATTTTGCATCAGAAACTTAAAATCACACTGCCAGACATACATACAAAGATGAATACAGTGTCTAGAGAATAACTCTACAGTACCTAACATAGCATTACATGATCATTTGCCTCTACCCACAGCTCCATTCACCCATTAAAAAATTGATTTTACTCATATCCCAAAGACAGAATCAAAGCAATTGTACCTGTTGGTGATAGTAGACCAGTTCTCACGGTCACCTGAGGCCTTTGTAACACAAAAAGAGAATGCTAAGACTGTAGCTAAAATATTAACTACCGAGATAATACTGAGATATGGATGCCCATTGCAAATTAACTCTGATAATGGACCAGCCTTTTTTAGTGCGGTAATTAAGGAACTGGTACAATGGCTACAGATAACCTGGAAATTCCATATCCCTTACCATTCTCAGAGTTCAGGCAAAGTGGAAAGAATGAACCGCACTATTACGGAGAAACTTACAAAGGCCACTGCAGGTACATGGGTGAACTGACAGAAATACGTATCTGCCATTCTAGCAGAAATTAGGATGACTCCTAAAAAGTCTACTAAATTGTCCCCTTTTGAGATTCTAATGGGAAGACCATTTCCAACTCCTTGGGTAAAAGGCCCACTTGTAATTATGTCTGGTGATCTTGATCTTATAAGAGAACAATATATGCAACAATTGATTGATAAATTGAATGGCATCTATGGTGATGTGTCTTCTCGCTTTCCTTTACCCTCACAGGAACCAATACATCCGTTCCAGCCAGGTGACCTCGTCTGTGTCCGACAACTGAACAGAGCAAAGAAGGAAGGCTTCCAATTCGGACCACCGACTACCGGTGTAGTAGTTACCAGTACTGCCGTCCTCACTGACTCACAGGACATCTGGATCCACGCATTACGTTTGAAGCTGTGTCCAAAGAGTGGTGAAGCAGGTGACAAAGTCCCCGTGAAAGCGATTGAAGACAGCGATAATAAAAATGTCAAATCTACTCCTGCATCAACAGAATGCAATTCAAGAACTTTCTCCTGTTGATGTGCATTATGCTCCTGATTTTTTTGCCCTTATGAACATTTCTTAATTGCCATTATGACTATGACCCAGACGAACTGGGACCATTAAAGTCTGTTTGTGGTAAACAATAACACTCACACCAATACTAGTTCACCTCATAGGCACAAGAGATCCACACGTGATAACACAATTATAAAAAATCATCCCTGGGAACGTAATACATTACAAGGATATGCTCACTCCTTTAACCTTTCCAATTGCTGGGTATGTGCACATTTCTCTATACATGAGGGATATAGAGCAGAAGAGCAGGTGGAAAATATTCCTAGACACCGTAGGTATAACCTTCCCACATGCAGGAGTAGGAAGTCTACAGGCTAGAACTATCCATCCTTTCTATACTAGTACAGAAGGCTTCCCTTGTATTCCTTTGTGTTTTTATTACATGCTGTAAGGCTTTATTCCTAACAATTTTCAGCTAAATACTGTGACTTAACACCACCTGGTCAAAGGTATATCTCATGTACTGATACCCTTGAGGGTCTAACACCTTCCAGTGTCTCAGTTTGCTTCCTATCATATATATATATATATATATATACAACACTGCTTACATCCCAAATAAAGATCACGTTGTGATCTAAGAGGGGAATGAAGGGGTTAACATATTCTGCTGATGAAGGGGTTAACATATTTTGCTGACATATTCACGAGATATAGCCTAATCATAATATCACATTCCTATCCTTGGGATGCTTTGCGACCTTGCTAAAACACAAAACATTTCTAGTTGTTCTAAGAAACAGAAAAACACCTGATTATCTGTCCTTGCAACTGACTAACATGAGCTGTAAATCACCTCTAATATCCGCCTTCTTTTGCAAGTATATAACCTATGCTATGACGTGGCAATAAACGGAATTAGTACTGAGCATGATTTTTTGTTTATTACATCCAGTACAGTTCCCCAGAATTCTGAGTGGGGCTATGTGTTTTCCAAGCCGCCAACTACTGATTAGGAAGTCCCAACACAGCTGGCATAATATAATCACAGCTTTCAAAGGTGATATCCTCTCTGACAATTTCAGTATGGTTTACAGTCTTTGGTGGTCTTGATCTGTTTGCAATTTTCTGGGGTAACAACCCACCTGAATCTTTCAATGAGAGTTACAGTTCATGAAGGTATATAGGCTGAGCCAACCGATGACCTTCTAAAACACAACTTTTTATACAGGCGTGACAACTTAGCAGGGAGTATCAATAACCACCGGCCTCCATAGGTAATCTCTTAGAGTGTCTGAATGTCTGCATATCTACATTAGCTGATCCCCCTTTATTAGGCAGTTATTATAAATGTCTGGGAACCTACAGGCAGATAATACTATCCAATGGCAGCTTTCAAGGACGTTAGCCCAATGATCTTTTCAAAGATGATAGCCTGCCAGGCTGCTCAGCAACATTTTATAATTGTTGGTAGATTTGTGGACTGTTACAGACTATTCAGGGGCAATAGCGCACATGAGCATATTGATGTAGTTTTTAAGCTTTATCACCAGTGAACTTCCATTTAACTAGTGCAGCGTTATAGGCTGGCAAAAATTTATATCAGGAAATGCAACCTGCACAAACCACCTCCAGCCGAGGCGCCTCCGGTGTAATGATTACAGCCTCCATCAACTGTGGGCTTCACAATGCTGCTGTCAGTTTCCCACAGGCACCACCTGTTCACATATGCAACTGGTGTCCTGATGTCCTCCGAAGTCTCCTGCGTCTGTATGCGTATCCAGACTGTCAAAATGGCAGTGCACTCACCCATGGTCTCACTGTCTCCAGACCAGATACCAGATGGCAAGGACCTGGAGTAACGGGTCAGCCTGTCAGCCTGTGTACTCTAAGCTTTCCCCCTGCCTGCTTCCAGCTATGCTGGTCCCATCCTTCCACCCTTCCCGACATCAGCCTCACACTGACGTTAGTTCCATTTCCGGATCACAAGAGAATTTATACAGCGTGCATGGTGTTTTCTATGTCAAATAACAGAATATGATGTACTAATTATTGATTAAAAACCAGCTGTTAAAAAGTGAGATTTTAGTTAGGTATAAAATTAAAGTAATATGTTGTTGCAAGTTTTTTATTCCCAAGTAAACAAAAAAGAGATTAAATTAAAAAGGCATTCGACTGCCAGCTCATTTTGCTACAGAAAAATCTATTATCAGAAACAACAAAATGTATCTTGGCAAGATAATTCTTCATCAATTTGCATCTTTCTGATTTAATGGAAACCCAACACAATTCCTGTAATACCAATAGCAGCTAAATATGTAATGAGTGCACCAAGTGCACTGTACTTGTTGAATTTGAAAATGTATTTAGCAGCATTAGGACACAATAGACCCTTGGGCTACATATATTTCGAACCTCTTTAAATAATCTAGAATACCATGATCATGAAGGAATTCTAGAGGGTTCCTCTATTGTATTTAGTTCTCAAATATATTGTGCCCATGACCCAGAATGTTGCCATTTATTTCAGGCTATAAATTGATGCCAGTACCATGGTCTTCCTGGCCTTGTCTTTAGAGCCATCCTTCTCTTGGGCTGGTAGTTGTATACTTTTGTACCATTCTGATGATCTGTTTTTCATAGTAACAGGGTACTCTACTCTACTGTATAAATATTACACTCCATATTGACTGTATACAATGTATGCTTCCCTTGTAATTGTTGACTGACTCCTAATTCATCAATTTCTGCATTTGTTGTCCCCTTCAAATTTTCCCAGCATCAGAGCCTTCTCTAGGGAATCCTGTCTTCTCATGATATGGCTAAAATATTTGCGCAAAAAAAAAAAATATGTTTAATTTCCGTGTTATATCAATCCCCGTAATCAATGTGTTAATACATATAATAGAACTCTCATGGACTAGAATATTATATTTATTGATTTTTTCATATTGCATTATTTCTGTAATGTGGGCACAATCGCAACTCGGACTTCAAAATCGTAAGTGACTGAAATTTAACTTCCATGTTTTAGTGACATAATGATGTCGGTCTCTTTTGCTATTGGCTCCTTCTAAACATGTAACTATGGGCTCAAAATATTGAATTGCTCTGTAACACCTGATATTTAATGAGGCCCATAGTCTTGTAAATTATCGATTATTAAAGCCATTTTAAAAGCTTTCCCACTACAGAAGTGAGGCTCACTGGTCTAATAATTCCCTGTATTTGCTCCTTCACTCTTAAATATATCACATCTGCTTGTCTCTGGTCATTTGGTAGCGACCCCTAGTCGACTGAATCTTGAATAATTAGATATAAGGGTTTGGCTATTACAGAACCCAGGGATTTGATTAACATTTATTGTTTCCAATGTCTTTTGAATTTCCTTCTGCGTTAACCAATTACATTATCTGTACATAGGACGACAATAAGCCGTACCGCTCCCATAGAGTTGGGCTTTATGGCAGAGTGGTCAGAAGAAAGCCATTACTTTCAGCAAAAAACAAAATGGCCCATTTTGAGTTTGCAAAAAGGCATGTGGGAGACTCCCAAAATGTATGGAGAAAGGTGCTCTGGTCTGATGAGACTAAAATTGAACTTTTCGTCCATCAAAGAAAACGCTATGTCTGGCGCAAAACCCAACACATCACATCACCCAAAGAACACCATGGGGGTGGCAGCATCATGCTGTGGGGATGTTTTTCAGCAGCTGGGACTGGGAAACTGGTCAGAATTGAGGTAAAGCTGGATGTGCTAAATACAGGGGATATTATTGAGCAAATTTGAGGCTAGGATGGAGGTTCACCTTCCAGCAGGACAATGACCCAAAACACACTGCAACACTTGAGGGGTTTAAGGGGAAACATGTAAATACTGTATGTTGGAATGACCTAGTCAAGTTTACCATCCAACTTGAGGGAGCTGGAGCAGTTTTGCAAGGAGGAATGGGCAAAAATCCCAGTGTAAGATGTGGCAAGCTAATAGAGACTTACCCAAAGCGACTTGGAGCTGTGATTGGCACAAAAGGTGGCTCTACAAAGTATTGACTTTGGGGGGGGGGGTGAACAGTTATGCACATTGACCTTTTTCTGTTATTTTGTCCTACTTTTGTTTGCTTCACACAAAAAATAATAATAACATCTTCACAGTTTTGGGCATGTTCTGTAAATCCTCAAACAATCCATGTTAATTCCAGGTTGTGAGGCAACAAAACACAAAAAAATTGCAAGGGGGTGAATACTTTTGCAAGGCACTGTAAATTATGTACATTTATATTCAGTATTTTTACTTATTAGTTCTCTGTCCCAATCTATACTTTCTATTGCTGCTCTTAGACCGGTAAAATCTGCCCTTTTAAAATTAACAGTTTTTGTTGGCCCCTTAGAGTTTTTTTTTTTTTAATTCAATCTCAAATGAGATTGTGTTGTGATTACTGTTTAATAAATTGCAACGAGAACAGGAATTGTTAAAATGGCTAAGTGGATGTGGTTGAAGTTATTATCATAAACCATGATTGGTCACAAATGGATATGATACAATAGACAAGATATATATGTTTATCACACCCAAAATATATATGATATAATGGAGAGATATGGAACTGTCCATATATACGCATAAATATGTTAATACTATTGTATATGTAAGGATCCAAATGATATCCTATTGGATAATGTAATAGCTTCCCTCATATAGCAAATAAATTTGCTTAATCCTTGGGGAGCTATAAACCTATTTAATAGCTAAAATATGGAACTGTCCATATATACGCATAAATACGTTATACTATTGTATATGTAAGGATCCAAATGATATCCTATTGGATAATGTAATAGCTTCCCTCATATGGCAAATAAATTTGCTATAACCTATTTTAATAGCTAAAACAGGTTATAGCTCCCCAAGGATTAAGCAAATGTATTTGCCATATGAGGGAAGCTATTACATTATCCAATAGGATATCATTTGGATCCTTACATATACAATAATATTAATGTATTTATGCGTATATATGGACAGTTCCATATCTCTCCATTATATCATATATATTTTGCGTGTGATAAACATACTGTATATATCTTGTCTATTGTATAATATCCATTTGTGACCAATCATGGTTTATAATAATAGCTTCAACCACATCCACTTAGCCATTTGAACAATTCCTGTTCTCGTTGCAATTTATTTATTTATTTATTTAAGCACTTAGGAATTACCATATAGTGATTACCATTTACGTGATTACTGTTTCCCAAAGGTTGCCCTGTTTTAACATTTGGTACCATATCAATATTATTTGTGATAACTATATCCTCATTTCTAGTAGGCTCTTGTATAACCTGTGACAGATAATAATCTCTGAGTGTACTCAGAATCTGCTCCCCTTAGCTAAACTGCTAGTCTCATTCATCCAGTTTATTTCAGGGTGGTTAAAATACTCCATTAATAAAACTTGCCCATGCTTAGCTACATTTCCCGTTTGTAACAATAATTGCATTTCCCCACTTTCAGTTATATTTGAGGGTTTATACCATACTCCTACCAATATTCTTTTAGAATTTGCTCTTCCGCTATTTATCTCTACCCACAATCATTCAACATTATCGCTAGTTCCAGCGTAACTAATGATTTTTTTTTGGCCAGGGAGGAGAAAGCAGAGGTTAAGCTGAAGCATTTGTATGAATCTCTGTTTTTTTTCTGTTTGTGCTGCAAAGCAGCCTGGGATATGTAGTCATATCCATGTTATAAGGTACTATGCATTTTCATATAAGAGTCTCTCTGTGCAGCACATTCACACTTGATTACCACCCTGCTGATTGTCGATTGTCTGCTTTCAACTATTACTGCTGTTTTTGTTTTTGTTTTTTTTGGCAGCAGCTGCACCTATTTTTGTCGTTACCACACCTGCTGATTGTCTATTCCCTGCATCAACTACTGCTGCGTGTTTTTTCTCTCACTATCTCTGGTAACATCTGTAGGTCTCACGTACACAGCAGCAGCTCTGTCTATGCTGATCTATAGTGGGGCCAGCACACAGCACACAGCAGTGACAGGAAGCAAGTGGGTGGGTCACATTCCAGCAGTGACTTTGGGTCTGACATCACTGCTCTCCTTTTGGCTGAGGAAGACACAGCAGGTAATTAATGGGTTAAAATGGGACCCCTAATGCTGCATGCTGATTGGGTCCCCTGGGGGCATCAACATAATCCTAATAGGAATTTGTAGATATTAATTAAAATAAGTTGTATGAAATGTGCTGCATATAGCAAGGAGACTTTTGCCTAATGTGACCAATTTGCCCCCCTAGAGGATGGTGCCAAGTAAATAAGTGTAAAGAGTTCTTGAGAGGAGTGACGGAGTTAAACTCCTAATTGGTGCAGGGTGCAGTTTCATTTTAAAGCCTGGAAAGCAGACATGAAAAGAGGTGGCTGATTAGGCTCTGGCCTAAGTTGTGTGCTGCTGCTGCTGCTGCTGCTGCTAGCAGCCATAGCAAGCCACAAGAGAGGAGCTTGCTGGCTGATCCTGTGTGGATCTGCATACTGGACTTTAAAAGCAAAACCCTGAATGAGAAAATCTTGTTTTACTGTGGCTGCTAGTTTTGGATGGCAGAAAGAAGTGTGTGCTGTTTTGAAGTCGCTGGACTAACAGAGCGGTCAGAGCAACTACACAGTCAGGAGATGAAGCTACAAAAGCACCAAGTAAGTGAATGACAGACGGAGGAGGATTCCCAGGCAGAGTAGCCTAAAAAGAGACAAGGTCTATGCCAGTGAGGAGTCTGGGAGTTGCAGCTAACAAGAGAACATTGTCAGCTGGGTGGACTGCTATAAGAGGAGATTGTGTGCTAGTTTGCTCACACAGATACCAAAGTAAAGCTGCTGTTGGAGCAAAGCCAGCCCTGCAGGCTCATTGTGGAAATCCTGGTGTCAAGTACCTGTTGGATACCAGTCTAGAGAGAGCTGTGCTACAGACTGAAGCATATCGGAGAGACGGTGGTCCCTACGCTTTATCCACTGTTCCATATTTAAAGACGTGGAAAAGACTTCTGATCAAATAAGAGACTGTTTGTATCCTGGCCACAAGGTGGCACTAGAAGAGACTGTTTGTTTTCTTTATGAAATATAATTTCTCCGGAGCAGAGAAGCTGCTCGGGTGTAGTCAGGGTGTTCCTGCATGTTTAGTAAGAAACGTATATGTAGATTTTTATTTTCATTTTTCTACTTCTAATCCTTGTTTATGAAGCCCTATTAATAAACAAGTCTTTTGCATCATAAATCTGTATTGCGGAACCTTTTGTCATAAAGAATTCCTGTGGCAAACGGCCATCCTTGTCACACTAATTAATTCAAAAATGTATTATTCCAGGAAACTTGGGTATGCTTTTTAACAGTCCAGTCATGAGATTCATCCCACCATGTTTCAGTAATGCCTATTAAATCCAATTTTGCATTAAATGCTAATAATTCTAACTCACTCATTATTCCTGGCAAGCTTCTGGCAAGCTTATGTTGTTATGAGTTTGTAGTTTTGAAGTGCCTGCCACTATACTTGAGTTACTTAGCAATACCTCCCTATTGACGATACTACCCTTCCCCCTTCTCCCCCCCATGACTAGTTAATTCATTCCTTACACCCTCTACACTTTCTATCCTATTACTTATATCTAGTCCCTCCCCCCACCTACTCATTTTGAAAAACTCCATCAGCCCTTCTACCATCCTTTCCCTTGACACACAAGCTCCTTCATCATTATGGTACAAACCATCTCTACTATAGAGATTGTACCCAAGTGAGAAGTCAGCCCACTGCTCTAAAAACCGAAAACTCTTTAGTACACCACTTTTTTAGCCATGTATTAACGTCACTAAGCTCCTTTGTCCCTTGGCTAGCATATTGCACTTGTAGTACCTTAGAAAACACAACCTTGGAGGTCCTTGCTTTAAGCTTATTCCTTAGTTCTCTAAAGTCATTCTTTAGGACACTCCATCTTCCATAATGGCTTGCCTTGAATTACAATTTTAATAATTCTGTTATATATTCTTGACAATAGTAGATGATCTGGTGGTTGTCTGATGTGAAATGTCTCATTCCAATCAATTTGAGTTTACTAATTCTCAAGATATTGTTTAATCTTGCCATCTCTTGTTTGACCGCATTCAGTTTGCCTTGGTTCACCATTCTAGCATTCCAGGTTCCTATGCTGAATTTTTCTTTGCAGCAGAGGACTTTCCTTTCCACTCCAGAGACATCCGCAACTGGAAATCCTCTTGGCTTTAGCCTAGCCACTTCATTAGATCTGGTGCTACTCTTACTTTCCCTCTGTTCTTCCTCAGTAATGTAATCGGTACCTTCTGACCTGAAGCACTCATCTTCCAGTGCCATATCATTGTGTCTCTGGTTGTACTTGCCAATAAAGTTTTCTAAGCAAAGTTACTGGATGGGTTGCCAGTTTTTCTCTCCAATGGATTGCAGTTTATCTAACTTCTCTGCTATGACCTGCCCATCTTGGATGACCCTACTTGGTAAAGTTCACAGCTTCATTGAAGTACACAACAAGGTAGCGATCCAGAAAGGGTCCGATGCAATAGTACTATGTAAAGAATCGTGCTTTATATGTTAATGTTAATGTTAATAATAATAATAAATAATAATAATAATAAAAATAATAATAATAATAACAGCAGGCAGCCACAGTGGGATGAAATACTAAAAGTATCATGCTTCAGCTACAACTCAAAATGATTTTGCTCTGGGAGAGGTCAGTCTCTTGTTACCTCTAGAATATTTGATGCACAATTATTTATGTTATCTTTAAAACTTGGACCACCCATCCTTAGGCAAATGCTTCTATGATATGAATGCATGCAACATGAATTTATTTTGTGTGCATTTTTTAACCCTTAGGTGTTCTCAGGTCTTTGTTGCTAAATAGAATAGGATATCAACTCACAAATAGACTTTACAAAAGCAATAACAATGACAATTTATTTTGTGTTGTGTCTATGGTCCCATTATTATGCTATACAACAGGTTATAGTCATGATTGTCTACTTTGATCTACTTTGTAATTTTTGTTTAGCCTAAGTGCAATCAGAATTCTATTACTAATATTTTGTTTGCTATATAAAATAAGTCTAGTTGGGAAAGAGAGAAAAAACAACAAGAACACCTTTTTGATATGGCTATATTTTTTTTATGTTCTGTATGCCATCTTCTAACTTGTATAAAACTACTTCTTTTTATTTAACACTCTTTAAACTTGTTAACAAAATGAACGGCTAAAATCAACCTTCTGATCTTTCGCTCTAGAACACTATTGACATCATCATATTATGTGATATTATTATTCAAGTTATTGATTATAATTGAATAACTGTTCATATATAGTGATGTCGCGAACATAACATTTTCGGTTTGCGGACCGCGAAGGCGAACCGCCGCAAATGTTCGCGAACCCGGCGAACCGCCATAGACTTCAATGGGCAGGCGTATTTTAAAACCCACAGGGACTCTTTCTGGCCACAATAGTGATGGAAAAGTTGTTTTAAGGGGACTAACACCTGGACTGTGGCATGCCGGAGGGGGATACATGTCAAAACTCCCACAGAAAATTACATAGTTGATGCAGAGTTTGGTTTTAATCCATAAAGGGCATAAATAACCTAACATCCCCCTCATCATCATCCTCCCCTGTATCTCTTTACCCCCTCCCTCATCATCCTCCCCTGTGTCTCTTTCCCCCTTCCTCATCACCCTCCCCTGTGTCTCATCCCCCTCCCTCATCATCCTCCCACCTCCCTCATCATCCTCCCCAGTATCTCTTTACCCTCTCCCTCATCATCCTCCCCTGTGTCTTTCTTCCCTTCCTCATCACCCTCCCCTGTGTCTCACCCCCCCTCCCTCATCATCCTCCCACCTCCCTCATCATCCTCCCCTGTATCTCTTTACCCTCTCCCTCATCATCCTCCCCTGTTTCTTTCTTCCCTTCCTCATCACCCTCCCCTGTGTCTCATCCCCCCTCCCTCATCATCCTCCCACCTCCCTCATCATCCTCCCCTGTATCTCTTGACCCTCTCCCTCATCATCCTCCCCTGTCTCTCTGTCTTCCATTCCTCATCAACCTCCCCTGTGTCTCATCCCCCCTCCTTCATCATCCTCCCACCTCCCTCAACATCCTCCCCTGTATCTCTTTACCCCCTCCCTCATCATCCTCCCTGTGTCTCTTCCCCCTCCATCATCATCCTCCCTTGTGTCTCTTTCCCCCTCCCTCATCATCTACCCCTGTGTCTCTCCCCCCTCCCTCATCATCCTCCCACCTCCCTCGTCATCCTCCCCTTTGTCTCTTTCCCCCTCCCTCATCATCCTCCCCTGTGTCTCTTTTCCCCCCTCCCTCATCATCTTCCCCTGTGTCTCTCCCCCCCTCCCTCATCATCCTCCCACCTCCATCATCATCCTCCCCTGTGTCTCTTTCCCCCCCTCCCTCATCATCCTCCCTTGTGTCTTTTTTCCCTCTCCCTCATCATCTTCCCCTGTGTCTCTTCCCCCCTTCCTCATCACCCTCCCCTGTATCTCTTTACCCCTTCCCTCATCATCCTCCCCTGTGTCTCTTCCCACCTCCCTCATCATCCTCCCCCCTCCCTTGATGATAAGGGGGGAAGAGACACAGGGATAAGTGTGAGGGGTGTTAGGGTAATGGGTGTTAGGGATAAGGGTGAGGGGGTTAGGTGTTAGGGTGAGGGGTGTTAGGGATAAGTGTAAAGGGTGTTAGGGTTAGGTGTTAGGGATAAGTATGAGGGGTGTTAGGGTTAGGGTAAGGGGTTTTAGGGATAAGTGTGAGGGGTGTTAGGGTTAGGGTGAGGGGTGTTAGGGATAAGTGTGAGGGGTGTTATTGTTAGGTGTTAGGTGAAGGGTGTTAGGGATAAGTGTAAGGGGTGTTAGGGTTAGGTGTTAGGGTGAGGGATGTTAGGGTTAGGTGTTAGGGATAAGTGTGAGGGGTGTTAGGGTTAGGGTGAGGGGTGTTAGGGATAAGTGTGAGGGGTGTTAGGGTTAGGTGTTAGGGTGAGGGGTGTTAGGGATAAGTGTAAGTGGTGTTAGGGTTAGGTGTTAGGGTGAGGGATGTTAGGGTTAGGTGTTAGGGTTAAGTGTGAGGGATAAGTGTGAGGGGTTGTAAGGGTTAGGGTAAGGGGTGTTAGGGATAAGTGTGAGGGGTGTTAGGGTGAGGGGTGTTAAGGATTAGTGTAAGGGGTGTTAGGGTGAGGCATGTTAGGAATAAGTGTGAGGGGTGTTAGGTCTTAGGTATAAGTGTGAGGGGTGTTAGGGTTAGGTGTTAGGTTGATGGGTGTTATGGATAAGTGTGAGGGGTGTTAGGGTTGGTGCTAAGGTGAGGGGAGGATGATGATAAGGGGGGGAAGATAGACAGGGGTGTCCTTGCAGCAGAGATCAAAAGAATCCTTCAGGACTGTATTGTACACTGTGTACAGTAGCCTAGCTATGGTTTTCCCTATTGATGCAGTATCACCTACACTCAGCCTCCTCTCAGTAAGACTGCAAGTTAGTTATGATTCCAAAATGGCTGCTGTCCATGAGTTAGAAGGGTCTGGAAGGCAGGGTATGATGCTGATTGGCTGGAATGTGTCTGCTGACTGTGAGTTGCAGGGTCAAAGTTTGCTCAATGATAAAGTATAGGGGGCGGGTCAAATATCACATATGTTCGCCGCGAACACGAACATGCTATGTTCGCCGGGAACAGTCCGCCGGCGAACTATTCACGACATCTCTATTCATATAATAAATATTTTAAATATGATCAAGTTTCTGTGTGTTTTTTACTTGAAACTGTTGGATTTTTTTTTAATACTTCACGTAGATTGTTTCCAAGTTATAACAGCATCTTTGATATTAAAGTATCAACTTTCTTCTTCTACTGCGGTAGATATGCTATTATATATTAAGAAAATATATTTTGTTACCCAATTTTGATATTCTAGTAACTAATAAGGTCGGAAGACTCTTGGTAACTTTTTATGATTTAGAGCCCAAATCTAAACTATAACAAGAGGTCCTGTATATGATAAACAGCACTTTGATTTATAAGTCTACTATATTAAGGCCCCTATTGCAAATTTCAAGCCTACAGACTTACTGCCTGTATGTCTGCACTGGTTACAGAGTGATTCAATTGATCAAGCCCGCATGCAACTACCCGAAAGCCTAAACCATAAAC
Organism: Discoglossus pictus; assembly: GCA_027410445.1. Taxonomy (NCBI): domain Eukaryota; kingdom Metazoa; phylum Chordata; class Amphibia; order Anura; family Alytidae; genus Discoglossus; species Discoglossus pictus. The sequence goes on from CM050169.1 coordinate 163,459,070, forward strand.
CATGCACCTGTAATTAGTATTTGAGTGCATGATTATGAACAGTTAAGCAAGGTCATAACTACCGATTTTTAAATACAGCCAATAGTAAATGAGACTATCATCATGACGTCAGTAAAACATGGAGGTTAACAGCCTCATTAAATTAGCCCTCATAGTTCCCTCGGTCCTTGCAAAAGTTTTTTGCTGTTTGCGAGGACCGATTCCTCAATATGTCCCTCACAGCATCCTTTGCGAGATGACACAGAAGAACGGCCTAGAATAGCCTCTGAGAGAACTACGTAGTAGCACGCAGCCATACATCTATGAGGTGAACCTCGCACCTCAGAAGAATCCCTCCAGGCTTAAGCCTATATGTGCTGCCTAAACACATCCCTATGATGTAGGGTTCCCTATAGAGACCCCTGCAGCCCCCCCACATTAACCCCTTGCAGCGGGGGTCCCCGATCGGTATTCATCAGGCCCCCGCTGCATTTAAAATTTTTACATTTGCCGGGGCTGGTCCTTAAAGGGCCCGCAGCACACCATTAGCCAATCCTGTTCGCGGCACTGAAAATTAACCCCCCTCTATGCTAGGGGTCCCCATCGGGACCCCCAAAGTGTTCCCACATTAACCCCTTGCAGCGGTGGTCTCCGATCGGCAACGATTGTGACCCCGCTGCATTTAGAAATACAAATGTCCCGCCTTGCAGGTCCTTATAGTAAGGACCCGTGCTAAAAAAATATTAACCCCTGCCGCGGGAGTACTATAAGTACCCACCAAGGCACCTAAAATTAATCCCATCACTAATGAGACTCTAAACAGAGCCCCATGAGCACTTAATTAACCCTATAACTCATGGGGCTCTATACAAAGCCCCATGAGCCCTTAATTTAACCCCATCACTCATGGGGCTCTATGCAGAGCCCCATGTGCACTTAATTAACTCTATAACTCATAGGGCTCTATGCAGAGCCCCATGAGCACTTAAATTAACCCTATAACTCATGGGGATCTATACAGAGCCCCATAAGCACTTAAATTAAACCTATATCTCATGGGGGTCAATGCAGACCCCCATAAGCCCTTAATTAATGCTGTCACTCATGGGGGTCAATACAGACCCCCCATAGGCCCTTAATAAACCCTGTCACTCAAGGGGGTCATTACAGAATCCCGGAAGCCCTTAATTAACCCTGTCACTCATGGGGGTCAATACAGACCCCCAGAAGCCCTTAATTAACCCTGTCACTCATGGGGCTCTATATAGACCCTGTGAGCCCTTAATTAACTTTTTTAACACATGGGGCTCTATACAAAGCCCTGTGAGACTATAATTAACCCCCTCAGTCCAATAGGGGTCTATATAGACCCCTATAGGACACTATTAACCCCTAGGTTAACCCTACACATGCCATGAGGGTCCTCCAGGACCCTCATAACAAAGTCTAAGCACTACACTATACTATTAACGCTAACTATACCTCATTAACCCATACTAAACCCTATCTATGAGGGTCCTCTGCCATGAGGGTCCTCCAATACTACACTACACTATTCCCCCCCCTATAAACCACTAAATCTAAACTAACTCTCATCTACCCTAACCTATTTACCCCTACCTAACACTTCCTACCTACCCCCCCTATTAAACCTTCACCCTACTAATTACACAAAATAAAAAACACCTATGTTACCAAAAAATAAAAAAAACGCAGGTACATAAAATAAAAAAAACAAAGGTACAGTGATAGGTACTCAGCAATACCCAAATTAATAAAGTGATGGTATAATACTACTAATTAGCAGAAACAAAGGTCCAAATGCTAGACCTCTGTCTTTGCACTATTTTATATTGCACCATTAAAGTTTCTTGTGCTTTAATAAGAAATATAGTGATTGCACTTGTATATATGACTTCTTTAGAGTATATATTGCACTGTGATAAAGTGTCTTGTGCTAATGATAATCGAGTAGATATTACTATAAAGGTAAAGTGCTAGTGCTTGGTGAGGTAATAGGGTATTAGCCAGCCATGCGTTATAAAAAAGGAGTCCAGTACTGCAGTAGTATTTTGGTTGTATATTCCACTACTTAAACTATGGAGCTAGGGTTTCTACTATCTGATTCCACATATCATATTATATATTAATTAATAGATTTTAGATGGGTGCCAACAGTATAAACGAAGTTTAGTAATATAGATTGTTGGTCTATGTAATTGTAAGACGCCTAAGCTCCAAAACTATCTGCGTGTCGCCTATGCGTCTGCGTGTGACGTCATAGAGCGGTGTCGCGGCGTAGTACGTGCAGCCCTACTTATGTTATCTCGTCAGAATTTGTATATTTCAATAACAAGTTTTAACAAATATTAATAAACGTTAAGTTTTAATTTTTTGCTTCTCTATATTGTCATTCGGGAGTGCTCTTCAACCCCAAAGGATACTTGTTCTGTCCCTTTTTCCTTTTTGTCATTAAGTTATTAATATCCTCAAGGAGCACCCCTAGTTTCTATCCCAGGATCTGTTTATACCTAGAGCCACCTATTTTTCCTATTTTGTATATACCCCTAACTACAATAAATTTCCCCCTATCTAGACATCACCCCCTATCTATACCTAACCCCCTATCTATACAATACCCCCTAAATCTAAGCTAAAATAGAATAAATAAAACCACTTACCTTTGCAGATGTCCCTTCTGATCGCACCCCCTAGGAAAAAAAGAAACATCAAATTAGTAAAAAATGTAATATTACGTATAATAAATAAATAGTACAATTACAGAATTAAACTTTCCAGCATGAACCCCTTCCATCTGCTGTTCTCCGGTTTGGCCCCTGGAAAAAAGATACATACCATTAGTATAACACATAAAACACAAAAAATAAATAAACAATAAACATTATAAATTGAAAACGTATCCGTCCCTGATGTCCCCGGCCTTCTCCTCTTCTGCCCAGCTGGGCCCTTGATGAATCTGGGCTCTCTCTTTTCAGGTGTGTAATTATTTTTTTATTTTATGTAGTGGTGTGGGGGGGGGGGTGTTTAGTGGGGAGGTTTGTAATGTCTTTTTTTGTGTACCTTAGGTTTTTTATTTTATGTACCTTAGCGTTTGTTTGTTTTTTGTCACATAGGTGTTTTTTATTTTGTGTAATTAGTAGGGTGGGGATTCAATAGGGGGTTAGGTAGGTAGTGTTAGGTAGGTAGGGGTTAATAGGTTAGGGTAGAGGGGGTTAATGTGGGGACACTTTGGGAGTCCCGATGGGGACCCCCAGCATAGAGGGGGGTTAATTTTCGGTGCCGCAGCGGGGATTGGCTAATGGTGTTCCTCGGCCCCTTTAAGGAGCCGCGGCTGGGAATTCAAGTTTTTTAAATGCAGCGGGGGCCTGATCTATGGACCCCTGCAGCAAGTGGTTAATGCGGGTCACTTCAGGGGTTCCGATGGGGACCTCCAGCATAAAGGGGGGGTTCATTTTAGGTACCGGGGGGGGTACTTGGCGTACCCCCTACGGCAGGGCTTTTATGTAGGACTCCCATGGAAGTCCGGTTCAGGACCCCCGCGGCAATTAATTAGGTGGGTGAGCCTGCGTGATCATCTCGCAGGCTGTTACTCCTCATGCACTGTTTCTCCGCGTTGACACGGACGGCTGTGCTGCGTAGCTCATACTTTGCTCGCAGCAGGGCTAATTTAATAGCGTTGTAACTTTTCTGAATTTGAGGCATGTAGGGCTTCAGTTTAAACCTTGTATCTACTAGACTGGAATTTAATAGGGCTGTAAATGTCCATCAATTACCGTTTAGTAGGCCTATATACAATCAAACTCTCTGTCCGGCAATGTACAAAATAATAAAAAATTAATGATGATACTGTTCAAGACCATGTGGGTGGCCTCATATGTATTAACTCGTTGATCAAAGAGATTGATATAACACAGAAATTAAACGAAAACCATTTTTGATTGCAGATTTGCGAGCTTGCGACTTTTGTGCAAATGTCTTTCATTGCTTTCCCCATTTTAAAGTGCAGTTATGATTTTTTATTTGCTTTTACAGTACTACGAACAGGAGCTTAATTCAATTAGGAGGCTGTATCTCGTGGTATATAGGTCATATGTCTGTGGATCTCCAGTGGGTTTGCACTCTGCTCCAATTCCGAAGGCGCAAGTTACGGGCCAAAACCTCAAGACTATTCTGTAACTGAGAAAGTCAAAACACAGGTCCAAGCGTTGGTGGGTTTTTGAGTGAGATATAGATAGAGAGAGACAGAGAGAGACAGAGATCGAGACAGAGAGAGAGAGAGACAGAGATAGAGACAGAGATATAGAGATTGCTAGAGAGAGCGAGTGAGAGCGGATGAGAGATAGAGAGAGTCAGTGAGAGATAGAGATAGAGAGAGCCAGTGAGAGATAGAGAGAGATATACAGACAGAGAGATAGTGACAGAGGGTTAAAAACATCAGTGGAGGAGGAGAGAGAGTAAAGGAGGATAGTGAGAAGAAAGAGGGGAACACTGGAGGAGGACTGGAGGAGAGTGAGGAGAGAAAAGGAAAAAACAGTGGAGGAGAGAGAGGAGAGGAGGAGAGTGAGGAGAGGAGGAGAGGTAGAGGTATGGAGAGAGGGAAAGGGAGAGGAGGAAGCAGGTCAGCGAGGGGAGGTAGAGGTGTAGTAGAGCAGGAGGGGGAGGGATGTGCCCCCAGATGTAGGCACAAAAGGTGTAGGAGCAGAGGGTCGGGGAGGGGAGGTAGTGGGGATGAGGTCCAGGCCCCAGGGAGAGATCAGGACCAGGAACCCCAGGCACAGTGGGGAGGGCAAGAGGTTATGCCAAAGCACAGGGCCCACAATTATAGTCCAGAGGTGACAGACATCTTCCTTAGGGAAATCTGTGCCCACTATAGCATCATACATGGTGGGAGGGATGTGAGACCTAACCAGAAGACACGTGCTGGAGTGAGGTTTCTTCAACTGTTGCATCATTAGGGGGTTGCAAACAGGGATGTGAGGTCTGTCAAACACCCATATGATGACTTCCAGATGAAGGTGAAGAGGATGATGGCAGCGGATGCCAGGGCAGACCGTGCAACCGGTGGTGGACCATCAGTTAACATCACATACTGTGGATGGGAGCGGACCCTGTAGGAGTGGATGGAGCCAGCGGCAGTAGTGGGACTTCAGGAGAGCTGGACACTGGTTTTCAGGCAACCCTGCAATGTGAGTATCATATAAACCATCACACCCTCATATGCACACACATGAACCCCACACACATAGATAACTGTAAGCTCTCTGGTTATGACTACAGATATATAAGGCAGCAATAACCATGTAAATCCAGAAAGCAAATATATTATTATCATAACTGTTATCACTAAAATGTCTGTCCAATACCTGCAGTTAAAACTGATTCTTAATAGCATTTGCCAATTCAGTTTGTTTTAGTGTTATGTTTGCTGCTTGTTTAAAGTTCATATAAAAGAAAATGTTCAAATTCAATTGCAATTGCGTATTTTTTTCATGAGTTCCCCTATACCTTTCTTCCCCATGTTAAACTGAGTTTACATCCAAAAGCGACTACATGTATGGGTGTGCACAATGCAGCATATGCAGATACAGACACTGAAGGACTGCATGTGTGTTATGTACTACCCAACCTGGACCATGTCTCATAAGCATGTTAACAACCATTGCTGAGAATTGGTCATAGATTGGTCAGTCTCACACACTGCACAGCAGATTCAGATGAGCATGTGTCCTAATGAACTGCAGAAGGCACACCGCACCAGCATTACATATATTGGTATGAGCCATGGGACCTTTCCTGTTATCTGACCATGAAAGCTGGTAGCAGCAGTCGCAGTGAGCAGCCTCTAGATTTTGCTGTATTTTACTTGCAATTAGATTGTCCTGCAGATTTAGTGGGTTAGGGTGGGGGTTAGGGTAAGGGTTAGGATTAGGGTGAGGGCTAAGGCTTTTGGGTTAGTGTGTAAGGAGAAAATATTGCAGCTTCTTGCTGCAACTGCTGCTGCCAGCAGTCGAGGTCACATAACAGGAAAGATCTGAGCCATGATCCACAATGCTCATGATACAGGTCAATGTTCATCTGCATAAAACAATCACCACAGCCAATGACAAGTGACCATGATGCCAAGGATATGGAAACACACAGCAAACAATTGTTTAGAGAATCAATACTCAAATACTATTGTCCTCTCATTTCAATACCCAGGAGGCATATTCAGCCCACAGAGACACAGACAGTGGCTCCACAGGAGCAGGGGGAACCACAATCACCAACTCAAGTGTTGGTGGTGGAAGCTCAGGGTACGGCACCAACACAGGGCCATCAGCATCAAGACCATTGTGGGGAACACCCCCTGGGCACTCACACACATCACAGGCATTCCCAGCCCTTTGAACCAATTAACATGTCATGGAGCCAGCAACCTCTTGCTGGGATGTCGAGGCCCGGGAGACCACTCTCAACAGGCCCACCAATGGATAAGCTGTGTTTTTAATGTCTTCGTGTGCGCGGGTTTCGGGTGGTAAGGTCGTATTTTTGCGAGGCCGTAATGTTTTTTTTCTAAGTTCCGCGTCACGTATTTTTTTCTCGTAAGACCTTAAATTTTGCAAGGTCCGCAGTTGCTGTCAAGGAGCGCCTTTATAGCCAAATCTCAAGACCATGAAGGCATATTCCCCAACCTTCTCTTTCTGTGTCACAGATTCTGCTCATCAATATCTGATTATTTATTAATATCTAAAAAAAAACACATTGTGTGTGGAATATATTTGTATGACATTATCAATTATTATTTGCATCAGTTTCATTGAGCAGATATCAACAAGTTGTAAATGGTATACAAATGACTGGTTTCTTCAATTAAATGGAGTTGTTTCTGATGATCCTTTTTTGTCATCTGATTCCGGGTGCAGTGGTTTTATACTGAATATATCTGCAATTGATGTTTAATGTGGATTGCTGTTGAGATGAGGTGTTGCAGTCAATCCAAATAGTGTTCTGATTCATATCTTCTTGTCTCTGTAAGTCTTAATAGCCCAATGTCATGGCCATGAAGGCATGTTCCTCAACCTCCGCTTTCTGTGTCACATATTCTGAAAACACATTGTGTGAAATAGATTTGTATGACAGTATACATTATTATTTGCATCTGTTTCATTGAGAAGATATAGACAAGTTGTAAGTGTTATTCACATGCATGGTTTCTTCAATTAAATGTAGTGGATTCTGACGATCCTTTTTGGCATCAGATTCTGGTTGCAGTGCTAGTTGCAGTGGTGTAGGGCAAGGAAAGCAGTGGCCGGGCTGCGGGTGTATGGGTGATGTCTCCGGGGGGGAGGATGCTTGGTTGAGGACTCAAGCCCGCAGGCTTATGCCCACAGGCTTATGACCTACATGACACAATTTGCTGCATTGAAATTGAATAAGGGCCATAATCACATATATAGTTGTGAGCGTACAAGTCGTTGCTCACGCTTGCGGGCTCGCGTAGCGAGGGCCGCGGCTCGCTGCGAAGCGAGGTCACTGGGCAAGGGCCTCAGTTGCTGGCATGGAGCGCCTTCGGCGCTCCATGCCAGCAACTGAGGCCCCTCGCGAAGCGAGGGCCTCAGTTGCTGGCGAGGTCACTGGGCACGGGTCTCAGTTGCTGGCATGGAGCGCCGAAGGCGCTCCATGTCAGCAACTGAGGCCCCTCGCGAAGCGAGGGCCTTAGTTGCTGGCGAGGTCACTGGGCAAGGGCCTCAGTTGCTGGCATGGAGCGCCGAAGGCGCTCCATGCCAGCAACTGAGGCCCCTCGCGAAGCGAGGGACTCAGTTGCTGGCGAGGTCACTGGGCAAGGGCCTCAAACCCTCGCAAAATTCACGTCGCTACTCAAAAAACACGACACACAAATTACGACACTCGCTAAATTTTACGAGGCACGCAAACAACGTACGAAACACGTTACCACACATTACGACCTCGCAAACATCGGACGCAACACGCCGACATACAAACATTTAAAACACAATACATACACACAGCACATACATAAAAAACTTACCTACACCAAGAGGCAGCACCCAGGACCTCAAAAATGCAACTTACACCTCGATTTTACTCGAAATAAAACAGTTTAGAGACTAAAAAAAAAACGAAGCGAGAGAAAAAATGGCCGCCGAACAAAACGAAAACGAGGCTACAGCACTGTAAACTCGCAAAACACCACAAGAAACTCGCAAAACACCACTAAACACCTACGGATATTCCGATACAGACCTATACCACACATTACTCCCCATTTTACACCAATGCGGAAGTACACGACTACGCTAACGGTTTTGTCTCGCGCACGCACAGTGTTACACTGCACACATTCAGCATGCTTATACAGCAGCTCCACACCACTAATGCTGCAGCAACATCAACACAGATTGCCAGCTCTTCATCACAATGCTTCAAAATAGGTACACTATATTCATTTACTAATTTAGCTACCTTACAATTTCATTGCCGTCATTTTTTGACGGGCAATTCGCTAGTCACATATATAGTTGTGAGAATGTGGGTTGTTGCTAACGCTGCTGGCTCACGTAGCGAGCCTGCAGCCCTCGCGAAGTGAGGGCCTCAGTTGCTGGCATGGAGCGAGAGAAAAATTGGCAGCCAAAAAAATGAAAACGAGGCTACAGGACTCTAAAGACGCAAAACACCACCAAACACCTACGGATTTTACGAAAAAGATGGACGCGATCTAAGAACAAGGATGCAAAATCAGCCACAGAAGCGTACCACACATTAGGCGCCATTTTACAACACTAACTTATACAATGCGGAAGTACACAGCTACCCTAACGGATTTGGCTTGCGCACACACACTATTTACACTACACACTGCACACATTACTGACACTTACACAGCAGCTCCACAGCCTTCAAAACAAACATTCTATTCTGCAGCAACATCAAAATAGATTGCCAGCTCTTCTGCACAATGCTTTCTGCATATATTACTTCAAAATAGGTAAAGTGGCGCCTGTGGCGCTCATCACGGTCCCTGCACTGAGCGCCTTTCTCGCTAATTGCAAGCCTCTCCCACCGTCTACTTTACGGGCTTCATTGCAGGCCTTGTCCAACCCGCCACTTTCATGCCTCACAATAAGCACCTTTTGCACTCATTGCAAGCCCCACGATTAATGCCTTCTGCGCTCATCGCAAGCCTCTCCCCTGCTTCACCTCTCATTTCATGTGTCGTCCAACCTGCAACTTTCGAGCCTCGCGCTGAGCGCCTTCGGAACTCATCGCAATCTTAGCAATATGCTAAGACTGCTCATGTATTAATGTATTAAATGCAGTTTACATTAAAATTGTATTCCTTTCAAATTCCCCCTCCTGCAGTTTCTCAATGTTCCCTTTCACAGACGGTGCATATAAATTACATCACAAGATGTGACAGTAAGATGCAGAACACTGATCATGGCAGTTCATTCATTGGTATACTTTAGCTATATAATTTGGATTATATTGCACTGCTTATTCATAATCTAAACACACAAAGTGAAATCAATGTAGACAAATGTCACCAGTGAGCATGCAGTTTAAAAAGGAGAATAATGATACGGTAGTAAAAGTGACTTGTATTATCACATAGACTTTCCTCTTTTTCAGGGGATATAGAGTGCTGCTGGGGACCGATGAAACTCACTCCAGTTTATTAAACTATTAAATTTATTTTTTAAGTGATTGCGCCAAAAGGGCTCATCGCCCTGTGAACCTCGCGAAGCGAGGCGAGCCGTTGTGGCATTGAAACACATGAGACTTGTGCAAGCAGTTAAGAAATGCAGGACTTACTTAGGCTGAGAGCAGTTCAGGAACACTGGACTTAGAAAAAAAAACGACCTTGCAAAAATACGACTTACCGACGGAAGTTTCAAAATAAAATAAAAAAATACTCACAAACAGCGCGGGGGAATGCGAGGACGCCTAGGAGTGAGGTTTCATGCAAATTTAAGCCGAATTTGCTGAGTTTCAGCATTCGAAAATTGGCTAAGCGAGAAAAAAATGGAAGACGAAAAAAATGAAAACAAGGCTAAAGGAGAACGAAGCGCGAAAATCACCTCAAGGCATGTACGAGTTAGCCAGGACTGACCTTGGAAGGTCGGGCAGAAAATAAACGGCCTCGCAAAAATAATTTCATTCACACCTAAACAAACAGTTTGATCTCGCGCACACAGCCTATTTACACTACACATTTGAAACATTGCTGACACTTTCTCCTCAGGTGATCAACAGTCCAACTGTACATTTTCAGATGCAGGAAAATCACAAGAGATTTTTAGCTCTTCAGGATATTGATTGCTGCATATTAAATATAAATAGGTAAAGTATATTCATTTATTAATTCATTGGTATTCATTTATTCATTGACTGTACTAAAAAAAAAAAAAATTACACTATACTTATATATTTGTCTTTGCAATAAGAAAACAGAAATTTGGCATGTGCGTATGTATTCACCCCCTTTATTATGAAGCCCATAAAATTCTGTGGTGCAACCAATTACCTTCAGAAGTCACATAATTAGTGAAATGATGTCCACCTGTGTGCAATCTAATTGTCACATGATCTGTCATTACATATACACACCTTTTTTGAAAGGCCCCAGAGGCTCAACAGAAGCAAGAAACACCACTAACCAAACACTGCCATGAAGACCAATGAACTCTCCAAACAATGGGACAATGTTGTTGAGAAGTACAAGTCAGGGTTAAATTATAAAATAATATCCAAATCTTTGTTGATTACCAGGAGCACCATCAAATCTATCATAACAAAATGGAAAGAACATGGCACAACACCAAACCTGCCAAGAAACAGCCGCCCATCAAAACTCACGGACCGGGCAAGGAGGGCATTAATCAGAGAAGCAGCACAGAGACCCTGGAGGAGTTGCAGAGTTCCACAGCAGAGACTGGAGTATCTGTACACAGGGCAACAATAAGCCATAAGCTCCATAGAGTTGGACAGAAGAAAGCCATTACTTTTAGCAAAAAACAAAATGGCATGTTTTGAGTTTGCAAAAAGGCATGTGGGAGACCCTCCACATGTATGGAGGAAGGTGCTCTGGTCTGATGAGACTAAAATTGAACTTTTCGTCCATCAAAGAGAACGCTATGTCTGGCGCAAACCCAACACATCACATCACCCAAAGAACACCATCCCCACAGTGAAACATGGTGGTGGCAGCATCATGCTGTGGGGATGTTTTTCAGCAGCCGGGACTGGGAAACTGGTCAGAGTTGAGGTAAAGATGGATGGTGCTAAATACAGGGATATTCTTGAGCAAAACCTGTACCACTCTGTGCGTGATTTGAGGCTAGGACTGAGGTTCAATGACCTCAAACACACTGCTAAAGCAACACTTCAGTGGTTTAAGGGGAAACATATAAATTTGTTGGAATGGACTAGTCAAAGCCCAGACCTCAATCAAATAGAAAATCTGTGGTCATACTTCAAGATTGCTGTTCATAAGCACAAACCATCCAACTTGAAGGAGCTGGAGCTGTTTTGCAAAGAGGAATGGGCAAAAATCCCAGTGGTAAGATGTTGCAAGCTCATAGAGACTTATCAAAAGTGACCTGGAGCTGTGATTGCCGCAAAAGGTGGCTGTACAAAGTATTGACTTTAGGGGGGGGGGGGGGGGGCGAATAGTTATGCATATTGACTTTTTCTATTATTTTGTCCTAATTGTTATTTATTTCACAATAATAAAAAAAAAAAAATCTTAAAAGTTGTGGGCATGTTCTGTAAATTAAATGATGCAAATCCTCAAACAATCCATGTTAATTCCAGGTTGTGAGGCAACAAAACATGAAAAATGCCAAGGGGGTGAATACTTTTGCAAGGCACTATACATTGCAACAAGAGTAGAACATGCATGTTATAGATTTCAGGTATACGCAATGCTATGTGTCGGGGAGGGGCCATATTGGTTGACAAATCTGCAATAGTTAGCAATAGGTCAATAATTACATATAAGAACAACAAATGGGCAAAATAGCCTGTTTCCCCCTATGAGGACCAATGTCTATTACCAACACGGATGTGACCGTTTATTGGGAGATGAAAACTTAGAACAAGAACATTGTAAATAATTGCCGGAGGGTAATCAGAGGATGGGTAAGTATGATTCCCCACTACAGGCTTAAATAATTATTTTTTGGGGTACATTTTATTTTGAATGTGCATTTTGTTATTTTATTTGTACTTATTTTTTTCATGTATATCCTTTTATGTAACTCTTTTTTATTTTGATGTTTTTTTTTCTGTTATTGTTTTTTATTTTATTTATTCAATTGAGAGGTTAGTGTGAGGGACTATGGGGATCCACAGGACCCCTGTGGTAGTAGTTAGTGTGCTGTGGAGGTCCATAGGGATCAACATAATAGGGGGTTCATTTTTGGTGCCATAAGGGTCCATAAGGACCTCCAATGGTTATAGGTTTTTATACCTTGGGGACCTATAGGGTTAACTCGGGTTATCTTTTAGTATGTCCCCCAATGTGTTGAAAGAGGTGGGCAGCAATCATGTCTCATTAGGGTAATTTTTTGTGAACTTACTGCATTGTCTATGCCACATTATCAACATTAGGGTATATTTATCAAAAGGGATTAAAAACAGGGATAACTGAGGATAAAATATAGGTTCCTTAAAAAGCATTGAAGTATGATTATTAACTCTTATCTATTAAATTTTCAAATCTATTTAATTTTTTGTTGCCTCATTTATGATCTATTGTGCTACAACAATTTAAATATTACTCAATGAGTGTATTTCAAGACTATCTTAAATTGTAAGTCCCCATTTTATTTTTAATAATACATATTCTTAAGGCTGTTTTTCTATTTTCAAAGAGCCAAAACAAAATTTGATAATGTGGCCCATTTCTTAAACCAACCAATTGAAATCATTCTTTAGATTTTATATTTTAAACATTTTATATTTTCAAATGAGTTATTTATACAATATGTTAATTTTATTTGTCTGTATTGCATTTCACTCATTAGATTCCATACTTGAATAGAGATATATTTTTATATATATGCTTAATTTGCTACATTGTAGTCAAGTATGATATCATTTCAGATACTAGCTCTTCTATTTTTAATTCTGGTATGTAGAAATACTTGATTCCCTTGTATGAATTTACACAATTTTGCTATTATACAATTTCAGTTTAAAAGGCTTACAATGGAAACCATACTAGAACTTTCATCAAAAACCAAAGTATAAATAAAAATGTGTATTAGGCATATGATCTTTTTACCTTGCTATTAAAAGAAGTACAACACCTAGAAGACAAAAATTTTTGGAACTGAAATCATCATATCAGAATTTCCAAAGAAAAAGCACATTATTTTTCTAAAGGGAGATTAGATAGATTTATGGTGATTTTTACACAAATAAGAAATGCAGATCAGTGTACATGTGAGCTCATATCCTAAGCCAGAGAAGCTTCAAAATAAATTGAAGTAGTATTGATATCTTTGAATGTGCAGACTTAAAAAGTATTATAATTCAAAAAAGCATTATATAAATATTATGTAAAAATATGTAAAAATTGAGAGTGAATGACTAACAGCCTCATTAATTTCGTGCTACGTGTTAAAACGTAGCCTGTAATGTTGAAAGTAGGACTTACGGCTATTAAATTAGCCCAGTCCCCGCAGACATCTTGCGAGGTAAGCCTCAAGACAGCCGCAAATGCCTACAGGATGTGAACATGGAACTTCGCAGCCTACAGCTGCTACAAATCCAATCATACTATTAAATTGCAACAAAGTCATCCGCGAGCTAGCCTGTAACACGCAAATGGAGCCCAAAGCCCAACGTGTCCTGGAGAGGACTCGCAAAGGGGGTAAAGACCAATAGGTAGCCTCATATATATCAAATAAAACACACTACTGTACTTTATATAAAAGGGAAAGTGATATTAATTTTAATTTAATTAAAATGAATACCACAACATTCTCAAGCCCACAAATCGGCCCTAAAAATACTTTATTTAAATTCTGTGTTATATTGATCCCGGCAATCAATATGTTAATACATATACTGTAACTTGTATGTAATTGAATAACATATTTACGGCTTTATTAATATTGCATTATTGTGGAATGAGGGTCTGATCGCAACTTGTAATTGAAGCCCGTAGGACTTTGAAATCTAACCTCCCCCTTTTCAGTGACGTAACGCTAACAATCTCTTTTTCCATTGGCTCTGTCTAAACTTGTAACTACGGTCCACACTAATTGATCACCCGCCAGGCAAATCCAACGTTCTACGAACAAGCTATGATTTGCATCTCAAGCCCATAGCTCGCAGTCCATTCTAATTTAACTAGAGAATTGCTTGTCAAAAAATTACGGTCATAAAATTGAAAGGCAGGTAATGCTGTTTGCCACACAATGTAAGTCTTTTGGTCCCCTGAGTACCTTTGGTGCTCATTGCGAGCCTTGCGCTGAGCACCTTTGCCACTCATTGCAAGCCTCTCTCCTCGTGTACTTTTGCTCCTCTGAGCACCCTCGGCGTTCATTGTGAACTTCGCACTGAGCGCTTCATCGCTCATTGTGATCCTCTCTACTGGTCTTTTTTTTTTGTTTCGATAGATACATTTTTTTTTTTTTATTAATTAATTAATAAAATAATAAATTAATATACAGTACTTTACCTATTTGTAATTAATGTATGCAGCAATCAATATCCTGAAGAGCTAACAATCTGTGTTTATTTTCCTGCGTCATACAATGTACATTTGTACTGTTGCTGAGGTGTAAGTGTCAGCAATGTGGCAAGTGTGCAGTGTAAATAGGCTGCGTGCGCGAGAGCAAATCATTTGTTTAGTTGTGTAAATCGGCATTTTAGAATGGTAATGTTATTAGTTACAAGTTAGTGTTGTAAAATGGCAGCGATTGTCTATGTGTTACGCGGGTGTGTAGCATATTCCGTCCTTCCTAATAGTGTATTTTGTAACTCGTACGGTCCTGGGTAAAAGTCGTATGTGCCTGGTGGTGTTTTCCGTGCTTTTTTTTTTTTTTTTTTGACTGATGGTTTTTGTACGTTTTTTTTAATTCTTTTTTTGTGTGTTTTTCGTGTATTTCGGTGTGCGAGGTTCGGCCATTAACTTCGTATTTTTTGCAGGCTGTATTTTTTTGTGTGTAAGTGCCGGTTTCATTTTCAAAGTGTTATGGATCGTAATTTTTGCAGGCGATTTTTTACGGGTCTCGCACTGTAAATTGTGTATTTGAGTTTTCTATTGATCTTTAGTCCCGCAAGTCATAGATATGACGCTTAAGACGTGCGGGGTCATAGGGATGAGCGCCTATGGCGCTCATCTCAACCAGTGCAACCCCAAAATAGAAGTATATTTTATATTTAAATGTAATTATAGAAAAAATATTCAGCTATTAACATACATCATTTTCTGCTAGGTATTTTATTTAACAGGGTTTATATGTTAATAGCTGAATATTAGTTATATAGTTTTGTTTAAATATATAATCATGCTATTGTGGAAAAGAGACACCCATGGTATATGTTTTGGATTAATGATAGGTGCCATGGGGGTCCATCAGTACCCTTTTCATTATACATTAGATTACTTTAGGGTCCATGGGGACCCCAGGAGGTTAATGGGCCCCCAACCAAAAAGCATATTCAGTAAAGTGTCATTGTAAATTTAACAGCAATGTCATTTTTAACACTGTGTTTATTTAGGAATCTTTATCTCCATTATCTGAAAAGCTATACACTCATTTGATAATTTTCTTCCTTAATATCTCAAAACCTACAGTCTTATTAAATTGTGATTCGGCCAATTGAATAGGGCTCGTGATAAGCACAAAGCAGAAGTTTTTAGTTAGTTAAGACCTTGCTTTTGGATAGAAGTTCACTAACTAAAAACTTCTGTAAAAAAATATGCTATGTGCTTATCTAGAGCCCTATTCAATTGGCTGAATCACAATTTAATAAGGCTGTCGATCTGCCTATTAACCAATCTCTTGATATACATCCTTTCTTCCATTGACTAATGCCAACATTTCAAACACTACTCTACTTTTTTTCTTCTAGCATAGCCAACATTTCTCACTCCATATGAATAATGCAGAAATTATTATTGACTCTTTAATTCATAATGTCTTCAGGTTGTAATCAGAACAACCCTCAACCCATTTTGTACCAGCATGTGCAGTATCTAAATTTATTGTAAATCACTATACAGTACATATATTATTAACGTTTTGTTCTGTTCCCATATTAAACATTTCTACAGTTCAAATGAATACATTAAATAGTTATGTACATTAAGAAATAGTACTTTTGTGATAGAGTAGTGACATTTTACTAAACTATTGAAATACATGTGTGTGCAAAAATAGTAATAGTATCATATATTTATACAATCATTTATCCGACAAACATTTAATTTAAAGTGAAAGAGAACATTGCTTTTTAAAACAATAGATTACTTGAAAAACAATGATTGGTGGCCAATAAAGAATGTTTCAGTATTCTTACTTTTTTACCTGTGTCACTAGACATACATATGTTTATAGACATAAGATAGAGAGAGAAAGAGAGCAATACAAAAAACAGAAGGAATTGAGAGATAGAGAGAGCATAAATGGGCATATCTTATAACGAATACAATTTAGAAAACAGATCACCAATAATGTAGAAACAAAGGAGAAATATATAACTGAAAGGGCAGCAATAACATGCAGTATAGATTGCAATTTGTTCAAGAGTCTGTTTAATGTTACCAATTATTGTAAACACAATGGGTAGACACAGTTGCAATTTTACAGCCCATACATTTTTTTTCCTTTACGTCCTCAGTATATATGAAAAAATACTTTCAGTTTATCCATTTCCAACAAACACTAACAGCTTTTTGAAAATAATTGAGGCATTTTATCTTTGTAGGCTTTTATTAAGCAATTTTGTACTTGGCAAAAACCTACTATACGATATTAAAACATAAAAATATAAACAGGTTCTGTAACCTTAAGCTTTCCATTACAGGAGGAACTTAAAGTGTACTGTACGTGAACCACAAATTTTGAAAATAATATTATTTAACTTTATTATAATTTATGATAAATAATGACCAATTTGCAAAATAAAAGATATTTTGTAAAGATCAGATTACCAAAATCTACACCCTTATTAAATTAGCTCAACATGTAAAACCATAGCACGTAATGTAGCCCGCAAGACTTACAGCTATTAAATTGGCCTTGTAAAGGAACCCACCGATGACTTGCGGGCTAAGGGCGAGAAAAGGCTATGGAACGTGGAAATTTTAACTGCGCGCCTCCAAATCCTTTGATCTGTCAAGCCTGTAACTGTTATGTTTCCAATCATGCTATTAAATTGCAACAAATTCACTGGCGTTCAACCCCGTAACCCACAAATGGAGCCAAGAAGCCAACGGGTACCAGAGAGGACCCTCAAGGGGGGCAAAGTCCAATCTATAGCACTGTAAATGTAAATATACACACACTACTGTACTCATAATTAAAGGGAAAGTGATGTTAGGTATTAAAATTAATAGCACAACATTCTGAAGCTCACAAATCTGCAATATAAAATATATTTTTTCATGTTTAAATTCTGTGTTAGATCGATCCCTGCAATCAATGTGTTAATACATATAATGGAACTCGCATGGACTAGAATATCATACTTATGGCTATATCAATATTGCATTATTTGTGGATTGTGGGTCTGATCGCAACTCATAATTGAAGCCCGTAAGACTTTGAAATCCAACCTCCATTTTTCAGTGACGCAATGATGACTATGTCGGTTGCCATTGGCTCCATCTAAACCCGTAACTATGGGTTTGACTAATTGATCATGTTCACGGCCGCGCATCCAATGTTCGAAAAATCCTTTACGGGTTTGCGTCTCAAGCCCATAACCTGCGGCATGTTCTAAATTAATGGCTATGTAATGCAGCCGAATTTTAAACCCGCAGCCCTTGCGGATCTCACGTTACAGGCTTCTAACTTAATAGGGCTGCATGTCATGAAATTACACAGTAAATATATAAATAAGAGAAGTAAAATATAGAATTATAATATAGAAGGAAAAATACTTTTATAGAATTGAATAAATGAAGATGTCAAAACTCTTTAACATGAAACATTCAACCAATATAATGATACATTTATGATTTCGAGTTCTGACAGTAAAATTATTATGTCTACGCAAATCAGTTAAAATGGAAGTGTTATTTTCTGATGAAGTTTACTTGTATGTTCCAACAACCGGGAGTCTCCTGTCTGCATATTGTAACAATCTTCTGGGAATAACTTTTTCCATCTTCTGAGTTTTTGGGTAACAATGGTAGGTAATAGATATCATTGCCTGCTCAGAACATTCTGATCCAATAGAAACTTGCATTTCCTTAAAGACGGACTGAAGTAAGTGTTTAAAAAGTTTTATTTACTTCCTGTGTTTCTAAATGGAAAATGTTTAACTTTTACAAAAAGCTAATCATTAGAAATATAATAATCACATATATAGTTGTGAGTGTACGAGTTGTTGCTAACGTAGCGAGCCCGCGGCCCTCGCGAAGCGAGGGCACTGTGCCTGGTTCTCAGTTGCTGGCATGGAGCGCCAAAGGCGCTCCTTGCCAGCAACTGAGGATCCTCGCAAAGCGAGGGCCTCAGTTGCTGGCTTGGAGCGCCGCAGGCGCTCCATGCCAGCACCTGAGGACCTCGCAAAGCGAGGTCTTCAGTTGCAGCAACTGCGACCCTTGCAAAAAAAAGTTTACGTCGCAACACATTACGACACTCGCAAACAACATACGACACACGTTCACACACATTACGACACTCGCAAATAACATACGACACACGTTCACACACATTACGGCCTCGCAACACTCGGACGCAACTCGCGAACATTACAAAATTACAAACACAATACATACACACAGCACATACATAAAAACCTTACCTACACAAACAGGAAGCACCCAGGACCTCAAAAATGCAACTTACAACTTAATTGCACTCAAAATAAAAGAGTTTAGACAATAAATAGTTTGTTAAGCGACACAAAAAATGGCCGACGAATAAAACGAAAACGAGGCTACACACGCAAACACCATACGAGACACGTTACCACACATTACGACTTCGCAAACATCGGACGCAACACGCCGACATACAAACATTTAAAACTTAACAAAGACACACAACAAACACATAAAAAGTTTACCTACAGCAAGAGGAACCAGCCAGCACCTCAAAAAAACAAGTTACACCTACATTTAAATCAAAATAAAACACTTTAGACACTAATACCATCGCTAAGCGAGAGAAAAAATGGCCGACGAACAAAACGAAAACGAGGCTTCAGACGTAACTATACTACACTTACTCGCAATAATGAAACACATACTATGCGGAACGTATCACAATCATATTAAACACCATTTTGAACAGTAATACGCACAAAATGGCGGATGGAACGCAAATTGTAAGCTGGAACGCAAATAGCGCATGCGTATTGCGTTCTAACGGTCTCACTTTCCAGAACTTTCTACAAGTTTATAAATACTGCCTATTTCAAACAAAAAAATACATTTCTCCTCAGGTGATGAACAGAGTGACTTCTGAGATAACTGCTGCTTTTACTTGAGAAGACAATTCTTTACTAATTTACTACTTTACATTGTGCAAATTACAACTGAGAGGTAAGCTATAATATATTAAATTTTATTATCAGGACAGGTCAAACAAATAAAAAAATAAACTAGGATTTATGTAGTCATCATGTATGGCACATTTATGTGTATAGGCTCCAAAAAAAATCCGGTTCATTTAACAAAACAACAAAAAAACATAATTCAATATTAAACAGAGGTTTATGTATACTGACATGTGACACGCACATATATGTCTATAATGTATAGTGACATATGACACGCACATATATGTCTATAATGTATAGTGACATCTGACACGCACATATATGTCTATAATGTATAGTGACATCTCACACGCACATTTCTGTGTATTGCCCCTTCATAGTGACATGTGACACGCACGTATATGTGTATAATGTATAGTGACATTTGACACGCACATTTCTGTGTATTGCCCCTTCATAGTGACATGTGACACGCACGTATATGTGTATAATGTATAGTGACATGTGACACGCACATTTATGTGTATTGCCAATGCAACAAAATTAGCTTAAAACAAAATCAGTAAACAACTACATTTAAATGACATTATATGTCATGTATACTGATATGTCAAACGCACATATATGTATATCATCTATAGTTACATCTCACACACACACATTTATGTGTGTTGGAAAAAATATATATAAGGTTCATTTAACCATTTAAATTTGACTCATGTATACTGATATGTCACACGTACACAAAATAATTACATTAAACTATGGAATGTGCTTCATGTATGTGACATATGTGTGTAGCCCCCAACAAAAAATAAGGTTAATTTAAAAAAATTACACAACTATATTTAAATTACATTCCTTTACAGCAATTCAATAGATCATATAAAGCTGAATCGTTTTATTTCTTTGAATATTCAAACAGACTCTGCATCAATAGCGTCTCTCAACAATTTGCACCGTGCACTGTGAAGCACAATCCCTTTTAAAAAACACCAACAAAGAAGAAGAGGTAAGATACAACAAGACATTACATGCTCAAAAGGCCATGCTTTGCTAGATGAAAAATTCTAAATATACAAATAACTATTTCACTTTCTTTTTCAAACAGACACTACAAGAAGCCCGGCGGATTAAGATTGGCAGGAGGGGACCGTCTGTCATTCCAAACTTCAATCAAGGTAAAGTATTAAGTATAAACAAGAAAGAACCATGAGCCTTATTCAATTGCGACTTCCTCAATTGAATAGGGCTCTATATAAGCACATAACATATTTTTTTATACAGAACTTTTTAGTTACTGAATTTCTAACCACAATCAAGTTTTTCAATAACTAAAAAATTGGCTCAATAAATATGTTATGTGATTATATAGAGCCCTCTTCAATTGCCAAAATTGCAATTCAATGAGGACCTATATATCTTTAATGGCCAAGGGCCTCACTCAAATGTGATTTGCCCATTTCAATAGGGCTCTATATAAGCACAGAGTATATTTTTTAAAGGAAATTTTTCGTTTGTGAACACGTTGCTTTTGGATACAAGTTCACTAAATACAAAATTACGTTACAAAATATGCTCTGTGCTGATATTGAGGTCTATTCCATTGGCCAAAACACAATTGAATGAGGAGCTCACAATATAACAAATGCAGTAACCAAAGGCCCTCATTCAATTGCTATTTTGGACAATTAAATATGGCTATAAATAAGCACTTTTAGGCCCATAAATAAGCACTTTTAGGCCCTTATTCTATTTTAACAAATATATGTGATGTGCTTATTTACAACCCTATTCAAATTTCTACATTGCAATTCAATTACGGCCTTAGAGTACTATTACATTGTAAAAAATGCAATTGAATGAGGGGCAAACTATGCAACATATGGTACACACAAAGGCCCTCATTCAATTGCAATTTGCCCAATTGAATAGGGCTCTAAATAACAACATAACAATTTCTTTAAAATAAGTTTTTAGTTACTAAAAAGATATCAAAAATAAAGTTTTTCAATGACTACAAACTTATATTAAAAAATATGCTATGTGCTTATTTAGGGCACGATTCAATTAGCCAAATCGCAATTGAATGAGACACAAACTGCTACACACAAAACAGAATTTCTTATTCAATGTTTAACAACCTATAAGCCTTACAAAGAAGCAAAAATAAGAATAACAAAAGTGTTGTGCACCTAATAGCATTGTACAAAAAATCACACAAACTCATAGCAAACTACATTAACATTCTTCTTTAATGTTTAACAACCTATAACCAGTACAATCAAGAAGAAATAAGTTTTGCACAAGTGCTGCGCACCAAACAGGATTGTCAAAAACTAACACAAACACATAGCAAACTACATTAATTATATTATTTCATGTTTCACTAACTATAAGCATCACAATAAAGGTTAAATAAGTATACCACAAGTGGTGTGCACAAAATAGGATTGTACAAAAAATAACATAAACACATCTTATTTAATATATCACAACCCACAAGCCTTACTAAGAACCTTCAATAAGAATAACAAAAGTTGTCGGATTGTACAGAAAGTAAAAAAAAACAAAGATAGAAAAAAATAACCATAACTCATACAATACAGTCAAATTAATACATTTTTAAATTATTTAAAAGACATTTCACTCAAACAACATTTTCTATTTTATATTACAACAGATACTGCGTGAAGACAATCGGACGAGGACTTTTTCCACAGGACCGGACCATCGGACGAGGACTTGGGCCAGACCAGCAGACGAGGAATTTCAACACAGGACCCGACCATCGGACGAGGACTTTCACCAACGGACCACAACATCGGACGAGGGCTATCGCCACAGGACCACACCATCGGACGAGGACTTCCAACAGAGGACCACACCATTGGAGAACGATTTGGAACCGAGGACCAACAAACATTCGGATTTAAATCACACTTCAACCAAGGTAAAGTATAATAAGTACTAAAGTATAAAACTAAATAAACTGCTTTCAGTTGCATATGTGTCAACAGAAAAATGAAATAATTAATTTACTATCTCCCTTATTTTATTTAAATTGCTACTATGCAATACATAGCTCAATAACCACATCACTTTTTTTTTTAGCAAAGAAGTTTTGCAGTGGTAAATATCTATCCACAAACAACGTTTTTAATAAATAAAACCATTATTTGAAAAAAATATGTTACATGCTTATTTACAGCAGGATTCCATTGGCCAAATTCTTAGCCAGTGAGGACAGGAATTATAAATTTAACTAAATATAAATGATACATTAATGATTTGCCTTTTAGTTCACCAATTGTGCACAAGAATCTTTAACAGGAATTACAATTTTAAATATACACAATTACATTTACTTTTTTTTCCTTTACAGATTAATATGGCTGATAACGAGACCAAAGAAGAGAAGAAAAGACGTCAAACTAGAGAAAGACAAGAGAGATGGGCCGCCCAGCAGACACCGGAGGAGAAAGAAATTCGACGAGAAAAAGAACGCAAAAGACTTGCAAATAAAAGAATATCAGCTGCAAAAATGAAAGATACAACCAAAAAAAATAAAAAGATAATAAAACATTTACAAACTGTTCCTAATACATCAGATGACATTTTACAAGATACCAGTCAAGACAGACCAAAAAAAGCAACTACAAAAACAAAGCATTTACAAACTCTTACTAAAAACTTACAGGACATTTCAACCAAACAAGTCCAACATATACCAAGAAAATCCACGAAAAAAACTAAACATTTAGAACCTGTTGTTGAAACATTTCATGACTTTTCATCTGATGAATATGAAAGACAACATCCAATATGCTTTGCAAATTGTCCTTTACTGAAGTCTTTAGCAGTAGAGGTTCATAGTTGTGGGGACATGACTACTCAATGTCAATTTTGTGAGGCTTATTATTTTAAACAGGAGAGACCCCGAGATGGACAATTTATTAGTTGTTGTCAAAAAGGAAAGTTCAAACTTCCAGAAAGGAAACAATTTCCAACCTATTTACAAAATATTATGACTGAACCTACTTTTCCAAATTACAAAAATTTTAAGACAAACATAAGATCCTACAATAGTGGCATATCATTTGCATCTATGGGGGCAACATTGGCTGCTAATGTACCAGGACATGGTCCTTACTGTTTTAAAGTCCAAGGACAAATTTATCATCGGACTTCACATTTACATCCAGAGGAAGGAGAGCAAAGAAAATTCGCTCAACTATATGTCCTAGATACAATGGAAGCTGTTGACCAACGTATGCAGATGGAAGAAAATAAAAAATGCTTACCCAGTGTTTTTATAGAGCTAAATAACATTATGGACAACAATCCCTACAGTAAAGCTTACAAAAAATTGGCAGAAGTAGAAAATGAACAACTACTTCATGCACAAAGACATCAATTACCCATGCCAAAGGTTAATATGGTGCTTAAAAGAGACAGACATACTGATAAACGTCGTTATAACTTGCCAACATCAAATGAGGTTGCAATGGTCTTTCACAATGATGAAGGAGAACCACCATTTCAAAGAGACATTAGAGTATATCCCAGAAATGAGGACCAACCATTTATTAATATTAATATCTTAAGTCCAAATTTAGATCCAATGACATATCCCATCTTTTTCCCACACGGAGAAGCAGGTTGGCAACCAAAATTAACCCTTCCCAGTTACCCAAATGCTAAAGCCAGAATCCGAAATAATGTTTCTATGCTTGAATTTAAAGTTGCTCAAATTGCCATTAGAGATGAATTTAATCCAATTTTATGTGGTGGGAAACTAACACAACAATGGATTATTGATTCATATTTGCAAGTTGAGGCAAATAATTTAAACTTTATAAAATATCAACAAGATAAACTACGTGTAGAACAATATTGTGGACTCATGGACTATGTTGCTGACGTGGCTACAAGCAGAGACATGACAGCTGGCAAAGCCATCATTTTACCATCTTCCTTTCAAGGATCTTCTCGAAATATGAGAGAAAGATACAATGATGCTATGGCTATTGTGACAAAATTTGGAAAACCAGATTTATTTGTGACATTTACATGTAATCCACAATGGCCAGAAATTAATCAAAATCTACTTCTTGGACAAAGTGCTTCAGATCGACCAGATTTAGTAGCCAGAGTTTTTAAGGTAAAATTAAATGAATTAATACGTGACTTCACTATAAATCAGTTATTTGGCAAATGTCTTGCTTATGTATATACCATTGAATTTCAAAAAAGAGGCCTTCCACATGCACATCTTCTCATAATACTTCAAGAGAAAGATAAATTAGATACTTCGGACAAAGTGGATGCAGTCATAGTTGCTGAACTACCAGATCCAGAACTATATGGTAGACTATATGAGATTGTTACTCATCGCATGATTCATGGACCCTGTGGAGACCTTAATCCACAATCACCATGTATGGAAAATAATCAATGTTCAAAAGATTTTCCAAAAGATTATAGAGACAAAACATATGCAAATTGTGATGGATATCCACTTTATAAAAGAAGAGAAGGAGATAGTGCCATTATTCGTGGAAAAAAAGTGGACAATAGATATGTAGTACCCTACAATCCACATTTACTCATGAAGTACAACGCCCACATCAACGTAGAAGCCTGCACTTCCATCAAATCCATTAAATATGTCTACAAATATATTTACAAAGGTTACGATGCAGCTACTGTAGTCGTCAAAAGTGCAGACAACCCTGAAAGTAGTGAGTTAGTACATGATGAACTTGCATCTCATGTAGATGCTCGCTATGTTAGTGCGCCAGAAGCTATGTGGCGGCTTTTAAAATTTGAAATGCATGATAGATCACATGCAGTATATAGGTTAGCAGTACATTTGCCACAACGACATTTAGTCTATTTCCATGCTGGAAATGAAATGAATGCATTGGCCCAAAGTGAAGATCGTCACACTACACTAACTGCATGGTTTGCATTAAATTCCACTGATGCTCAAGCAACACAATACTTATATATTGAAATTCCATATCACTATGTTTTTGTTAATGGATTATGGAGAGCAAGAAAAAACAGAGGCAATAAAATTATTCCACGAATTTACACAGTCAGTCCAAGAGATGTTGAACGATTTTGCTTACGGATATTACTTTTAAATGTTCCAGGAGCACAAAGTTTTGAACAATTAAGAACTGTTAATGACATTGTATATGAATCCTTCCATTTAGCTGCAAGAAATAGAAACTTACTCGCTGATGATACAGAGTGGGAAAGATGTTTAGAAGAAGCAGCACAATGTCAAATGCCACGACAGATGAGAGAACAATTTGCTTTTATTTGTATCTTCTCAAATGCTCCAAATGCATTAGCTTTGTGGGAGACTTTTAAAAGTAATATGGCTGAAGACTTTATGCGACGATACAATGAACCCATTGCACACTTAAAAGCCTTAATGGAAATTCAAGAAGTCTTTTTAACTCATGGATTAAGTTGTGCAAGTTTTAATTTGCCTGATCCAGGTCTAATAGATGACATTAACTTTGAAGACTATGACATTCAACTACAAGCAGAAAGAACAGAAGAAAGACTTGCAACTTTAAATACACTACAATTGCAAGCATTTCATGCCATTAAAAATGCTATAGATGATGACATGGTGACAGAGCGTTATTTCTATCTTGATGGACCTGGCGGATCAGGGAAAACATATTTGTACAATTTATTAATGAGTTCAGTACGAGCACAAGGACAAATAGCAATGGCGTTTGCCACTACTGGAATTGCTGCACTTTTATTAGAAGGTGGAAGAACTGTTCATAGTGGATTTAAACTGCCAGTGCCTATTTTGGAAAATTCAGTGTCAGATATTCGCATGACATCCTTACAAGCAAAGAAATTGAAGAAATGTAAATTAATTATAATAGATGAGGCCACAATGATGTCATGCTATGCCCTCCAATGTATTGACCGTTTGCTTCGTGAAGTCATGGATAATATTTTTCCATTTGGTGGAAAGGTAATTTTGTTGGGTGGCGATTTTAGACAAACATTACCTGTCGTTGTACATGGAAATCGAACAGACATTATTGAAACATGTATAAAGTCAAGTACAGTATGGAAACATTTTACCCATCTTCAACTGCAACAAAATATGAGATCAGAAGGCCAAACTGATTTCAATGATTGGCTTATTAAAATTGGAGAAGGCAGAACAGAAAAAATACTACATTTACCTGACGACACTGTAGAGATCCCACCTCATATGATTTGTCAACAAGATATTATATCGGCTATATTTGAAGGGAGCATAAATAACGAAGAATATTCTGAGCTTGCCAACCAAGTTATACTGACGTGTAAAAATAAAGATGCATTAATACTCAATAATGAAATCTTAAAAAAAATTAATGCACCACAAAGAAATTATCACAGTGCTGATTCT
Source organism: Discoglossus pictus (assembly GCA_027410445.1). Taxonomy (NCBI): domain Eukaryota; kingdom Metazoa; phylum Chordata; class Amphibia; order Anura; family Alytidae; genus Discoglossus; species Discoglossus pictus. The sequence continues at coordinate 163,486,200 of CM050169.1, forward strand.
GTACTTGCTGATGACAATGAAAGTCAGGCAAACTTTTCCACTGAATTCATTAACTCTTTAACTCCTTCTGGAATGCCACCACATATTTTGCAGCTAAAGAAAGGTGCAATTATCATGTTACTGCGAAATATGAACCCCAAAAAAGGCCTATGCAATGGCACAAGATTAATTGTTCAACAATTAAAGGACCATTTTATAGATGCTGAAATTTTAACTGGGACCCATAAAGGAGAGAGAGTTTTCATACCAAGAATAGATTTAGCACCAAGTGAAAGTAGTCTCCCTTTTATACTTCAAAGAAGACAATTTCCCATTATTATGGCATTTGCCATGACCATTAATAAATCACAAGGTCAAACTTTCAAATCTGTGGGGATTTACTTGGAAGAACCAGTTTTTGCACATGGTCAATTGTACGTTGCGTTGTCACGCTGCAAAAATCCACAGGCTATTAAAGTTTACATTGAAAACAATGAAAGTCAAGGTGATTTATTAGAAGATGGACGTATTTTTACTAAAAACATTGTCTACTATGAAGTACTATAACTTTGCAGGATACAAACTAAAGCCATGCAAACATTTTGGAAAAACATTCAAAAATACAAAACAATTGGTTGTTTAATTTAGTCATAATTAATGGAAGTCATGTTTATGGATAATTCGCCTCACAAAATACTTGCCTTGCATTTCTAGCAAAAATTATGTTAAAATGTTAAGTCACTATGTTAATGTTTCTAATGTTACAAGTTTAAAAACAATATTTTCAAGTTATTTCATTCAACATATTACAAAGTTCATGTTAACAACTCAAGCACCTTTTAAGTCACAATGTAAATATTCTATGTTATCTTAAGATTACTACCTACATTAATGTTTATCGCCAGTTTATCTGCTCTAAATGAATTACTTTAATTACGTACGGTTTAAGGAGAGTTTTTACTGTATGCCTTCCTCTACATTCAATGTATATTAAACTTAACAATTATTCTGATATAAATTGCATGTTAATACTGATTAATTTAAAGTTAAACTGTTTTTACATTCGAATGTTAATACTTTTAATTCAAAATTATGTTACAAAATGTATTTACTATGTTCCTGTTTATAATGTTCAAAATTAGACAAATGTTTTAAAAAAATTACAAAGTTACATAAAAAATAAAGTTCAATTTTCAAAATATATACTTTCAAGGTTATTGCTTACATATATTTTAAACTTCATGTTAAAATTCGGCACGTTTAAAAAAGTCTTTTTACTTTTTACTTTGCTCTGGATTCTATGTATATTAAAGTAAACAATTCTTCAGATACAAATTTCATTTTAAAAAACCATTACATTAACGTTTTACAAAAATACATGTTCATATCACAATACTTACAAGGGTCAAAAATATATTTAAATAACTAAACAACTTCACAAACATATACATCACATTGCCGTCATTTTTTGACGGGCAAGTCGCTAGTAATTAATGTTGTTAAGAAATGCTCATTGTTAGTTAGGGTGCATGCTACAAAATGTGACAGCTGGTTGGACCGAGTTGGCTTTTGCATGTGCATGTAGTTGAGATTCTGCAAGTTTTTTTAACACTACAGAATTTGAAGTTGCATTGGTACTTTCATTTTTGATTAAATAGGAGCATTTTGGTTCTTTGATTTTTCTGTCTAGTGTTTAACTACTAGCTATTTAAGCTGATGGGAATTTAAATGTTTGAAAGTTTGGCATTGCACTATATGGTATATTTATCAAGCTGTTGAGGTTAAGCAAAGGGCCACTGTACAATGCAAAAACGATATGGTTTTTAAAATCTTAAGTGTTACTAAGAACATACTTAAGCACAGAAAAATCCATATTGGTAGTTTAGTTTTAATTTGGAAAAAATAAAGTTTGATGCTCTGTTGCACTCTGGACTAATCCATGATTCTTTGGTGGTAGTTGTGTGGGTGTTTCCATTTCTTCAGAGCAGTTCTTGCATCTATTGATGCAAAGTTCATGCTTCTCAGCATGTGAGGGTGGGTGGGTGTAGTGCCAATGTCAACCTTTTTCAATTATTTAACTATCCTCTCCCTGATTACTTCTCCCCCACCCTCCCTCCACTGATAAATAAAGAAACACACCCTCATGATTCATCTCTAAGGAAGTGATGAAACAATCACAAAATGGATTCCTGCACTCATGATTTTTTTCTTTCACTACAGTGGTCCTTTAAGGGGGGTGAGATATTGTTAGGTGTGGTTAAAATATAACCCTTTACTTCATATATGTTCACATGAGCCTATGTAACAATTTAGATGACATTTTAATCCCATTTTAATAAATATGTTTCATAGAATGCACAGAAACCAGAAATATAAACTGTTTTGTCACTTACTTAATCCACTTACCGTATATACTCGAGTATAAGCCGACCCGAGTATAAGCCGAGGCACCCATTTTACCACAAAATATTGGGTAAAATGAGTGACTCGAGTATAAGCCGAGGGTGGGATATGTGCTGCCCCCTGTGTCCCTCTTGTGCCCTCTGTGTCCCCCTCTCTCTCCCGTGTCTCTTCTCCCCTCTCCCTTTCCTGTGTCTCTTCCCCCCTCCCTTATCACCCTCCTCAACCCCCCTCCTCATTCTCAACCTCCCTCCTCATCCTCAACCTCTCTCCTCATCCTCAACCTCCCTCCTCGTCCTCAATCCCCTCCTCAACCTCCCTCCTCATCCTCAACCCTCTCCTCTACCTACCTCCTCAACCCCCCAATCCTCAATCCACCTCCTCAACCACCCCATCCTCATCCTCTCTCCTCAACCCCTTATCCTCAACCCCCCCATCCTCATCCTCCCTCCTCAACCCCTTATCCTCAACCCCCCTCCTCATCCTCAACCTCCCTCCTCATCCTCAACCCCCTCCTCATCCTCAACCCCCTCCTCAACCTCCCTCCTCATCCTCAACCCCCCATCCTCAACCTTCCTCCTCAACCCCCATCCTCATCCTCAATCTCCCTCCTCAACCTCAACCCCCCTCAACCCCAACCCACCTTAACCCCAACCCACCTCCTCAACCCCCCTAAACCCCCCTCCTCCACCTAAACCCCCCTAAATACCTCCCCTCTATCCCCTCACTTACCTGCTTGTGCTCCGGCCTCCACTCCTTGACGTCACATGCACGCTGCGTCATTAGCATATATTTATTACCAAAATTTGTTAAATCAAAATTATTATACTTTGCCCATGTTTTTCAATAACTGTAAAATTAGTCTTCCAGCCCTATAATAAGAAATTTTCTCCATTCAGAATATTTGCCAAACTTTTTTTCCTAGTGGGTTAATGCTTGGTGGGTGATTGTTTTCGCAGCCAGTGAGTCAGTGGGTGTAATTTTATTTCATATGCAAACATATTTTTTATAATTTCTTGTACTGAATTTTAGAAGTTTCTGGCATTACTACCATTAATGAATGAATGTGCCCAGTTCTTTACATCCTCTGAAACATGTTGGTGGTATGTGTGTCCTGTATTTATTATTATTGGAATTATCTACCAAAAGCATAATATTTTATAGTTTGTTTCTTGAGTCTGAATTTAACTTGATGATCTGGCATTTATATCCCATATTTTTTACCATGTTTCTCTATTTTTCTCTATTTGCCTATTTAGAATATGGTTCCATTTGTGTGTATATGTTAATGCACTCTTTCATTTAGATTGTTAAACATATTATAAATGTGTGATATACAGCCCTATTAAATTGGGGCTACATTTTAAAACGTAGCCCGTATCTCCAAATTTACGGGTTACGGGTATTAAATTAGCCCTGTAACGTAGCTCGCAGCGGATTTGCGTGCTAAGACGCAGGACGGATGAGAATAGGCTACGTGATGAGCAATCTTTTGATCCGTCAAGCTTGTAACCGCTACTTGTTCAATATAGCTATTAAATTGATTAACTAAGAAGTCACACAGGAGCAAGCCCATAACACGCAAATGAAGCCCAAAGCTCAACGTGTCCTCGGGAGCAGCCCACAACGGGGGTAAAGTCCAATACGTAGCACTTGGAATGCAAATAAAAACACACTACTGTACATTTATTAAAAGGGAAAGTGATGATAGGTCTTAGAATAAATAGCACAACATTCTCAAGCTCCCAAATCGGCCCTGAAAAATACTTTATTTCATGTTTAGATTTTGTGTTGTAGCGATTCCCGCAATCAATGTGTTACGACTTACACTGTAATTTGCATGTAATAGAATATCATATTTATGACTTTATTAATATTGCATTAATCTTTAATGTGGGTCCGATCGCAAACTGTAATTGAAGCCTGTAGGACTTTGAAATCTACCCTCCCCTTTTTCAGTGATGTAATGCTAATAATCTCTTTCTCCATGGGCTCCGTCTGAGCCAGTAACTACGGTCTACACTAATTGAATGTCAGCCCCAAATCCATCGTTCTACAAACAAGCTAAATTTTCGTCTCAAACACGTATCTTGCAGCCCCTTCCAATTTATTAGCAACGTAACTCTTCAAAATTTCAAGCACGCAGCCCTTACGAGCTACACATATGACTTAAGAGGCTCCAATTTAATGAGGCTGATAGTCCTTGGACAATCTCTACAACTGAAACATTAAACATTTTAAGAAGCTTTATTTTTTAGATATGTATATAAAAATCATAATGTGTTTTGACTTTTTGAAAAGTCATTATTGCACCATGTCTTATGATATGAAATATGAATGAAATACCCTTTTCTTGCCATCTTAAAAAGATGGAAATTCCTATCCCTGGGTCAATTTTGAGCTATGAGCATTAAGGCAGATTGTGGTAGTATATGTAATTTTACATGAACCCATAAGTATATGTTTTGATTGATTGGGATATTTGCAGCCTTATTGAAAGGGCTGTATTTAAGCACATAGCATATTTTTTAAAGCAGTTTTTAGTTAGTGAACTTCTATCCAAAAGCAAGGTCTTCACTAACTAAAAACGTCTGTAAAAAAATATGCTGTGTGCTTAAATAGATCCCTCTTAAATTTGCTGAATCGCAATTTAATAAGGGTGTTGGTCTTTTATACATACTTAACCATACAATAATCTTAACTTCCATTTGAATGCATACATATTGTTCTATTTTTATTCATGGTAATGGTGGTTTACATTAGTGCTGTTGTGTCAGTTGTATAAATCTTGCTCATAAATAATAGTGTTTTATGCCTCTGAAGTGAATTTTGATTAATTCTGGCTACTTTAAAATTCCAGATAAATTGTGTGAAAAACTTTTTTTTTTCTGAATAATTGAAGGAACTCTAATTTGTAACATGAAAAATTAATTCATCTGTAGGACAGCTATTCTCCCTAGTATGGAAATTTTAGTCCATTCTTTTAGTTCATAAGTAATTTTTGTTATTAAAGGAGGAAAAAGGACCTCATAAAAGCAGCATGGGTTGACTGGGATTTTTACACCTAGATAAGTAATTTATTGATTAGATAACTCATTTTTTTTACATAATAGAAGCTGATTCATATTGTTTCATTGACATTGCGTATAATTGTGTTATGTTAAGTTTTAGACCTGGCAAATAGCTAAATTGGTTTAATATTTCAGCAGATTAGGATATGTACAGACTTGGAAGAGTAAGAATAATATCATCTGCATATACTGTTGATTTATATTGATTTTCCAAAACCTTAATGCAAGTTATATAAATTGTGTCTTCTAATATATAATACATATAAAAGTGTAGAAAGGGAAATACTTGTCTTGTGCCTCCTTGTATTTCTATTGGAGTGGAATGAATGCCAATTGTGCATATATGTGCAGTTAATTTGTGTTAGGCAATTGAAATAGCTCTATGATCTCAACTGAGAAGTTGTATTTGGATAGAATGTTAAATAAGAAAAGTTTACTTGGTCCAAGGTTCTCTGGCATCTAATAATACAAGGATGGATTGAATATTTCGATTGATAGTATGTTTTTGTAAAGTAATATCTTGAACCATACTGCAGTCCCACCAGATATGGTAATATTTTACCTTATACCCATCATCTACAACAAGCTTTCCCATCCGTGTCTTGAATGAACTTATTTGATCCAAATTAGTATTAAGTATAATTCCCAAATGAGTGATGTTATTACTTTTCCATTTATACGGATATATTTCTTTCAAAACTTCAAAAATGGCATACATTTAGAAAGTATTTAATCTATAGTAAGAAACATAACTGTATTTTTCAATTACTTGATGTAAAAATTGTATTGAGATAATTGGACCCTCTAAGGTAACTAACATATAATCTGCTAGAGAAGAGAATTTGTGCTCTACTATACCAACGTTTATGCCCTTTATTTCTCCTGTTGTTCTAATCAGCTCTGCTAGTGGCTCTATAAAAAAGCAAAGATTAAAGGAGAGAGAGGATAATCTTTTCTAGTCTCTTTATTAATATTAAATTTAGTAGATTTAAAGTCTATACCTGCGACAAAGGTGGATGGGCTAATATATAAAGCTTTAATAGTTTTGGTAGCAAACTCTCCAAAACCAAGTTTTAATAATTGTAATAATATTAATTCCATAAAGTCCCATCCAACCCTATCAAAGGCCTTTTTGGCAACTAGTGATAGAGATACAAACAGAATTTTATTTGCCTTCGAGAATGAAATCAGGTCAGTGAGCATCCTGGTATTATTTGAACCCTGTCTCTCTGTAATAAAACCTGATTGATCTCTTGAAATCAATGTATCTATTGCTAAATTAAGTTTTGTGGCAAGAATCTTCGAGTATAGCTTAATATCCATGTTCAAGAGAGAAATAGGATGGTAGTTATTAAAATTACTTAAATGCTCATCTTGCTTGCGAATAGTGACTATTAATGCCTCTAACATTTCTTGAGGATCTCTGCTTCCCTTTTAATTGTATTAAATATGTTCAAATGTTTTACTAATATAGAATGGAAGGTTTTAAATATTGATTAATGAAAATATCCAGACAAGTAGCTGTACAATATTTTAGATTGGTAATCACAAAAGAAAATAATCTCTTTTTCAGATATCTTGATTTAATATTTCTAAGTCTAGTAAAGATATCTTAGGTATATTAATCTGACTTAAAATATATGAATTTCTTGAATCAATGGTTTCTTAAATTCTTTTTCTTTTTCCAAGTTATACAGTCCCTGTTAGTATCTTCCATATTTCCTCAGGTTTAGTGAGTGTTCATCTTGTAAAATTTCTATTTTATTTTTTGAAACTCTCTTATTCAATTTATTATCTAGAATTTTCCCTGTTTTATTACCAAAATGATATACTTTCTGTTGCAGGGACCAAATTAATTTATCAGCAATATCTTGTAAGATATTTTAAATTTGAGCCTGGATTTCTCATAGTTTTTCCAAGTTTTCTTTATTCGGACAAGACTTCTACTCTCTATCTTACTTAATTCAATATATAATTCCCTCAAAGATCTTCCTCTTTGCTTCTTCCATTGAGCTTGCAATTTTATAAACAACTCTCTAATGTATGCTTTGTGGGAGTTCCACAACAGAGCTTTCAAATTTACAACATTTTCATTAGCTTCAAAAAATTTAAGTAATTTATCTTTTAAGATTTTTTATTAGAAAGTTTCTCGAATAAAGTATCAACCATTTTCCATTACTTTCTTGACAGTTTTGGTTTTCTATCAAGTTCTGGATCAATACATAAATTGAAGTCTCCACAGATCACAAGAAGTCCTTGAATATATTTAAACATTTGTTTCAAAACAAAATTTAAGAATTTGATATGTTCCTTTTTGATAGGGTATAAATTCAAAATCTTGCATTTAGCATTATACAGTCTACCAGACCAAATTACCAATCTTCCCTCTTAATTGGTTTGAACAAATTCATCTACTAAATTTAATTTTTTATTGAAGAATATTGAAACCAATAATAAATGTACTATCAATAACAAGTTTCCTGTCTTGCCACTGGGTTTCCTGAATAAAGACACTGTCTTTCTTCTCTAAAAAAGGTCTTAAAGCTGATCTTCTTTTAACTGCATGATTCAATCCTTGCATATTTTGAGAAATAATTTTCAAAGTCATGTATATATATTTCAATTTCAGCAATCGAATATTCATCCTATAGCCCCAATAAGTCTTGTCCTGTGTCATAATAGATAACATAAAATATTTACATATACAACAAATAAAACATATATACAAAGTTTCAAACCCACACAATAGAGGGTTTCCATTTACCAACTTTCTGGACCATAGAGTACAGTTAAAAAGAAACTTACTACTACTCCAAAAAAAAAGAAGCATAACACTAATTTTAGTTGACTGCCTGGGCACCTAATCTCCCCTGGGAAGATATACTCCTACATAAAAGATTCAGATATGATTAATATCTTTATTTTAATTGATTCCATAATCCATTTTAATATACATACAGTAGATTAAGAGAAAGTTGAGAACACAACAGGTAAAGGTAAATATTGACACTAAATCAATATTGAGAAGAAGCATATGCAGTTGTAGGTAAGATATTATGTTATTTAAAATCTCTCTAAAACATTTACCTCTATCTTGTGTTCTCAAATACCTCAAGGCTATCATCCCTTTCAATGTTGTATTCCAATATTCTAAAGATTTGACTTTATTCCATATATTTATATTGGGCAATAGTAAAATGTAAACTTTATTGGTTGAAAAAAACGACGATTAAAACTTTAAAAAGGGAAAGAATAAAAACTGTACAAATACCTTTGAACAGAAAAACTGCAAACCTAATGACCACTGGACAACTGTCACTCATTAAGTGGGGTTTGAGCAGTATTATAAATGAGACACAGAGAGTGTCTATGTATAGGCTTGTAGTACTATGCAACAAAAGGCATAAATCATTAGAATAGTGGGCCAAACCTTCCTAAATTACCTTGTGCTATAACTATATATCTCTCCCCAGTAACGGCTGTGAAACCTAGTATAACAACATAAGGAGGTATAGGTAGCTTGGTAGTATGCTTCTAAACAACAGATTTATTTGCATACAAAAAATCCTCAGTTTGGCTCTTAGATCACCAGGTACTTCATTGCCTCTTATTAGGGTACAATGCCCCTATTATTTGAATGATATAGGTATAATTCAACCATTCAAACGATATGGCTCTTAAATGTCCAGATATTGCATTACCTCTTGTTAGAGTATAACACCACAACTATTTTGGTGGTGTAAGCATAATTTGGGCCATTCTGAACAAGCTCACTCTCTGTATACTCGCATATAGTATAACAGCAACTACCTGTGCTCGGGAGATTCACGCTGCCTAGTTGCGTCGTGCGTAATAACGTCACGTTACGCTAGCCTACGTCCTAACATGTTTCTACGTGTTCAACGTCTTTTTCAAAGGATTAAGGCGTGTGTAGGGGCAGGAAGCTATTTAAAGCATATGGTAGCCATGGTAACCTGGACTACCTGATTGCTACACCTAAATTAACCCTATGAGTGAAAGTGTGAAAGTATGTATGGCAGGATAGGACTGAACAAAGAAAGAAATGGTCCATATATATTATTAGCATAGTAGATGGAGCAACATCAGTGGGAAGGGGGAAGGGGGAACCTTAATGAATAGGTGTGTATCTGGATACAGGATACTGAAAAGAGAATATATACAAGTATATCATGATGTGCAAAGAGAAAAAGTGCATATTGTGCATGAAGATAACTAGATGAATTAAAACCCCTGGCTATTTTACGCCCTTATACAGGGGTTTTAATTCATCTAGTTATCTTCATGCACAATATGCACTTTTTCTCTTTGCACATCATGATATACTTGTATATATTCTCTTTTCAGTATCCTGTATCCAGATACACACCTATTCATTAAGGTTCCCCCTTCCCACTGATGTTGCTCCATCTACTATGCTAATAATATATATGGACCATTTCTTTCTTTGTTCAGTCCTATCCTGCCATACATACTTTCACACTTTCACTCATAGGGTTAATTTAGGTGTAGCAATCAGGTAGTCCAGGTTACCATGGCTACCATATGCTTTAAATAGCTTCCTGCCCCTACACACGCCTTAATCCTTTGAAAAAGACGTTGAACACGTAGAAACATGTTAGGACGTAGGCTAGCCTAATGTGACGTTATTACGCACGACGCAACTAGGCAGCGCGAATTTCCCCAGCACAGGGAAACGCTGTTATACTATATGCGAGTATACAGAGAGTGAGCTTGTTCAGAATGGCCCAAATTATGCTTACACCACCAAAATAGTTGTGGTGTTATACTCTAACAAGAGGTAATGCAATATCTGGACATTTAAGAGCCATATCGTTTGAATGGTTGAATTATACCTATATCATTCAAATAATAGGGGCATTGTACCCTAATAAGAGGCAATGAAGTACCTGGTGATCTAAGAGCCAAACTGAGGATTTTTTGTATGCAAATAAATCTGTTGTTTAGAAGCATACTACCAAGCTACCTATACCTCCTTATGTTGTTATACTAGGTTTCACAGCCGTTACTGGGGAGAGATATATAGTTATAGCACAAGGTAATTTAGGAAGGTTTGGCCCACTATTCTAATGATTTACACCTTTTGTTGCATAGTACTACAAGCCTATACATAGACACTCTTTGTGTCTCATTTATAATACTGCTCAAACCCCACTTAATGAGTGACAGTTGTCCAGTGGTCATTAGGTTTGCAGTTTTTCTGTTCAAAGGTATTTGTACAGTTTTTATTCTTTCCCTTTTTAAAGTTTTAATCGTCGGTTTTTTCAACCAATAAAGTTTACATTTTACTATTGCCCACCTTTTTTTGTTATATATATTTAGAGTGTTATGCACTAATGGGCTTTATTCCCTAAATATTTTTTCTGCATATATTTATATTGCCATAAAACCACCCTACAAAAATAGCCTTTATCGTCCATCCCTAAATACCCTCATATTACAGTAACTCATCCCTCCCCAGTGTCTCTTTCCCCCCTCCCCAGTATCTCCTTCCCCCCTTCCCTCCCTACCCCATTGTCTCCTCCCCCCTTTCCTCACTACCCCATTGTCTCTTCACCAATCCCTCCCTACCCAATTGTCTCTTTCCCTCCCTATCCCTGTGTCTCTTCCCCCTTCCCTCCCTACCCTATTGTTTTACCCCTACCCCATTGTCTTCCCCCCCTTCCCTCCCTACCCCATTGTCTCCTCCCCCCTTTCCTCACTACCCCATTGTCTCTTCACCAATCCCTCCCTACCCAATTGTCTCTTTCCCTCCCTATCCCTGTGTCTCTTCCCCCTTCCCTCCCTACCCTATTGTTTTACCCCTACCCCATTGTCTTCCCCCCTTCCCTCCCTACTCCATTGTTTCTTCCCCCTTTCCTCCCTACCCATTGTCTTTCCCCCCTTCCCTCCCTACCCCATTGTCTCTTCCCCCCTTCTCACCCTACCCCATTGTCTCTTTCTCTCCATATCCAATTGTATCTTCCACCCTTCTCATGAAACCTCATTGTTTTCCCCCTTACTGCATTGTCTTTTCCCCCCTTCCCTCCCTACCCCATTGTTTCTTCCCCCTTTCCTCCCTACCCCATTGTCTCTCCCCCTTCCCTCCCTACCCCATTGTCTCTTTCCCCCTTCCCTCCCTACCCCATTGTCTCTTCCCCCCTTCCCTAATAGTGCCAAATTATCTTTATCAATCATAAAGTACATTTATGTGTCACTACATTTGTAACTTCTCCAGTGCTTAATACTTTCCTTCTTTTAGGATTTCAAAACTACTTTTTCAGTCATTTATATTTAAATGTCTATGATATATTTACTTCCAATCTTTCCAAAGTAAAATGTTTTGGGAAATTATTAGGAGAAGTATAAGAGCAAGCCCAGAATGTATCAATATTGAAAAACCCTTAAAAATCTTGAGATGTTAAATGCTATTTAGAACTGTCATATGGATCTAGAAACCCCAGGATTCTCATCTAATTGAAATCTATATTGTTAATTTTTAACCTATGTATTACCCTGAAATGACAGACAGTAAAGGAGTTTATTGATTACTGTTAACTAAATCTAAGTTCATAGGGAGAAAGTGCCAGGTTCTGAGAAGCCTTTCTCGTTCTATAGCTGTCACATTGTTGTTTATTAACACTTTTGTAATCTCCATGAATTCTTTATGCTTACGTAAAGTGTCCGCAGAAAGATCATGGAACATTTTTAAGTACTCATGTGGTAAATCAAAAGTAGATTTTTTAATCAAATTCAGTTTTCAAGATAGACTCTTTATAAGCATGTTAATTAAATCTAATAATTATATCTTGTGGGGGGTTCCCTCTTAAGTTCTTGGGCAAAGGGATGCAATTCTTTCTTTTAATAATATCCTTGTTTTTTTAATTTAGGCTTAACTAAACTAGTTAAGAATGAAAGAATATATAAAAATAAATCTTTAGGACCAATTCTTTCTGGAATACCTGTAATTCTGAGGTTACTGCATCTAGAAAAATTCTAATATTTTGAGCATTTGAGTTTCAAATTCAGGACTTCTCTATTTTTGTTAATTTCTGTTAACAGAGTTTGAGGATCTTTGGTCTTGGTTACTCTCTATCTCCCCAGTTCAGTTAGAGAGGGAGGTAATAGCTTTCACATTGTTAGTAATTTCTTGTGTTAACTCTAATTTGATGGATGATCGAAATTCAGTTAAGAGACCTCATGGTTGCTACAGTTAACTTTTCCTCCTCATCATTATATCCAAGTGTGCTCTCTTCTAACTGAGTATTATCATTGAGCCCTAATTGTCCCAAAGTAGGGTTTAGTTGTAAATTTGATGATATCTAGTGACATTTTATCTTTACAGCTTGATTTTTCTAAAGGGGAGATAAAGTTCCTAGAAGATTTTGAGGGAACTTTTTTCTCCTTTGCTTTACCTCTAGCAGTGTTATTCTCTTTGTTATTAACCAAGTTTACCAAAGCAATACTCCTAGGTTGGGGAATTTTTTATCTATGATTCCGTATAAAAATACTTAATACAATTAACTCATAGGAGGATATATTTTGTGCCTTTTGGAGACCACAATAAAGGATTACAACCAGAGCATTTTAAGGTATTTTTTCATATAAATGATCTTATAGAAACTTGTATCAGTTAACCCTTAATTCACTGCTGCATTTTCAGATAATCAGTAATTGGTCTAGTTATGCAAATGAATTCAATGTAAATTTACTGTATTGATTAAATCTTTAAAAAGTCACATCCAGCAAGCCCAGTCAAAAGGCTACTCAGCGTATAACGCTCTACAAACAGACGTCATCAGAAATAACAGAGTTTTCCAATATGTCCAGAGATATTACAATATATTCTTAGAAAATGTAATTTTGCATTCCGTCTCCATCTTAGTTTTTCTTTGTTTGAGGTATATTCTTGGTCCTGTTTTCTTGACAATGTTACCAACATCTGTCTAAAGTTCATAAGAGTATTTTTTCTACCAAATCTAGTCCCTTAAATGTCTTCCTTACCTCCACTGTGTATTCACTGACAATATTATTTATTACATATCTGCTTGGTCTGGTGATTTTCCGTATTTTCCTCAGTTTTATTCTGATCTTTGCTATAAGAAGCTCATGATATGAGCTGCAGTCATCTCCAAGTCTTGTTTTTGCTGACTGTATAGAGGTCCTCCATTTTTTACTTCAAAAGTATATAGTAACTCTGATTTCTAAATGTTTATCTGGTGATGTCATGTGCAGAGTCATCTCTAAGGCTGTTGAAAGAGGATGTTTTCTTTGACCAGAGAAATATATTGACAGAATTCCACTAATATCTGACCTGCTTCATTTTGTACTCTGAACTTGCCTGTTATTACAGATATCTTTTGGTTCCAATCTCCTATGATGAGAGTGACATATTTTCTTGAGGTTAGATCTGGGAGGTATATGTTGTGTGACCAATTGATTGAGTTTAGTTGTCAGGCCTTCTATATTTTCATATTTTAATTTCATTTTATAGGAAGATATGGTAATTAGCATACCTCAAATTAAGTTTTTTGAGTTTACCATATTGTAATTGGATTCATCTTGTCTTTCTCATTGATGTCAAAATAATTTTCTGTTGTCTTATTAATTAATATTCTAACATCAGGAGCTTTTATTATATTTCTATAAATGTGTCAATTACCGGGCTGACTTGGTTGCAAAATGTTAGTTAATGAAGTCTCATAGCATGATCTGACCATTCTATTTTATGAATGTAATTACTAAGTTACCCCCTTCTGGATCGCTAAATTGTTGTGGTGAAGGGCTAGTGTACTTCAATGAAGCTGTGAGCTAAACCATGTAGAGTCACCCAAGATGGGCAGATCATATCAGACATGTCAGACAAATTGCTGTCCATTGGAGAAGGAACTGGCTACCCACTTTATGGATAAGCACAACCAGACAAAATATGAGTCTGGCGTGCTGCGGTGCATAGGGTCACAGAGAGTTGGACATGACTGAGCAACCAAAAAAAAACAACTCTGTTACCATTGAGTGTATATTTAATATGTCTCAAGGACTGTCTACGTTGTTCATTAACCTCCCTGGTGGTCTGATTATGTCAGTATTTTTGACATAATCAGGTCCCACATTATGATCTCTTCCCTCCAGGTCCCCCTTTTTGATATCCTTCATCCCAGGTCCCCCATTCTGATCTCCTCCCCCCAGGTATAAGTGTGTATACATTTACAAATTGCCAATAGAATAGGGCTTAATGTCTCCTCCTACCTGTAGAAGTACTTTTAAAAACATTACATTAATATTAAATATAGGTATTCAATAATCATTTAATAAATTATATTTCATACATTAGATCATCTCTTTTAGTCCATGTGGGTTTCATGATATATATTAACTCCTTGAGTCCCTGGATCGATATTACTCAGAAATAACATTTAAAAATAATATTGTTTAATTGAATATTTGTGAGTTTGAGACTGTTCGACAATTAATTCTAATGTCTTTCCTCGCCTTCCTGTGCTTTGAATGTACATCACTGTGTGTTTAATTGCCTCTACAGCTCTAATAAGTGTTTGAAAAAGCCGTTGCTAATCCTATTTAGTAATCGTTATATTTTTGACAAAAAAGTGATACTTTTTTCATTTGTGGGTTAGACTTTATTTGCGAGCTAGTGCTACAGGACTAATATAATATCAATTTTGTGTAACTTATAGAATTATAGTAGCTAATAGAATTTGTGGCAATTTTAAGACTGGTTTTAAGGGTGTATATTTACAATTTGGGCAATAGAGACCATAGTTAATATAGATATAACCATATAACCAATCACATATATAGTTGTGAGCGTACGAGTTGTTGCTAACGCTGCGGGCTCGCGTAGCGAGCCTGCGGCCCTCGCGAAGCGAGGGCGGGGCTCGCGCAGCGAGACGCGGGCCTCGCGAAGCGAGGGCCGCGACTCGCGTAGCGAGTCGCGGGCCTCGCGTAGCGAGGGCCGCGGCTCGCGCAGCGAGTCGCGGGCCTCGCGTAGCGAGGGCACTGTGCCAGGTTCTCAGTTGCTGGCATGGAGCGCCGAAGGCGCTCCTTGCCAGCAACTGAGGACCCTCGCGAAGCGAGGGCCTCAGTTGCTGGCTTGGAGCGCCGCAGGCGCTCCATGCCAGCACCTGAGGACCTCGCAAAGCGAGGTCTTCAGTTGCAGCAACTGCGACCCTTGAAAAAAAAAGTTTACGTACAAACACATTACGACACTCGCAAACAACATACGACACACGTTCAAACACATTACGACACTCGCAAACAACATACGACACACGTTCACACACATTACGGCCTCGCAACACTCGGACGCAACTCGCGAACATTACAAAATTACAAACACAATACATACACACAGCACATACATAAAAACCTTACCTACACAAACAGGAAGCACCCAGGACCTCAAAAATGCAACTTACAACTTAATTGCACTCAAAATAAAAGAGTTTCGACACTAAATAGTTTGTTAAGCGACAAAAAAAATGGCCGACGAATAAAACGAAAACGAGGCTACACACGCAAACACCATACGAGACACGTTACCACACATTACGACTTCGCAAACATCGGACGCAACACGCCGACATACAAACATTTAAAACTTAACAAAGACACACAACAAACACATGAAAAGCTTACCTACAGCAAGAGGAACCAGCCAGCACCTCAAAAAAACAAGTTACACCTACATTTAAATCAAAATAAACACTTTAGACACTAATACCATCGCTAAGCGAGAGAAAAAATGGCCGACGAACAAAACGAAAACGAGGCTTCAGACGTAACTACACTACACTTACTCGCAATAATGAAACACATACTATGCGGAACGTATCACAATCATATTAAACACCATTTTGAACAGTAATACGCCTAAAATGGCGGATGGAACGCAAATTGTAAGCTGGAACGCAAATAGCGCATGCGTATTGCGTTCTAACGGTCTCACTTTCCAGAACTTTCTACAAGTTTATAAATACTGGCTATTTCCAACTAAAAAATACATTTCTCCTCAGGTGATCAACGGAGTGACTTCTGAGATAACTGCTGCTTTTACTTGAGAAGACAATTCTTTACTAATTTACTACTTTACATTGTGCAAATTACAACTGACAGGTAAGCTATAATATATTACATTTTATTATCAGGTCAGGTCAAACAAATAAAAAAATAAACTAGGATTTATGTAGTCATCATGTATGGCACATTTATGTGTATAGGCTCACAAAAAAAATTAAACAGAGCTTTATGTATAGTGACATCTGACACGCACATATATGTCTATAATGTATAGTGACATTTGACACACACATTTCTGTGTATTGCCCCTTCATAGTGACATGTGACACGCACGTATATGTGTATAATGTATAGTGACATGTGACACGCACATATATGTCTATAATGTATAGTGACATCTGACACGCACATTTCTGTGTATTGCCCCTTCATAGTGACATCTGACACCGACATATATGTCTATAATGTATAGTGACATGTGACACGCACGTATATGTGTATAATGTATAGTGACATGTGACACGCACATATATGTCTATAATGTATAGTGACATCTGACACGCACATTTCTGTGTATTGCCCCTTTATAGTGACATCTGACACCGACATATATGTCTATAATGTATAGTGACATGTGACACGCACATTTATGTGTATTGCCAATGCAACAAAATTAGCTTACAACAAAATCAGTAAACAACTACATTTTAATGACATTATATCTCATGTATACTGATATGTCACACGCACATATATGTGTATCATCTATAGTTACATCTCACACACACACATTTATGTGTGTTGGAAAATAAAAATATAAGGTTAATTTAACCATTTAAATTTGACTCATGTATACTGATATGTCACACGTACACAAAATAATTACATTAAACTATGTAATGTCCTTCATGTATGTGACATATGTGTGTAGCCCCCAACAAAAAATAAGGTTAATTGAATTAATTTACTGCAATTCAATACATCAGATAAAGCTGAATCTTTCTATTTCTTTTCATATTCAAACAGACTCTGCATCAACAGCGTCTCTCAACAATTTGCACCGTGCACTGTGAAGCACAATCCCTTTTAAAGAACACCAACAAATTTGAAGAGGTAAGATACAACAACACATTACATGCTCAAAAGGCCATGCTTTGCTAGATGACAAATTATAAATATACAAATAACTATTTCACTTTCTTTTTCAAACAGACACTAAAAGAAGACCGGCGGATTAAGATTGGCAGGAGGGGACCGTCTGTCATTCAAAACTTCTATCAAGGTAAAGTATTAAGTATAAACAAGAAATAACCATGAGCCTTATTCAATTGCAACTTCCTCATTTGAATAGGGCTCTATATAAGCACATAACATTTTTTTTATACAGAACTTTTTAGTTACTGAATTTCTAACCACAATCAAAGTTTTCAATAACTAAAAACTTTGCTCAATAAATATGTTATGTGATTATATAGAGCCCTCTTCAATTGGCAAAATTGCTATTCAATGAGGACCTATATGTCTTTAATGGCCAAGGGCCTCACTCAAATGTGATTTGCCCATTTCAATAGGGCTCTATATAAGCACATAACATATTTTTGAAACAGAACTTTTTAGTTACTGAACTTCTAACCACAATCAAGGTTTTCAATAACTAAAAACTTTGCTCAATAAATATGTTATGTGATTATATAGAGCCCTCTTCAATTGGCAAAATTGCAATTCAATGAGGACCTATATGTCTTTAATGGCCAAGGGCCTCACTCAAATGTGATTTGCCCATTTCAATAGTGCTCTATATAAGCACAGAGCATATTTTTTAAAGGAAATTTTTCTTTTGTGAACACGTTCCTTTTGGATACAAGTTCACTAAATACAAAATTCCGTAAAAAAATATGCTCTGTGCTGATATTGAGCTCTATTCCATTGGCCAAAACACAATTGAATGAGGAGCTCACAATATAACAAATGCAGTAACCAAAGGCCCTTATTCAATTGCTATTTTGGAAAATTAAATATGGCTATAAATAAGAACTTTTAGGCCCTTACTCTATTTTAACAAATATATGTGATGTGCTTATTTACAACCCTATTCAAATTTCTACATTGCAATTCAATTACGGCCTTAGAGTACTATTACATTGTAAAAAATGCAATTGAATGAGGGCCAAACTATGCAACATATGGTACACACAAAGGCCCTCATTCAATTGCAATTTGACCAATTGAATAGGGCTCTAAATAACAACATAACAATTGCTTAAAACTAAGGTTTTAGTTAATAAAAAAATATCAAAAATACAGTTTTTCAATGACTACAACATTATTTTAACTAATATGCTATGTGCTTATTTAGGGCACAATTCAATTAGCCAAATCGCAATTCAATGACACACAAACTGCTACACACAAAACAGAATTTCTTATTAAATTTTTAACAACCTATAAGCCTTACAAATAACCAAAAATAAGAATAACAAAAGTGTTGGGCACCTAATAGCATTGTATAAAAAAGCACACAAACTCATAGCAAACTATATTAACATTCTTCTTTAATGTTTAACAACCTATAACCTGTACAATCAAGAAGAAATTAGTTTTGCACAAGTGATGCGCACCAAACAGGATTGTCAAAAACTAACACAAACACATAGCAAACTACATTAATTATATTATTTCATGTTTCACTAACTATAACCATCCAAATAAAGGTTAAATAAGTATACCACAAGTGGTGCGCACAAAACAGGATTGTACAAAAACGAACATAAACACATAGCAAAATAAATTCATATTCTTATTTAATATATCACAACCCACAAGCCTTACTAAGAACCTTAAATAAGAATAACAAAAGTCTTGGGATTGTACAGAAAGTTAAAAAAAAATTTTTGAAAAAAATAACCATAACTGATACAATACAGCAAAATTAATACATTTTTTACTTATTTAAAAGACATTTCACTCAAACAACATTTTCTATTTTACATTACAACAGATACTGCGTGAAGACAATCGGACGAGGACTTTTTCCACAGGACCGGACCATCGGACGAGGACTCGGACCAGACCAGCAGACGAGGAATTTCAACACAGGACCAGACCAGCAGACGAGGAATTTCAACACAGGACCACACCATCGGACGAGGACTTTCACCAACGGACCACAACATCGGACGAGGGATATCGCCACAGGACCACAATATCGGACAGGGGCTATCGCCACAGGACCACACCATCGGACGAGGACTTCCGACAGAGGACCACACCATTGGACAACGATTTTGAAACGAGGACCAACAAACATTCGGATTTAAATCACACTTCAACCAAGGTAAACTATAATAACTACTAAAGTATAACACTAAAGAAACTGCTTTCAGTTGCATCCGTCTCAACAGAAAAATAAATTAATTAATTTACTATCTCCCTTATTTTATTTAAATTGCTACTATGCAATACATAGCTCAATAACCACATCACTTTTTTTTTCAGCAAAGAAGTTTTGCAGTGGTAAATATCTATCCACAAACAAAGTTTTTAATAAATAAAACCATTATTTTAAATAAATATGTTACATGCTTATTTACAGCAGTATTCCATTGGACAAATTCTGAGCCACTGAAGACAGGAATTATAAATTTAACTAAATATCAATGATACATTCATGATTTGCCTTTTATTTCAACAATTGTGCACAATAATCTTTAACAGGAATTACAAATTTAAATATACACAATTACATTTATTTGTTTACGTTTACAGATTACTATGGCTGATAACGAAACCAAAGAAGAGAAGAAAAGACGTCAAACTAGAGAAAGACAAGAGAGATGGGCCGCCCAGCAGACACCGGAGGAGAAAGAAATTCGAAGAGAAAAAGAACGCAAAAGACTTGCAAATAAAAGAATATCAGCTGCAAAAATGAAAGATACAACCAAAATAAATAAAAAAATAATAAAGCATTTACAAACTGTTCCTAAAACATCAGATGACATTTTACAACATACCAGTCAAGACAGACCAAAAAAAAAAACTACAAAAAAAAAGCATTTACAAACTCTTACTAAAAACTTACAGGACATTTCAACCAAACAAGTCCAACATATACCAAGAAAATCTACGAAAAAAACTAAACATTTAGAACCTGTTGTTGAAACATTTCATGACTTTTCATCTGATGAATATCAAAGTCAACATCCAATATGCGTTGCAAATTGTCCTTTAATGAAGTCTTTAGCAGTAGAGGTTCATAGTTGTGGGGACATGACTACTCAATGTCAATTTTGTGAGGCTTATTATTTTAAACAGGAGAGACCCCGAGATGGACAATTTATTAGTTGTTGTCAAAAAGGAAAGTTCAAACTTCCACAAAGGAAACAATTTCCAACCTATTTACTAAATATTATGACTGAACCTACTTTTCCAAATTACAAAAATTTTAAGACAAACATAAGATCCTACAATAGTGCCATATCATTTGCATCTATGGGGGCAACATTGGCTGCTAATGTACCAGGACATGGTCCTTACTGTTTTAAAGTCCAAGGACAAATTTATCATCGGACTTCACATTTACATCCAGAGGAAGGAGAGCAAAGAAAATTCGCTCAACTATATGTCCTAGATACAATGGAAGCTGTTGACCAACGTATGCAGATGGAAGAAAATAAAAAATGCTTACCCAGTGTTTTTATAGAGCTAAATAACATTATGGACAACAATCCCTACAGTAAAGCTTACAAAAAATTGGCAGAAGTAGAAAATGAACAACTACTTCATGCACAAAGACATCAATTACCCATGCCAAAGGTTAATATGGTGCTTAAAAGAGACAGACATACTGATAAACGTCGTTATAACTTGCCAACATCAAATGAGGTTGCAATGGTCTTTCACAATGATGAAGGAGAACCACCATTTCAAAGAGACATTAGAGTATATCCCAGAAATGAGGACCAACCATTTATTAATATTAATATCTTAAGTCCAAATTTAGATCCAATGACATATCCCATCTTTTTCCCACACGGAGAAGCAGGTTGGCAACCAAAATTAACCCTTCCCAGTTACCCAAATGCTAAAGCCAGAATCCGAAATAATGTTTCTATGCTTGAATTTAAAGTTGCTCAAATTGCCATTAGAGATGAATTTAATCCCATTTTATGTGGTGGAAAACTAACACAACAATGGATTATTGATTCATATTTGCAAGTTGAGGCAAATAATTTAAACTTTATAAAATATCAACAAGATAAACTACGTGTAGAACAATATTGTGGACTCATGGACTATGTTGCTGACGTGGCTACAAGCAGAGACATGACAGCTGGCAAAGCCATCATTTTACCATCTTCCTTTCAAGGATCTCCTCGAAATATGAGAGAAAGATACAATGATGCTATGGCTATTGTGACAAAATTTGGAAAACCAGATTTATTTGTGACATTTACATGTAATCCACAATGGCCAGAAATTAATCAAAATCTACTTCTTGGACAAAGTGCTTCAGATCGACCAGATTTAGTAGCCAGAGTTTTTAAGATCAAATTAAATGAATTAATACGTGACTTTACTATAAATCAGTTCTTTGGCAAATGTCTTGCTTATGTATATACCATTGAATTTCAAAAAAGAGGCCTTCCACATGCACATCTTCTCATAATACTTCAAGAGAAAGATAAATTAGATACTTCGGACAAAGTGGATGCAGTCATAGTTGCTGAACTACCGGATCCAGAACTATATGGTAGACTATATGAGATTGTTACTCATCGCATGATTCATGGACCCTGTGGAGACCTTAATCCACAATCACCATGTATGGAAAATAATCAATGTTCAAAAGATTTCCCAAAAGATTATAGAGACAAAACATATGCCAATTGTGATGGATATCCACTTTATAAAAGAAGAGAAGGAGATAGTGCCATTATTCGTGGAAAAAAAGTGGACAATAGATATGTAGTACCCTACAATCCACATTTACTCATGAAGTACAACGCCCACATCAACGTAGAAGCCTGCACTTCCATCAAATCCATTAAATATGTCTACAAATATATTTACAAAGGTTACGATGCAGCTACTGTAGTCGTCAAAAGTGCAGACAACCCTGAAAGTAGTGAGTTACTACATGATGAACTTGCATCTCATGTAGATGCTCGCTATGTCAGTGCGCCAGAAGCTATGTGGCGGCTTTTAAAATTTGAAATGCATGATAGATCACATGCAGTATATAGGTTAGCAGTACATTTGCCACAACGACATTTAGTCTATTTCCATTCTGGAAATGAAATGAATGCATTGGCCCAAAGTGAAGATCGTCACACTACACTAACTGCATGGTTTGCATTAAATTCCACTGATGCTCAAGCAACACAATACTTATATATTGAAATTCCATATCACTATGTTTTTGTGAATGGATTATGGAGAGCAAGAAAAACCAGAGGAAATAAAATAATTCCACGAATTTACACAGTCAGTCCAAGAGATGTTGAACGATTTTGCTTACGGATATTACTTTTAAATGTTCCAGGAGCACAAAGTTTTGAACAATTAAGAACTGTTAATGACATTGTATATGAATCCTTCCATTTAGCTGCAAGAAATAGAAACTTACTCGCTGATGATACAGAGTGGGAAAGATGTTTAGAAGAAGCAGCACAATGTCAAATGCCACGACAGATGAGAGAACAATTTGCTTTTATTTGTATCTTCTCAAATGCTCCAAATGCATTAGCTTTGTGGGAGACTTTTAAAAGTAATATGGCTGAAGACTTTATGCGACGATACAATGAACCAATTGCACACTTAAAAGCCTTAATGGAAATTCAAGAAGTCTTTTTAACTCATGGATTAAGTTGTGCAAGTTTTAATTTGCCTGATCCAGGTCTAATAGATGACATTAACTTTGAAGACTATGACATTCAACTACAAGCAGAAAGAACACAAGAAAGACTTGCAACTTTAAATACACTACAATTGCAAGCATTTCATGCCATTAAAAATGCTATAGATGATGACATGGTGACAGAGCGTTATTTCTATCTTGATGGACCTGGCGGATCAGGGAAAACATATTTGTACAATTTATTAATGAGTTCAGTACGAGCACAAGGACAAATAGCAATGGCGTTTGCCACTACTGGAATTGCTGCACTTTTATTAGAAGGTGGAAGAACTGTTCATAGTGGATTCAAACTGCCAGTGCCTATTTTGGAAAATTCAGTGTCAGATATTCGCATGACATCCTTACAAGCAAAGAAATTGAAGAAATGTAAATTAATTATAATAGATGAGGCCACAATGATGTCATGCTATGCCCTCCAATGTATTGACCGTTTGCTTCGTGAAGTCATGGATAATATTTTTCCATTTGGTGGAAAGGTAATTTTGTTGGGTGGCGATTTTAGACAAACATTACCTGTCGTTGTACATGGAAATCGAACAGACATTATTGAAACATGTATAAAGTCAAGTACAGTATGGAAACATTTTACCCATCTTCAACTGCAACAAAATATGAGATCAGAAGGCCAAACTGATTTCAATGATTGGCTTATTAAAATTGGAGAAGGAAGAACAGAAAAAATACTACATTTACCTGACGACACTGTAGAGATACCACCTCATATGATTTGTCAACAAGATATTATATCGGCAATATTTGAAGGGAGCATAAATAACGAAGAATATTCTGAGCTTGCCAACCAAGTCATACTGACGTGTAAAAATAAAGATGCATTAATACTCAATAATGAAATCTTAAAAAAAATTAATGCACCACAAAGAAATTATCACAGTGCTGATTCTGTACTTGCTGATGACAATGAAAGTCAGGCAAACTTTTCAACTGAATTCATTAACTCTTTAACTCCTTCTGGAATGCCACCACATATTTTGCAGCTAAAGAAAGGTGCAATTATCATGTTACTGCGAAATATGAACCCCAAAAAAGGCCTATGCAATGGCACAAGATTAATTGTTCAACAATTAAAGGACCATTTTATAGATGCTGAAATTTTAACTGGGACCCATAAAGGAGAGAGAGTTTTCATACCAAGAATAGATTTAGCACCAAGTGAAAGTAGTCTCCCTTTTATACTTCAAAGAAGACAATTTCCCATTATTATGGCATTTGCCATGACCATTAATAAATCACAAGGTCAGACTTTCAAATCTGTGGGTATTTACTTGGAAGAACCAGTTTTTGCACATGGTCAATTGTACGTTGCGTTGTCACGGTGCAAAAATCCACAGGCTATTAAAGTTTACATTGAAAACAATGAAAGTCAAGGTGATTTATTAGAAGATGGACGTATTTTTACTAAAAACATTGTCTATTATGAAGTACTATAACTTTGCAGGATACAAATTCAAGATGCCAACATTTTTTAAAAGCATTGCAAAATACTTAACAATTGGTTGTTTAATTCAGTCATAATTAATGAAAGCACTGTTTAGGAATGATTCGCCTCACAAAATACTTGCCTTGCATTGTTAGTAAAAATTATGTTAAAATGTTAAGTCACTATGTTAATGTTTCTAATGTTACAAGTTTAAAAAATATATTTGCAAGTTATTTCATTCAACAGATTACAAAGTGGATGTTAGGAGGTCAAGCACCTTTTAAGTCACAATGTAAATATTGTCTGTTATCTTAAGATTACTAACTACATTAATGTTTATCGCCAGTTTATGTGCTCAGTAATGAATTACTTTAATTACGTACGTTTTAAGCAGAGTTTTACTGTATGCCTTCCTCTACATTCAATGTATATTCAAGTTAACAATTATTGTGATAGAAATTGCATGTTAATACTGATTAATTTAAAGGTCAATTGTTTTTACATTCAAATGTTAATACTTTTAATAAAAAATTAGGTTACAAAATGTATTCGCTATGTTCCTGTTTATAATGTTCAAAATTATACAAATGTTTTGTCAACTTCTAAACTTACATAAAAAATAAAGTTAAAGTTTCAAAATAGATACTTTGAAGATTATTGCTTACATATATTTTAAACTTCATGTTAAAATTCGCAACGTTTCAAGAAGGCTTTTTACTTTTTGCTTTCCTATTCATTCAATGTATATTAAAGTTAACAATTCTTCAGATACAAATTACATTTTAAAAAACCATTACATCAACATTTTACAAAAATACACGTTCATATTAAAATACTTACAAGTGTCAAAAATATATGTTAATAACTAAACAACTTGACAAACATATACATCACATTGCCGTCATTTTTTGACGGGCAAGTCGCTAGTAAATAATAAACATTCAAAATAAACTTTTTTTTTTTTAAATATTAAAATTGTGACTCCATTGAGCCAAACATTAGGGTCCTCATTCAATTGCAATTTTGCCAATTGAAGAGGGCTCTATATAAGCACATAACATATTTTTTGACCGAAGTTTTTAGTTAGTGAAGACCTTGATTTTGGATCGAAGTTCATTAACTACAAATTTCTGTTTAAAATATATGTAATGTGCCTATATAGAGCCCTATTCAATTGGCCAACTCACAATTGAATGAGGCTCTAGAAGTCTTTGTCCCTATTGTTGATCCCATGGAATTCCTTTTTAAGAGACAAAGGGACTCGGGGGGTGAAGTTGCAAGTATTTAACTTCTGGCATTTGTAAATATTGAGTAAATGAAGAACTGTGTTGACAAATGGAGGCTTAATGTACAACAGAATTAAATAATTATGAAAAAAATTACATCTTATTTTTCAATTGCTCCACTGTGAGCTTTCTGATCTTTTTTGGATGTTCTCATTCTTTAATCTTTCTGTTTTTACAATACTGGAATTTTGGTCCAAGCAACAAGTTTAAGTTAGTTAACTACAATTTAAAACTAGCTGTATCTATATAAAATTAGTTGAAACAAATATATTTTAGAGATATTTTGACTTAGCAGTTGTTACTTTAGACTCACCAAACTGTACAAATATATTGAAAATTAATATTTGCTTTTTGTGCTGATCTTATAGAAAATATTGTTTTTTTTCAGATGATGCTAATAACGTTTGATGTTGATCTCTTCTCTTTTCTCTGTCCTCTACACAAATTAAGCTTTCAGTTTTTATTCATCATGACATAAATTTGATATTATATATCAAATGTAATATATAAATAGCGATTCAGCAAATTAAAGCAACATAATTGTAGAATTACTGAGCACCTACAGTTCTCTGCTTCTTCTCATTAGGCAAAACAGTTTACAACCTTCAAACAGAATGTTTTAAATATCAGAAAAGCTTTTTTTGTTTTCTCTTGAGAAACTAGAGATCTCTAGTCTATAAAACATCATATTAATCCTGGAGTAATATCAGTATTTGAAAATCTATTTCAATTTATTTAAATGTGGCAGATGTAAGTGATTATTAGCTACAAAAAATATTTTTTTGTGGAAAATAAAATGTATTAATTAAAGAAATTTAGCACGAGTACAGCCTAGAAATAGATGACATTTTTTTTTACATAAACCATTCTTAGTCTGGCTAGCAAATTGAAAGAAACCTAAGTGGGGATGTAATGAAGTTGATTTTTTTATTAGAGTTTCTGTGTTTTCTATCCCGTTAAACATTTAAAAGAACTGTGAAAAAAACAAAAGGGTGATGCAGTCCCATGTTTATCAGGCTCCCTGTTACTCCATTTTATATAACATGGGCCTCATTAAATTGCAAGGCCACAACGCACGGTAAACAGTCCGTATGTCTGTAAACTTGCTGCTGGCTTGAACTCTGCTACCATTATGGAGCGATTCAATTGAACAAGCACGCAAGTTTCAAGCCGAAAGCTGAAACAGTAAACCATGCACTCGTATGTAGCATTTCAGAGTGTGAACATGATCAATTAAGCAAGGCTGTAACTACCGATTTGGAAACAGCAAATAGAAAATGAGACATCGGAGTCATCATTAGGTCTTTAAAACATGGAGGTTACATGTCAATCAATTAGTGTTTAGGGGTCCGATATGCGATCAGACCAGCAATCCTGCAATGTTCAAAATAATAAAAATGAATAAAGGAAATGTTCTAGTCCATGTGGGTAGCCTGATATTTATTAACTCGTTAATTCTTGAGTTTGATATAACACCGAAATTACACATAAAAAAAAATGTTTGATTGCAGTTTTAAGAGCTTGAGGTTGTTGTGCAATTAATTCTAATGTCTTTTATCGCTTTCCCTGTCTTTTAAAGTGCAGTATTGACTTCTTTATTGCTTTTACAGTGCTATGAACAGGGGTTAAACCTCCTTGCGAGTCCTATCTGTTACCCGTAGGATTTTCTTCTACATCTGACATTTACGGGTGTGAAAATATTTGCAGACTTGAGAATTGTTGCAATTGAATGACAAAGTCTAAACACTACACTACACTATTAACCCTATGTCATAATTTAATTGTTTAAGGACTTATATTGTCGGCAATTTAGGAATATGTCCAAGGGAGCATGACATTGTTACATTGGGATTATGTGTTATTGTGTGGTTATATGTTGCCTGTACATGGTTATTATGTAGCCTAGTTATAATATATTATAAGAGGGAAAATGTTATATAGAACATATGTGGAATTGGTAGAAATGCTCTGCATAAAAGTTAGCTGCAGATTATTGCACACTCACACATACAGACCTTGGGTAAAGACAATTGCATGTACTTCAAGTACTACTAAGCAAACTCTTGAGTTTAACATAAAGGTTTGTTCACTAGATATCTAGTGAATTTGATCTCAAGAGCTTTGATGGCCCAAGATTGCAAGCCAGATGGTCTGACATCACATATACACAAATGTACACAAGGGTGTGGTATTGGAGAGTATACATATGTTGTTTTGATCATTCAATAAAGGTTGAGAGATAGTTTTCACATAAACAAGGTGTGAGACTATTTCTGTGGGTTGTATCCTGACTTGGGGAGTGGTCTTGCCATGGGCCACTAAGTAAGCTGGATCCAGTATTCTCTGCCTGTACCTCTTCAGAAGCCATCTTTTGTGCCACAGAGGACAGGAACTACATGATTCTGCTGGGGTAGGTTTGAACTAGGTTCGTATCAAGCCCCCTAGAAGAAGCAGATCGTGACACCCTAATTATAATCCATTCACTCCTTAAGCCTAACTATACCCTATTTAACCCTAACTGTACCTATATAACCTAACTGGGCCTATATAATCCCAACTGGGCTTATTTAACCAATTCTAGCCTTATTTAACCCCATCACTTATAAGGGTCTATACAGACTCCCATAAGCCTCAATCTAACCCAACACTTATGAGGTCTATACAGACCCCCATAAGCCTCCATCTAACCCATCACTTATAGGGGTCCATGCAGACCCCCGTAAGCCTCCATATAACTGATCAGTAAAGGGGTCTATAGAGACCCCCATAAGCCTCCATCTAACCCCATCACTTATAGGGGTCCATACAGACCCCCGTAAGCCTCTATTTAACCCAATCAGTCTCATAAGGGTCTATGAAGACCCTCATAGGACAACGAGAACCATATAATTGACCCCATAGGTGCCATGAGGGTCCTCCATAGATAGTGTGCAATGTATAGATTGGGGATATTATAGATAGGAAGTAATGTGTAGATAGGGTGTTATTATAGAAAAGGGTAATGTATAGATAGGGGGTAATGTATAGATAGGCATTATTATAGATATGGGTTAATGCATAGATAGAGGGTAATGTAGAGATAGAGGGTTATTATAGATAGGGGGTAATGTATAGATAGGGGTAATGTGTAGATAGGGGGTTATTATAGATAGGTGTAATGTATAGATAGGGGGTAATGTATAGATGGGGGTTATGTATAGATAGGGGTTATTATAGATAGGGGTAATGTATAGATAGGGGGTTATTATAAATAGGGGATAATGTATAGATAAGGGTTATAATAGATAGGGTGTAATGTATAGATAGAGGGTAATGTATAGATAGGGGTAATGCATAGATTGGGGTTATTATAGATAGGGGGTAATGTATAGATGGGGTAATGTGCAGATAGGGGGATATTATAGATAGGGAGTAATGTATAGATGGGGATAATGTGTAGATAGGGGGTTATTATAGATAGGGGGTAATTTATAGATGAGTTAATATATAGATAGGGGGTTATGTATAGATAGGGGGTTGTTATAGATGGGGGTAATGTTTAGATAGGAGCTAATGTATAGATAGGGTGTTATGTGTTATAGATAGAGGGTCATTTTTTGGATTGGGTGGGGTTTGTAATGTCCTTTTTTATTTTTTGTAGTGGGGTTTTGTAATTTTGTTTTTTTTGTTAATATAGAATTTTTAATTTCTGGTGACAGTTTTTTTTATTTTTGGTGACATATATTTTTTTTATTTTTTATTTTTTGTAATTAGTGGGGTGGGGGGTTAATAGGGGGTAGGCAGGTACTGTTTTGTAGGTAGGGGTTAATAGGTTAGGGTAGAGGGGGGTGGTTTAGATTTAGATGTTTATTGGGGAGGTAGTGTAGTGTAGTGTTTGTACTTAGTGTCATGATTGTACTATGTCTAAATAGAACCTTATGGGACTGATTGGGTTAAACAGAGGCTTACGGGGGTCTGTATGGACCCCCATAAGTGAGGGGGTTAGATGGAGGCTAATGGGGGTCTCTATAGACCCTTTAACGATGGGTTAGATGGAGGCTTATGAAGGTCTGTGAAGACCCCCATAAGTGATGGGTTACATGGAGGCTTATGGGGGTCTATATAGACCTCATAAGTGTTGGGTTAGATTGAGACTTATGGGGGTCTGTATAGACCCCCATAAGTGATGGGGTTAAATAGGGCTAGAAGAGGTTAAATAGGCCCAGTTAGGGTTAGATACCCCAGTTAGGTTTAAATAGGCCTAGAGGGGTTAAATAGGCCCAGTTAGAGTTAGATATGTACAGTTAGGGTTAAATAGGGTTGAGTATGGGTCAATGGGGTATAGTTAGGGTTAAGGGGTTAATGGAGCATAGTTAGGGTTATTAGTGTAGTTTAGTGCTAAGACTTTGTCATGATGGTCCTCCTGGACCCTCATGGCACTTATGGGGTTAACCTAGGGGTTAATAGTGTGCTTCAGGGGTCTATGCAGACCCCTATTATACTGAGTGGGTTAATTTTGGTCTCATTGGGGGTCTATATTGAACCCCCTGATTGATGGGTTAATTTTAGGTGGGGGGGGGGGGTACTTATAGTACCCCCGCAGCAGGGGGTAATTCTTTATTTCTTGTGGGTTCTTTAAGGACCTTTAAGGTCCTTTCAGGGCCCACGCGGGCGGAAAATTATTATTTTCTTTTATTTTAAATAGTTTTTTATTAGAAGGCAATGCACAATAAAACATTTAACACCACTGTATTTTGTCAGTTAAGATACGCTAACATGTACAGTACAATAGTTTCCCATCATAAACTGACTAGGCCTTCCATTTTTCCTTTTTTAGTTATTAAGGTTACATGAGTCCCAGTTAACATTTCAATTGAAATAACATAACAGAAAGAAAAGAAAAGAAATAATAAAAATAAAAAATTAGAAAAGAGAAAGAGAACAACAACACAAGGTAAAACGTCCAATGAGCACAAATTAAAGAGAGAATGATAATAATATCAAGTTAATTAGCTAGACCATTACACTGCTATCTTCGCATAAAGTACAGAGCTAATCCAGTATATCCGCCCCTAAGAGCACTCAACACATACCTCGTTAAAGACATCCCAGTACAACTGACACCTACCTCTATCGCTCCGTCGGTAGGTTTCCGGACCCCCCCCTCGCCTCCAGCTCCTCCACCAGGTCTCCTTTGCCAAAGTGTAGAGATTGTATGATATGATATGTTGTCATACTAAGGGAATACTGAATGAAGAAGCCAACCAGGGTTCCCAAATTGCCTGGAATTGGGTAATGTTGTCTAGTATGATATAAGTTAATCGCTCATTTATAAGTAATTGATTGATCTTACTAATCACCTCCGTAAAGTTAAGAGTCTCTTTCTTCCAACTCCTGGCTATGTGTGTCTTAGTAGCTAACGCCATTAATTGGTATAGTTTATTCTGCGTTTTAGATAAATCCGTAACACGAATCCCCAGCAGGCAAGATTCCATCGAGGGATTAACTGCCCTGTGGAAAAGTGTGGAGGCTATTTGGGCTAAGTGCCCCCAAATTTTCTGAGCGGATGGACATGACCACCATGTGTGTATATGATCCCCTGTGTTTTGGCACCCCCTAAAGCATTTATTGCTTTCTGACGGTTTACATTTCTGTAGTTTGTCAGGTGTACAGTAAACTCTATGCAAAACTTTAATGGACGTCTCCAGTAAAGCCGAATTAGGAGAGCCTCTAGAGAGATTGGAGCAGGATTTTGACCATTTACCCCAGTCCCACTCCACCCCAAGATCCCTCTCCCACTGTGCAAAATACCTGGGTTTTTGGTCGCTTGTGAAGTTAAGAACGGTGTCGTATAGTGAACCCAGAATCCCCTTGGTAAGGGGTAGACTTTTGCATATAACAGACATCCAGGAAGCCCTAGGATGCCCAGGTTCTCTTGAACTCTTACTGACCCAGCTCCTAATTTTCAAGTAATTATAGAATTCTGAGAAAGGTAGGTCGTGGGTTGTACAGAATTGGTCGTATGTCAGCAAGCTATCGTTCAGAAACCAGCTCCCTACCCGGTCCAAGTTTCTAGAAGTCCACCAGAATTTACAGATGTCATTCGAGTCTGCCAAAATTTGTGGGAAAGACATGACTGACATCATTGGGGATAGTCCTGTAGGAAGTAACCGCCTGGATTTAGAGTTGGCCCACCCCCATGCACGAAGGGTTTGTGAAATCATGGGATTTTGATGAGTTGTGAATGGGGCTAGTTCTTTTGGATCCATATCAGCTTATCCCAACTGTGTGGGAACATTTGCTGATTTTCCATAAAAACCCAGGCTGGTTGATGTGTTTTAGAGTGTGCCCTGGGAAGGTGTGCCAATTGAGCGGCTTTAAGATAGATCTTTAAATTTGGGCAAGCAAGTCCACCTCTATTTTTCTGCCTAAACATCACCTGTCTAGAGATACGAGGGCGTTTATTTCCCCATATAAACCTAAACATATTATTATGGAACCTGTCAAGGTCTGTAGGTGAAATTGAGATGGGAATGGTTCGAAAGAGATACAGAACTTTAGGTAGAATGCTCATTTTAGCCGCCGCTATGCGACCCGTCCAAGAAATGTTATAGTTCGTCCATCTCTGCATGTCATCGGTCAAAGATTTGTATATAGGTGGGAAATTAGCCTTATATAGGTCAGCTATATTAGATGTAAGTTTGACTCCTAGGTATTTTACATGGCGTGCGGGCCAGACAAAATTATATTTTTGTCAGATTTGAGAGAGTCAATCTCCGATTGTACCATACCCAACCCCATCGCCTCCGTTTTCTCTACATTTAGTTTAAGACCTGAGATATTACTAAATTCGGTTATAATTGACATAAGAGTTGGGATCGATTGAAGGGGCTTGGTCAAGGTGCATAATATATCATCAGCAAAAATTACATTTTTTAATGCAGCGGGGGTCCAGATGGGACCCCCGCTGCAAGGGTTAATGTGGGGACCCTCCGGGGGTCCCGATGGGGACCCCCCAGCATGGAGGGGGTTAATGTTAGTTGCAGCAGGGGTACTTAAAGTACCCCCACACCTTGGGGTAATCATTAGTGTGCCACGGTCCCTTTAAGGAGCCGCGGTGGGAGATTTAAAGCTAAGCCCGTACTTGGACAGGCTTGGATATCTTTATGGGTTAATAGATATTCAATGCAGCACTGTGCAGTGCTTTAAATAATAGGGGACACATTGGGGGACATGAGGATGACATATAGTACATTGACTAGCTGGCACATCGCCGCTAGCCAATACTGTCATTTGTGGCCACAAGTCCGCCGGGTTACTGCCTTGGGGGTCATCCATGCTCGTAGTCCCCTGCTTGGATGACCTTTAAGGCAGCAACTCGAACTCCAAGCCCGGTGGATTGTGGCCACAAATGACAGTGTTGGTTAGCGCCAATGTGCCAGCTAGTCAATGTACTACATGTCATCCTCATGTCCCCCAAAGTATCCCCTATCAATTACAGTGCTGTACCGTGCTGCAGTGAATTTATATTTGAGTTTTTAATTTGGCGGCCTTGCACTCTGATCCGCGGGCTAATGGCCGCAATCAGGTCCAAACCCGCCAAAAGCTAACGGACGATTGCATGGCTTGTGATCGACCATAGGAAGGGGTGTGCTGTGGCCCCTTTCAGTTATATAGCAATGTAGACGTAGCTTTGCAGCCATTTTACGGCCATTAATAGAATGAGGCCCTATGTGTTGATCTTATATATCTCCTTTTCCTTAACACTTTCTTTTTTAGTGTGAATGTTTTAGTGTATTTGGAAGTAGAATTTCCAGTTGATGTGGCTCATAGGTTTTTTTGATGTTGATCAATATTTTATATTTCAACTTGATATACTATCTTTTTTTCTTTACTTCAATCATTTTTATTGACTCACAAAGGTTTGAAAGTTGTGTATTTAGAGTACAGCCTCAATTAGTGGAAACATAACAAATGCAAACATAAAGTGCACCGGTAGGCATTTAGACCTGAATGATGACTGCACTGTTGTAGTCTCTTCATGAGCCACACCAACAACAATTTTCCATTTTCATTAAAACAAAAAAACAAAGAACTTACATAAATATTATTTTAAAACTAAACAAAAACAGAGAGATAAATGTAAAACTCAACTTTTCACTTTTCCAAGAGTATCTGCTCACCAGAAGGGGGCAAGGTTAGATATACGTTTTTCTTTAATCATAATAAAATTTATCTTGTTAATGATTTCTCTTAAGCATAAGCTAGGGATTTTCCACTTGCTGGCAATATGGCTTTTTACTGCTAAGAAAATGGATTGAAGTAGCCTATCCTGGGGCCTTGCCAGTAAGGGGGGTCGTTGTCCCAAGAGACAAATTTCGATGGAGGGGGTTATTTGAGTAAGGCAAAGTTTTGAGGCTATTCGGGTTATTTCGGACCAGATGTCCTGAGCCTTTGGGCAGGTCCACCATATGTGGATGAATGTCCCCGTCTCTGGGCATCCCCTAAAGCAAGTGTCAGGCTCTTGAGGATTAATTATGTGTAGTCTTGCCGGGGTAATATAAGTCCTATGAAGTACTTTCAGCAAGGTTTCCAGCAAGCTGTAATTGTAGGAGCCTCTCGCTATTCTCTGGCTAATATGTCCCCATTTTTCCAGGTCCCATGTCTGACCCAGGTCTTCTTCACATTTTATCAAGGGCTTAGGTTTACTATTATTCAACGGGCAATTATATTTCTTGTAAATCAGGCCTAGAATACCTTTAGTTAGCGGGTCATCCAATTTGTTTGGGTTGACCTAAAGTTCTCCTCAAAGTCCATATAAAGTGACTAAACTTACAAAAGATGAAGTGCTCTTTTAGGGGGAGGTCAAAGTTATTCCTAAGATGCTCAAAGCTAATGATTTGGCCTTCCTTGAACCAGGCCCTTATCCTGTCCAACCCATGGGAAGTTCACCAGACTTTAGAGTCATTCAGGAGGTCCTTCGCAAAGAGGGGAGTGGTGGTAATAGATAGCAGCCGAGAGAGGTCGGGAGTCAGTTCGCCCAATCCCAGCATCCCAAGGATAGTCTGATCATGGGATTGAGGTAAGTATGTGGCTGACGATGATACTTCGGTAGCCATACTACCGTGTCCCACCCCTGAGGTTGCAGCTGCTGATTTTCCATTTTAACCCAAATGGGCTGATGTGCAGTGGAGTGCGCTTGGGGCAGAAAGGAGATAGTAGAGCTTAAGATGGGGGCATGAGAGTCCACGGTTACCTTTATGTCTAAACATAGTACGTTTTGGGATTCTAGGGGTTTTATTTCGCCATACGAACCTCATAATTTGCCTTTGGAAATTGTCCAGGTCTTTGATGGGGACTTTAACTGGTAGTGATCTGAAGTAGTATAGAATTCTAGGGAGTATGTTCATCTTGACCGTATGAATTCGGCCGGACCAGGAGATACAGAACTTATTCCATCTCTCCAGGTCAGCAGCTAGTTCTTTGAATAGGGCTGGGTAGTTGGCCCCATAAATGTCAGAGATGTTGGGGGTAATTTTTATTCCTAGGTATATTAAGTGCTTTTTGGGCCATCGGAAGTTGAATGAGTTCTTAAGCCCCTCAATGTCGGGTTGTGGGAGGGGAGCCCTAGAATTTCTGATTTGTCCTCATTAACTCGTAAACCGGAGATAGAGTGAAATTTGTTTAATACTTCCATCAGGGCCGTAATGGAAGTGATCGGGCGGGTTAGGGTGCACAGTAAATCATAGGCAAAACGACAGCACTTGTATTTTTGGTTACCCAGTTGTAGATCCTGAATCGCTGCGGAGGCCCTAATGCTTTGAGCCAGCGGCTCCATGACGAGGGCAAATAGGAGTGGGGAAAGAGGACAGCCCTGTCTAGCCGCCCATTGAATGTTTAACAGCGAGTTCTCTAGGCCGGGTAGTTTTAAAGTGGCCTGCAGGGACCTGTAATATGTTTTGAGGAGATTTAAGAAGTTCCCTCTCATGCCAAATTTCTTTAAGACTGCGTATAGATATGGCCATTCCAACGAGTCAAATGCCTTCTCGATGTCTAAGGCTATGGTGCAAAGAGGGGTTTTTGAGTGTTTGGCTAGGTGTAGTATATTTAGCACTCTCCTAATGTTATCCCCCACCTGCCTGTGTGGGATGAAGCCTGCTTGGTCTTTGTGGATTAGTTTGGGCAGGAAGCCAGAAACTCTACTAGCCATCAGCTTAGCCAGGATTTTAATGTCCCCATTTAGCAGGGAAATAGGACGATAATTCTTAACCTCCATTGGGTCCCTCCGCGCCTTGGGAAAAAAGAACAGATTCGCCTGATTAAGTTCCGGCGGCATCTGCTCTCCTCTCAGGATAGCGTTGTACAGTGAAACCATTTGAGGAGTTAAAACATCTGCAAATGTTTTATAAAATAGATTTGAAAAGCCAACCGGCCAAGGCGATTTACCTAGTTTAAGAGATTTAATGGTGTCTTTGACTTCCTCTTCTCTTACATCTGAGTTAAGTAAATCAAGGTCTGTGCTTTCCAAGACTGGGAGGTCTAAACCACTAAGTAAACCCGTCAGGGAATCCCTATCCGCCTGAACATGAGAGGTGTATATATCCTGGTAGAATGTACGGAAGGTGTCTTGAAGCCTAGCTTGATTAATTGTGACTGAGCCTGATCTAGTTTTGATCTGAGTAACTTTTGATTGTTGGTACCTGGCGTTCAACCTGCTGTCTAGTAGGGGGCCCTGCTTATTTGCCTGTGCGAAAAAATTGCTTTGGGTTTTCCTCAAGGCCTTCGCTTTTTGAGCGGAAAGGATGTTATCTAATTCTACTCTAATCTTGTCAATCCGTTGACTGTTTAGATCAAACTGCTGTTGTTGGTTTTGTTTTTCTAGGGTGATAAGTTCTTTCGGCAGTAAATGTTCCCTTTCTCTCACTTTTTTCTTGTATGACGAGGCTAGCATTATGAAACTACCCCTTATAAACGCTTTATGCGTTACCCGTAGCCATCCTATACCAGTGGAAGGGTTTGAATTAGTGGAAACAAAGTCTTTCAACTCTCTAGAGATTTGGTCTAGCACACTCAGGATTGAAAGAAGCCGCCATGTGTAAGGCAATTCAAAGTTGGGGTTGAGATTCAGGCCCAGTGTAACCTGACTATGATCTGACCACGGGAAGAGGACTATATCTGAAAATGTGGCTTGCTCTAATAATGTGGCGTCTATAACAAGTGTGTCAATTCGCGAGTATTACTTGTGTATTGGTGAATACAACGTGTATTCCCTCTTTTGAGGGTGCAGTCCCCTCCAAGCATCCACTAATCCCAGTTTCAGTAGCAGGTTTTTGATTTGTTTGACTTTGTCTGGGGATCTAAACTCCCCC
Source organism: Discoglossus pictus (assembly GCA_027410445.1). Classification (NCBI taxonomy): domain Eukaryota; kingdom Metazoa; phylum Chordata; class Amphibia; order Anura; family Alytidae; genus Discoglossus; species Discoglossus pictus. The sequence continues at coordinate 163,523,693 of CM050169.1, forward strand.
TGTCTTTTGGACCTATCCACGTCTGGGTTTAGCACCAGGTTAAAGTCCCCCCCCAATGATAATTTTGGCAATTTCCTGGGAGTCCAACGTCTGCAGTAAATTTATAATAGCTTTGTGGGGGGCCACCGTAGGGGCGTAGACTGTTACCAAGGTGAGCTTAGTGTTTAGCAGGGTGCCCGTAACAATCACGAAATTGCCTTCTTTATCAATTTTGTTTATGGGTAACTTGAAATGGGAAGTTTTTGTGGATCAGGATCGCTGCTCCCGCCCGTTTGTTTTTTTTGGTAAAGGTATAAAAGGTCGGAAAATCCTTGTGTAGAAAAGAAGGGGTTTTGCCTTGTGCAAAGTGGGTCTCCTGGAGGAAGAGAACTGAAGGTTTATCCTTCCTATAAGTAATAAAAAATGTCCTCCTTTTATTAAGGGAGTTAAAGCCTCTGACGTTGTGGGTAATGAATGTGTGATGTGGGTTAGCCATGTGTGGGTGTGGAGGTCTGCAGTGACCCCGGGTGTGCTGTTACCCTAGTGTGTTTAAAGATGTGCCGGTCGCCGAGCATCTGCGTAGGCCAAGGCACCACTCCCTGGAGAAACGGACAAGCTAGACTGGAACACCTGTGGGCGCCCCCGGAGTAGGTGGAGAGAGAAAGATCGTTCAGTACATTGGAAAATATGTCTTTAACTCTTGGGGTGAAACACCTAAACAGGCACCAAAGTACCAACAACTTTATCATAAACAAGAATAACATTACAGTTCTAAGTAGTGATGTCGCAAACCTAAAATTTTCGGTTCGCAAACCGCGAACCCGAACCGCCGCAAATGTTCGCGAACCGGCGAACATCGGCGAACCGCCATAGACTTCAATGGGAAGGCGAATTTTAAAACCCACAGGGACTCTTTCTGGCCACAATAGTGATGGGAAAGTTGTTTCAACTGGACTAACACCTGGACTGTGGCATGCCGGAGGGGGATCCATGGCAAAACTCCCATGGAAAATTACATAGTTGATGCAGAGTCTGGTTTTAAGCCATACAGGGCATAAATTACCTAACATTCCTAAATTGTTTGGAATAACGTGCTTTAAAACATCAGGTATGATGTTGTATCGATCAGGTAGTGTAAGGGTTAGGCCCTCTTCACGTGACAGACCAAACTCCCCGTTTAACGCACCGCAAACAACCACAAACAGTCCATTTGCACAAGGTTGGATACCAAGCTAGCCATGTCCCGTTCCTTGTCCTCACTGATGTCATTGAATGTCTCTTCCTCCACCCAGCCACGTACAACACCAAGGGTCCCCAAAAGGTGACAACAAGCCCCCTGGGACGCCTGCTGTGTTTGGTCTTCCACCTCCTCAAAGCCACCTTCCTCCTCTGACTCCTCTTCTTCAGACTCCTCTCACTGCATTGCCTCTCTCTGCATTATTATAAGGTGTGTTAAGTAGTACTACTCTTATCAGTTTAAAACCTGTTACAGCACATATCAGGGGGCGTGTATAAGGCCTGGATTTTTAGAACCAGGAGATGGAAAAAGATGCTTTGTTGGTCGTATCACTTCAATTTTGGGGCACGGCACGTGCAGTCAAAGGTGCCACCAGATAGGAGTGACGTGTTTGTAAGTACTACTCGTATCAGTTTAATACTTGTTACGTCACCTATCAGGGGGCGTGTATAAGGCCTGGATTTTTAGAACCAGGAGATGGAAAAAGATGCTTTGTTGGTCGTATCACTTCAATTTTGGGGCACTTTGTGACATTAGCTTCTTACGCTCAATAATGTCCTTTACAGGCACCTGACTATGGGCAGATGAGCAGGAACTGCTCAAGGCGAGAGACGGAGTGGCGGATGATGAGAGTGACATATTTTCTTGAGGTTAGATCTGGGAGGTATATGTTGTGTGACCAATTGATTGAGTTTAGTTGTCAGGCCTTCTATATTTTCATATTTTAATTTCATTTAATAGGAAGATATGGTAATTAGCATACCTCAAATTAAGTTTTTTGAGTTTACCATATTGTAATTGGATTCATCTTTTCTTTCTCATTGATGTCAAAATAATTTTCTGTTGTCTTATTAATTAATATTCTAACATCAGGAGCTTTAATTATATTTCTATAAATGTGTCAATTACTGGACTGACTTGGTGGCAAAATGTTAGTTAATGAAGTCTCATAGCATGATCTGACCATTCTATTTTATGAATGTAATTACTAAGTTACCCCCTTCTGGATCGCTAAATTGTTGTGGTGAAGGGCTAGTGTACTTCAATGAAGCTGTGAGCTAAACCATGTAGAGTCACCCAAGATGGGCAGATCATATCAGACATGTCAGACAAATTGCTGTCCATTGGAGAAGGAACTGGCTACCCACTTTATGGATAAGCACAACCAGACAAAAGATGAGTCTGGCGTGCTGCGGTGCATAGGGTCACAGAGAGTTGGACATGACTGAGCAACCAAAAAACAACAACTCTGTTACCATTGAGTGTATATTTAATATGTCTCAAGGACTGTCTACGTTGTTCATTAACCTCCCTGGTGGTCTGATTATGTCAGTATTTTTGACATAATCAGGTCCCACATTATGATCTCTTCCCTCCAGGTCCCCCTTTTTGATATCCTTCATCCCAGGTCCCCCATTCTGATCTCCTCCCCCCAGGTATAAGTGTGTATACATTTACAAATTGCCAATAGAATAGGGCTTAATGTCTCCTCCTACCTGTAGAAGTACTTTTAAAAACATTACATTAATATTAAATATAGGTATTCAATAATCATTTAATAAATTATATTTCATACATTAGATCATCTCTTTTAGTCCATGTGGGTTTCATGATATATATTAACTCCTTGAGTCCCTGGATCGATATTACTCAGAAATAACATTTAAAAATAATATTGTTTAATTGAATATTTGTGGGTTTGAGAATGTTCGACAATTAATTCTAATGTCTTTCCTCGCCTTCCTGTGCTTTGAATGTACATCATTGTGTGTTTAATTGCCTCTACAGCTCTAAGTGTTTGAAAAAGCCCTTGCTAATCCTATTTAGTAATCGTTATATTTTTGACAAAAAAGTGATACTTTTTTCATTTGTGGGTTAGACTTTATTTGCGAGCTAGTGCTACAGGACTAATATAATATCAATTTTGTGTAACTTATAGAATTATAGTAGCTAATAGAATGTGTGGCAATTTTAAGACTGGTTTTAAGGGTGTATATTTACAATTTGGGCAATAGAGACCATAGTTAATATAGATATAACCATATAACCAATAAATAATAAACATTCAAAATAAACTTTTTTTTTTAAAATATTAAAATTGTGACTCCATTGAGCCAAACATTAGGGTCCTCATTCAATTGCAATTTTGCCAATTGAAGAGGGCTCTATATAAGCACATAACATATTTTTTGACCGAAGTTTTTAGTTAGTGAAGACCTTGATTTTGGATCGAAGTTCATTAACTACAAATTTCTGTTTAAAATATATGTAATGTGCCTATATAGAGCCCTATTCAATTGGCCAACTCACAATTGAATGAGGCTCTAGGAGTCTTTGTCCCTATTGTTGATCCCATGGAATTCCTTTTTAAGAGACAAAGGGACTCGGGGGGTGAAGTTGCAAGTATTTAACTTCTGGCATTTGTAAATATTGAGTAAATGAAGAACTGTGTTGACAAATGGAGGCTTAATGTTCAACAGAATTTAATAATTATGAAAAAAATTACATCTTATTTTTCAATTGCTCCACTGTGAGCTTTGTGATCTTTTTGGATGTTCTCATTCTTTAATATTTCTGTTTTTACAATACTGGAATTTTGGTGCAAACAACAAGTTTAGTTTAGTTAACTACAATTTAAAACTAGCTGTATCTATATAAAATTAGTTGAAACAAATATATTTTAGAGATATTTTGACTTAGCAGTTGTTACTTTAGACTCACCAAACTGTACAAATATATTGAAAATTAATATTTGCTTTTTGTGTTGATCTTATAGAAAATATTGTTTTTTTTCAGATGATGCTAATAACGTTTGATGTTGATCTCTTCTCTTTTCTCTGTCCTCTACACAAATTAAGCTTTCAGTTTTTATTCATCATGACATAAATTTGATATTATATATCAAATGTAATATATAAATAGCGATTCAGCAAATTAAAGCAACATAATTGTAGAATTACTGAGCACCTACAGTTCTCTGCTTCTTCTCATTAGGCAAAACAGTTTACAACCTTCAAACAGAATGTTTTAAATATCAGAAAAGCTTTTTTTTGTTTTCTCTTGAGAAACTAGAGATCTCTAGTCTATAAAACATCATATTAATCCTGGAGTAATATCAGTATTTGAAAATCTATTTCAATTTATTTAAATGTGGCAGATGTAAGTGATTATTAGCTACAAAAAATATTTTTTTGTGGAAAATAAAATGTATTAATTAAAGAAATTTAGCACGAGTACAGCCTAGAAATAGATGACATTTTTTTTTACATAAACCATTCTTAGTCTGGCTAGTAAATTGAAAGAAACCTAAGTGGGGATGTAATGAAGTTGATTTTTTTATTAGAGTTTCTGTGTTTTCTATCCCGTTAAACATTTAAAAGAACTGTGAAAAAAACAAAAGGGTGATGCAGTCCCATGTTTATCAGGCTCCCTGTTACTCCATTTTATATACCATGGGCCTCATTAAATTGCAAGGCCGCAACGCACGGTAAACAGTCCGTATGTCTGTAAACTTGCTGCTGGCTTGAACTCTGCTACCATTATGGAGCGATTCAATTGAACAAGCACGCAAGTTTCAAGACGAAAGCTGAAACAGTAAACCATGCACTCGTATGTAGCATTTCAGAGTGTGAACATGATCAATTAAGCAAGGCTGTAACTACCGATTTTGAAACAGCAAATAGAAAATGAGACATCGGAGTCATCATTAGGTCTTTAAAACATGGAGGTTACATGTCAATCAATTAGTGTTTAGGGGTCCGATATGTGATCAGACCAGCAATCCTGCAATGTTCAAAATAATAAAAATGAATAAAGGAAATGTTCTAGTCCATGTGGGTAGCCTGATATTTATTAACTCGTTAATTCTTGAGTTTGATATAACACCAAAATTACACATAAAAAAAAATGTTTGATTGCAGTTTTAAGAGCTTGAGGCTGTTGTGCAATTAATTCTAATGTCTTTTATCACTTTCCCTGTCTTTTAAAGTGCAGTATTGACTTCTTTATTGCTTTTACAGTGCTATGAACAGGGGTTAAACCTCCTTGCGAGTCCTATCTGTTACCCGTAGGATTTTCTTCTACATCTTACATTTAAGGGTGTGAAAATATTTGCAGACTTGAGAATTGTTGCAATTGAATGACAAAGTCTAAACACTACACTACACTATTAACCCTATGTCATGATTTAATTGTTTAAGGACTTATATTGTTGGCAATTTAGGAATATGTCCAAGGGAGCATGACATTGTTACATTGGGATTATGTGTTATTGTGTGGTTATATGTTGCCTGTACATGGTTATTATGTAGCCTAGTTATAATATATTATAAGAGGGAAAATGTTATATAGAACATATGTGGAATTGGTAGAAATGCTCTGCATAAAAGTTAGCTGCAGATTATTGCACACTCACACATACAGACCTTGGGTAAAGACAATTGCATGTACTTCAAGTAGTACTAAGCAAACACTTGAGTTTAACATAAAGGTTTGTTCACTAGATATCTAGTGAATTTGATCTCAAGAGCTTTGATGGCCCAAGATTGCAAGCCAGATGGTCTGACATCACATATACACAAATGTACACAAGGGTGTGGTATTGGAGAGTATAAATATGTTGTTTTGATCATTCAATAAAGGTTGAGAGATAGTTTTCACATAAACAAGGTGTGAGACTATTTCTGTGGGTTGTATCCTGACTTGGGGAGTGGTCTTGCCATGGGCCACTAAGTAAGCTGGATCCAGTATTCTCTGCCTGTACCTCTTCAGAAGCCATCTTTTGTGCCACAGAGAACAGGAACTACATGATTCTGCTGGGGTAGGTTTGAACTAGGTTCGTATCAAGCCCCCTAGAAGAAGCAGATCGTGACACCCTAATTATAATCCATTCACTCCTTAACCCTAACTATACCCTATTTAACCCTAACTGTACCTATATAACCTAACTGGGCCTATATAATCCCAACTGGGCCTATTTAAACCATTCTAGCCTTATTTAACCCCATCACTTATAAGGGTCTATACAGACTCCCATAAGCCTCAATCTAACCCAACACTTATGAGGTCTATACAGACCCCCATAAGCCTCCATCTAACCCATCACTTATAGGGGTCCATGCAGACCCCCGTAAGCCTCCATATAACTGATCAGTAAAGGGGTCTATAGAGACCCCCATAAGCCTCCATCTAACCCCATCACTTATAGGGGTCCATACAGACCCCCGTAAGCCTCTATTTAACCCAATCAGTCTCATAAGGGTCTATGAAGACCCTCATAGGACAACGAGAACCCTATAATTGACCCCATAGGTGCCATGAGGGTCCTCCAGGACCCTCATGACACTAAGTACAAACACTACACTATTCCCCCAATAAACCACTAAATCTAAAGTAACCCCCCTCTACCCTAACCTATTAACCCCTACCTACCTAACACTACCTACCTACCCCCTAATAAACCCCCCTCCCCACTAATTACAACAAATAAAAAAATGTATATCACCAAAAATAAAACAACCTATGTCACAAAAAAGTTCACTACAACCCCTTACTACAAAAAATAAAAAAATGTACATTACAACCCCCCGCTACAAAAAATAAAAAAAGGACATTACAAACCCCACCCCAATACAAAAAATAAAAAAAGACATTACAAACCCCACACTACAAAAAATAAAACAAAAAATACACACCTGTTAAGAAAAGGCATACACAAATATACATGACCTTTCCGTAACAAATATATTATAAATATACCCCTAACTACAATATATTACCCCCTATCTATAGCACATAATCCCCTATCTATACACGACCCCCTATCTATAATAACCCAATATCTATACATAACCCCCTATCTATACATTACCCCCTACCTATATATTACCCCCAATCTATACATAACACCCGATCTATACATTACCCCCTATCTATACATAACCGTCTATCTAAACATAACCCCCTATCTATACATTACCCCCTATCTAGAATACATTAAACCTAAAAATCTAAGCTGAAATAGAATAATTTAGACCACTTAACTTTGCAGACCTCCCTTCAGGAAAAAATGAAATCCCTAGGAAAAAAATAAACATCTAATTAGTACACAACATTACATATAACAAATACACATTGTAAATACAGTATTAAACTTACCTTTCCAGCATGTCCCCGTCCATCTTCTTCTGTTCCCTGGATCGGCCTCATGAAAAAAGATACATAACATTAGTACAACATATACACAAATACACACAACATGATGAACATTATACATAAAATACATTCAACTTACCTGTCTGCGATGTCCCCAGCCTTGTCATCTTCTGCCCCGGCTTGGCCCTTCAAAAACCTGCGCTCTAAAAAATATCCGGGGAACAGAAGAAGATGGAGAGGGACATGCTGGAAAGGTGAGTTTAATACTGTATTTACAATGTGTATTTGTTACATGTAGTGTTTTGTACTAATTAGATGTTTCTTTTTCCCTAGGGGTTTCCTTTTTCCTGAAGGGACATCTGCAAAGGTAAGTGGTCTAAATGATTTATTTTAGCTTAGATTTAGGGTTTAATGTATTATAGATAGGGGGTAATATATAAATAGGGACTAATATGTAGATAGGGGGTTATTATAGATAGGGGATAATGTATAGATAGGGAGTTATGTATAGATAGGTGGCTATTATAGACAGGGGTAATGTATAGATAGGGAGTTATGCATAGATAGGTGGTTATTATAGATAGGGGTAATGTGTAGATAGGGGGTAATGTATAGATTGGGGTAATATATAGATAGGGGTAATGTATAGATGGGGTAATGTGTAGATAGGGGGATATTATAGATATAGGGTAATGTATATATAGGGGGTAATGTATAGATAGGGGGTTATTATAGATAGTGGTGAATGTATAGATAGGGTGTAATGTATAGATTGGGGGATATTATAGATAGGAGGTAATGTGTTCGATAGGGGTTTTTTATAGATAGGGGGTAATGTATATATTGGGTGTAATGTATAGATTTGGGTATATTATAGATATGAGGTAATATGTAGATAGGGGTTATTATAGATAGGGGTAATGTATAGATAGGGGGTAATGTATAGATAAGGGGTTATGTATAGATGGGGGTTATTATAGATCAGGAGTAATGTATAGACAGGGGGTAATGCATAGATAGGGGTTATTAAAGTTATGGAGTAATGTATAGATAGAGGGTAATTTATAGATAGGGGGCAATGTATAGATAGGGGGTAATGTGTAGATAGGGGGTTATTATAGATAGGGGTAATGTATAGATGGGGTAATGTATAGAAATTGGGTTATTATAGACAGGGGGTAAGGTATAGATAGGGAGTTATGTATAGATAGGGGGTAATGTGTTGATAGGGGGTTATTATAGATAGGGTTAATCTATAGATAGGGGTAATGTGTAGATAGGGGTTATTATAGATAGGGGTAATGTATAGATAGTGTGCAATGTATAGATAGGGGATATTATAGATAGGAAGTAATGTGTAGATAGGGTGTTATTATAGAAAAGGGTAATGTATAGATAGGGGGTAATGTATAGATAGGCATTATTATAGATATGGGTTAATGCATAGATAGAGGGTAATGTAGAGATAGAGGGTTATTATAGATAGGGGGTAATGTATAGATAGGGGTAATGTGTAGATAGGGGGTTATTATAGATAGGTGTAATGTATAGATAGGGGGTAATGTATAGATGGGGGTTATGTATAGATAGGGGTTATTATAGATAGGGGTAATGTATAGATAGGGGGTTATTATAAATAGGGGATAATGTATAGATAAGGGTTATAATAGATAGGGTGTAATGTATAGATAGAGGGTAATGTATAGATAGAGGTAATGCATAGATTGGGGTTATTATAGATAGGGGGTAATGTATAGATGGGGTAATGTGCAGATAGGGGGATATTATAGATAGGGAGTAATGTATAGATGGGGATAATGTGTAGATAGGGGGTTATTATAGATGGGGGTAATGTTTAGATAGGAGCTAATGTATAGATAGGGTGTTATGTGTTATAGATAGTGGGTAATTTTTTGGATTGGGTGGGGTTTGTAATATCCTTTTTTATTTTTTGTAGTGGGGGTTTGTAATTTTGTTATTTTTGTTAATATAGATTTTTTAATTTCTGGTGACAGGTTTTTTTATTTTTGGTGACATATATTTTTTTTTATTTTTTATTTTTTGTAATTAGTGGGGTGGGGGTTAATAGGGGGTAGGCAGGTACTGTTATGTAGGTAGGGGTTAATAGGTTAGGGTAAAGGGGGGTAGTTTAGATTTAGATGTTTATTGGGGAGGTAGTGTAGTGTAGTGTTTGTACTTAGTGTCATGATTGTACTATGTCTTCATAGAACCTTATGGGACTGATTGGGTTAAACAGAGGCTTACGGGGGTCTGTATGGACCCCCATAAGTGATGGGGTTAGATGGAGGCTAATGGGGGTCTCTATAGACCCTTTAACGATGGGTTAGATGGAGGCTTATGAAGGTCTGTGAAGACCCCCATCAGTGATGGGTTACATGGAGGCTTATGGGGGTCTATATAGACCTCATAAGTGTTGGGTTAGACTGAGACTTATGGGGGTCTGTATAGACCCCCATAAGTGATGGGGTTAAATAGGGCTAGAAGGGGTTAAATAGGCCCAGTTAGGGTTAGATATGTACAGATTGGGTAAAATAGGGTTGAGTATGGGACAATGGGGTATAGTTAGGGTTAAGGGGCTAATGGAGCATAGTTAGGGTTATTAGTGTAGTTTAGTGCTAAGACTTTGTCATGATGGTCCTGGACCCTCATGGCACTTATGGGGTTAACCTAGGGGTTAATAGTGTGCTTCAGGGGTCTATGCAGACCCCTATTATACTGAGTGGGTTAATTTTGGTCTCATTGGGGGTCTATATTGAACCCCCTGATTGATGGGTTAATTTTAGGTGGGGGGGGGGTACTTATAGTACCCCCGCAGCAGGGGGTAATTCTTTATTTCTTGTGGGTTCTTTAAGGACCTTTAAGGTCCTTTCAGGGCCCACGCGGGCGGAAAATTATTTTTTTATTTTATTTTAAATAGTTTTTTATTAGAAGGCAATGCACAATAAAACATTTAACACAACTGTATTTAGTCAGTTAAGATACGCTAACATGTACAGTACAATAGTTTCCCATCATAAACTGACTAGGCCTTCCATTTTTCCTTTTTTAGTTATTAAGGTTACATGAGTCCCAGTTAACATTTCAATTGAAATAACATAACAGAAAGAAAAGAAAAGAAATAATAAAAAAAAAAAATTATAAAAGAGAAAGAGAACAACAACACAAGGTAAAACGTCCAATGAGCACAAATTAAAGAGAGAATGATAATAATATCAAGTTAATTAGCTAGACCATTACACTGCTATCTTCGCATAAAGTACAGAGCTAATCCAGTATATCCGCCCCTAAGAGCACTCAACACATACCTCGTTAAAGACATCCCAGTACAACTGACACCTACCTCTATCGCTCCATCGGTAGATTTCCGGACCCCCCCTCGCCTCCAGCTCCTCCACCAGGTCTCCTTTGCCAAAGTGTAGAGATTGTATGATATGATATGTTGTCATACTAAGGGAATACTGAATGAAGAAGCCAACCAGGGTTCCCAAATTGCCTAGAATTTGGTAATGTCGTCTAGTATGATATAAGTTAATCGCTCATTTATAAGTAATTGATTGATCTTACTAATCACCTCCGTAAAGTTAAGAGTCTCTTTCTTCCAACTCCTGGCTATGTGTGTCTTAGTAGCTAACGCCATTAATTGGTATAGTTTATTCTGCGTTTTAGATAAATCCGTAACACGAATCCCCAGCAGGCAAGATTCCATCGAGGGCGTAACTGCCCTGTGGAAAAGTGTGGAGGCTAATTGGGCTAAGTGCCCCCAAATTTTCTGAGCGGATGGACATGACCACCATGTGTGTATATGATCCCCTGTGTTTTGGCACCCCCTAAAGCATTTATTGCTTTCTGACGGTTTACATTTCTGTAGTTTGTCAGGTGTACAGTAAACTCTATGCAAAACTTTAATGGACGTCTCCAGTAAAGCCGAATTAGGAGAGCCTCTAGAGAGATTGGAGCAGGATTTTGACCATTTACCCCAGTCCCACTCCACACCAAGATCCCTCTCCCACTGTGCAAAATACCTGGGTTTTTGGTCGCTTGTGAAGTTAAGAAAGGTGTCGTATAGTGAACCCAGAATCCCCTTGGTAAGGGGTAGACTTTTGCATATAACAGACATCCAGGAGGCCCTAGGATGCCCAGGTTCTCTTGAACTCTTACTGACCCAGCTCCTAATTTTCAAGTAATTATAGAATTCTGTGACAGGTAGGTCGTGGGTTGTACAGAATTGGTCGTATGTCAGCAAGCTATCGTTCAGAAACCAGCTCCCTACCCGGTCCAAGTTTCTAGAAGTCCACCAGAATTTACAGATGTCATTCGAGTCTGCCAAAATTTGTGGGAAAGACATGACTGACATCATTGGGGATAGTCCTGTAGGAAGTAACCGCCTGGATTTAGAGTTGGCCCACCCCATGCACGAAGGGTTTGTGAAATCATGGGATTTTGATGAGTTGTGAATGGGGCTAGTTCTTTTGGGATCCATATCAGCTTATCCCAACTGTGTGGGAACATTTGCTGATTTTCCATAAAAACCCAGGCTGGTTGATGTGTTTTAGAGTGTGCCCTGGGAAGGTGGGCCAATTGAGCGACTTTAAGATAGATCTTTAAATTTGGGCAAGCAAGTCCACCTCTATTTTTCTGCCTAAACATCACCTGTCTAGAGATACGAGGGCGTTTATTTCCCCATATAAACCTAAACATATTATTATGGAACCTGTCAAGGTCTGTAGGTGAAATTGAGATGGGAATGGTTCGAAAGAGATACAGAACTTTGGGTAGAATGCTCATTTTAGCCGCCGCTATGCGACCCGTCCAAGAAATGTTATAGTTCGTCCATCTCTGCATGTCATCGGTCAAAGATTTGTATATAGGTGGGAAATTAGCCTTATATAGGTCAGCTATATTAGATGTAAGTTTGACTCCTAGGTATTTTACATGGCGTGCGGGCCAGACAAAATTATATTTTTGTCAGATTTGAGAGAGTCAATCTCCGATTGTACCATACCCAACCCTATCGCCTCTGTTTTCTCTACATTTAGTTTAAGACCTGAGATATTACTAAATTCGATTATAATTGACATAAGAGTTGGGATCGATTGAAGGGGCTTGGTCAAGGTGCATAATATATCATCAGCAAAAATTACATTTTTTAATGCAGCGGGGGTCCAGATGGGACCCCCGCTGCAAGGGTTAATGTGGGGACCCTCCGGGGGTCCCGATGGGGACCCCCCAGCATGGAGGTGGTTAATGTTAGTTGCAGAAGGGGTACTTAAAGTACCCCCACACCTTGGGGTAATCATTAGTGTGCCACGGTCCCTTTAAGGAGCCGCGGTGGGAGATTTAAAGCTAAGCCCGTACTTGGACAGGCTTGGATATCTTTATGGGTTAATAGATATTCAATGCAACACTGTGCAGTGCTTTAAATAATAGGGGACACATTGGGGGACATGAGGATGACATATAGTACATTGACTAGCTGGCACATCGCCGCTAGCCAATACTGTCATTTGTGGCCACAAGTCTGCCGGGTTACTGCCTTGGGGGTCATCCATGCTCGTAGTCCCCTGCTTGGATGACCTTTAAGGCAGCAACTCGAACTCCAAGCCCGGTGGATTGTGGCCACAAATGACAGTGTTGGTTAGCGCCAATGTGCCAGCTAGTCAATGTACTACATGTCATCCTCATGTCCCCCAAAGTATCCCCTATCAATTACAGTGCTGTACCGTGCTGCAGTGAATTTATATTTGAGTTTTTAATTTGGCGGCCTTGCACTCTGATCCGCGGGCTAATGCCCGCAATCAGGTCCAAGCCCGCCAAAAGCTAACGGACGATTGCATGGCTTGTGATCGACCATAGGAAGGGGTGTGCTGTGGCCCCTTTCAGTTATATAGCAATGTAGACGTAGCTTTGCAGCCATTTTACGGCCATTAATAGAATGAGGCCCTATGTGTTGATCTTATATATCTCCTTTTCCTTAACACTTTCTTTTTTAGTGTGAATGTTTTAGTGTATTTGGAAGTAGAATTTCCAGTTGATGTGGCTCATAGGTTTTTTTGATGTTGATCAATATTTTATATTTCAACTTGATATACTATCTTTTTTTCTTTACTTCAATCATTTTTATTGACTCACAAAGGTTTGAAAGTTGTGTATTTAGAGTACAGCCTCAATTAGTGGAAACATAGCAAATGCAAACATAAAGTGCACCGGTAGGCATTTAGACCTGAATGATGACTGCACTGTTGTAGTCTCTTCATGAGCCACACCAACAACAATTTTTCATTTTCATTAAAACAAAAAAACAAAGAACTTACATAAATATTATTTTAAAACTAAACAAAAACAGAGAGATAAATGTAAAACTCAACTTTTCACTTTTCCAAGAGTATCTGCTCACCAGAAGGGGGCAAGGTTAGATATACGTTTTTCTTTAATCATAATAAAATTTATCTTGTTAATGATTTCTCTTAAGCATAAGCTAGGGATTTTCCACTTGCTGGCAATATGGCTTTTTACTGCTAAGAAAATGGATTGAAGTAGCCTATCCTGGGGCCTTGCCAGTAAGGGGGGTCGTTGTCCCAAGAGACAAATTTCGATGGAGGGGGTTATTTGAGTAAGGCAGAGTTTTGAGGCTATTCGGGTTATTTCGGACCAGATGTACTGAGCCTTTGGGCAGGCCCACCATATGTGGATGAATGTCCCCGTCTCTGGGCATCCCCTAAAGCAAGTGTCAGGCTCCTGAGGATTCATTATGTGTAGTCTTGCCGGGGTAATATAAGTCCTATGAAGTACTTTCAGCAAGGTTTCCAGCAAGCTGTAATTGTAGGAGCCTCTCGCTATTCTCTGGCTAATATGTCCCCATTTTTCCAGGTCCCATGTCTGACCCAGGTCTTCTTCACATTTTATCAAGGGCTTAGGTTTACTATTATTCAACGGGCAATTATATTTCTTGTAAATCAGGCCTAGAATACCTTTAGTTAGCGGGTCATCCAATTTGTTTGGGTTGACCTAAAGTTCTCCTCAAAGTCCATATAAAGTGACTAAACTTACAAAAGATGAAGTGCTCTTTTAGGGGGAGGTCAAAGTTATTCCTAAGATGCTCAAAGCTAATGATTTGGCCTTCCTTGAACCAGGCCCTTATCCTGTCCAACCCATGGGAAGTTCACCAGACTTTAGAGTCATTCAGGAGGTCCTTCGCAAAGAGGGGAGTGGTGGTAATAGATAGCAGCCGAGAGAGGTCGGGAGTCAGTTCGCCCAAGGACAGTCTGATCATGGGATTGAGGTAAGTATGTGGCTGACGATGAGACTTCGGTAGCCATACTACCGTGTCCCACCCCTGAGGTTGCAGCTGCTGATTTTCCATTTTAACCCAAATGGGCTGATGTGCAGTGGAGTGCGCTTGGGGCAGAAAGGAGATCTGGGCCACCCTATAGTAGAGCTTAAGATGGGGGCATGAGAGTCCATGGTTACCTTTATGTCTAAACATAGTATGTTTTGGGATTCTAGGGGTTTTATTTCGCCATACGAACCTCATAATTTGCCTTTGGAAGTTGTCCAGGTCTTTGATGGGGACTTTAACTGGTAGTGATCTGAAGTAGTATAGAATTCTAGGGAGTATGTTCATCTTGACCGTATGAATTCGGCCGGACCAGGAGATACAGAACTTATTCCATCTCTCCAGGTCAGCAGCTAGTTCTTTGAATAGGGCTGGGTAGTTGGCCCCATAAATGTCAGAGATGTTGGGGGTAATTTTTATTCCTAGGTATATTAAGTGCTTTTTGGGCCATCGGAAGTTGAATGAGTTCTTAAGCCCCTCAATGTCGGGTTGTGGTAGGGGAGCCCTAGAATTTCTGATTTGTCCTCATTAACTCGTAAACCGGAGATAGAGTGAAATTTGTTTAATACTTCCATCAGGGCCGTAATGGAAGTGAGTGGGCGGGTTAGGGTGCACAGTAAATCATACGCAAAAAGACAGCACTTGTATTTTTGGTTACCCAGTTGTAGATCCTGAATCGCTGCGGAGGCCCTAATGCTTTGAGCCAGCGGCTCCATGACGAGGGCAAATAGGAGTGGAGAAAGAGGACAGCCCTGTCTAGCCGCCCTTTGAATGTTTAACAGCGAGTTCTCTAGGCCGGGTAGTTTTAAAGTGGCCTGCAGGGACCTGTAATATGTTTTGAGGAGATTTAAGAAGTTCCCTCTCATGCCAAATTTCTTTAAGACTGCGTATAGATATGGCCATTCCAACGAGTCAAATGCCTCGATGTCTAAGGCTATGGTGCAAAGAGGGGTTTTTGAGTGTTTGGCTAGGTGTAGTATATTTAGCACTCTCCTAATGTTATCCCCCACCTGCCTGTGTGGGATGAATCCTGCTTGGTCTTTGTGGATTAGTTTGGGCAGGAAGCCAGAAACTCTACTAGCCATCAGCTTAGCCAGTATTTTAATGTCCCCATTTAGCAGGGAAATAGGACGATAATTCTTAACCTCCATTGGGTCCCTCCGCGCCTTGGGAAAAAAGAACAGATTCACCTGATTAAGTTCCGGCGGCATCTGCTCTCCTCTCAGGATAGCGTTGTACAGTGAAACCATTTGAGGAGTTAAAACATCTGCAAATTTTTTATAATATAGATTTGAAAAGCCATCCGGCCAAGGCGATTTACCTAGTTTAAGAGATTTAATGGTGTCTTTGACTTCCTCTTCTCTTACATCTGAGTTAAGTAAATCAAGGTCTGTGCTTTCCAAGACTGGGAGGTCTAAACCACTAAGTAAACCCGTCAGGGAATCCCTATCCGCCTGAACATGAGAGGTGTATATATCCTGGTAGAATGTACGGAAGGTGTCTTGAAGGCTGGCTTGATTAATTGTGACTGAGCCTGATCTAGTTTTGATCTGAGTAACCCTTGATTGTTGGTACCTGGCGTTCAACCTGCTGTCTAGTAGGGGGCCCGGCTTATTTGCCTGTGCGAAAAAATTGCTTTGGGTTTTCCTCAAGGCCTTCGCTTTTTGAGCGGAAAGGATGTTATCTAATTCTACTCTAATCTTGTCAATCCGCTGACTGTTTAGATCAAACTGCTGTTGTTGGTTTTGTTTTTCTAGGGTGATAAGTTCTTTCGGCAGTAAATGTTCCCTTTCTCTCACTTTTTTCTTGTATGACGAGGCTAGCATTATGAAACTACCCCTTATAATCGCTTTATGCGTTACCCGTAGCCATCCTATACCAGTGGAAGGGTTTGAATTAGTGGAAACAAAGTCTTTCAACTCTCTAGAGATGTGGTCTAGCACACTCTGGATTGAAAGAAGCCGCCATGTGTAAGGCAATTCAAAGTTGGGGTTGAGATTCAGGCCCAGTGTAACCTGACTATGATCTGACCACGGGAAGAGGACTATATCTGAAAATGTGGCTTGCTCTAATAATGTGGCGTCTATAACAAGTGTTTCAATTCGCGAGTATTACTTGTGTATTGGTGAATACAACGTGTATTCGCTCTTTTGAGGGTGCAGTCCCCTCCAAGCATCCACTAATCCCAGTTTCAGTAGCAGGTTTTTGATTTGTTTGACTTTGTCTGGGGATCTAAACTCCCCCTGTCTTTTGGACCTATCCACGTCTGGGTTTAGCACCAGGTTAAAGTCCCCCCAATGATAATTTTGGCAATTTCCTGGGAGTCCAACGTCTGCAGTAAATTTATAATAGCTTTGTGGGGGGCCACCGTAGGGGCGTAGACTGATACCAAGGTGAGCTTAGTGTTTAGCAGGGTGCCCGTAACAATCACGAAATTGCCTTCTTTATCAACTTTGTTTATGGGTAACTTGAAATGGGAAGTTTTTGTGGATCAGGATCGCTGCTCCCGCCCGTTTGTTTTTTTTGGTAAAGGTATAAAAGGTCGGAAAATCCTTGTGTAGAAAAGAAGGGGTTTTGCCTTGTTCAAAGTGGGTCTCCTGGAGGAAGAGAACTGAAGGTTTATCCTTCCTATAAGTAATAAAAGCTTTCCTCCTTTTATTAGGGGAGTTAAAGCCTCTGACGTTGTGGGTAATGAATGTGTGATGTGGGTTAGCCATGTGTGGATGTGGAGGTCTGCAGTGACCCCGGGTGTGCTGTTACCCTAGTGTGTTTAAAGATGTGCCGGTCGCCGAGCATCTGCGTAGGCCAAGGCACCACTCCCTGGAGAAACGGACAAGCTAGACTGGAACACCTGTGGGCGCCCCCGGAGTAGGTGGAGAGAGAAAGATCGTTCAGTACATTGGAAAAGATGTCTTTAACTCTTGGGGTGAAACACCTAAACAGGCACCAAAGTACCAACAACTTTATCATAAACAAGAATAACATTACAGTTCTAAGTAGTGATGTCGCGAACCTAAAATTTTCGGTTCGCAAACCGCGAACGCGAACCGTCGCAAATGTTCGCGAACCGGCGAACATCGGCGAACCGCCATAGACTTCAATGGGAAGGCGAATTTTAAAACCCACAGGGACTCTTTCTGGCCAGAATAGTGATGGGAATGTTGTTTCAACGGGACTAACACCTGGACTGTGTCATGCCGGAGGGGGATCCATGGCAAAACTCCCATGGAAAATTACATAGTTGATGCAGAGTCTGGTTTTAAGCCATAAAGGGCATAAATTACCTAACATTCCTAAATTGTTTGGAATAACGTGCTTTAAAACATCAGGTATGATGTTGTATCGATCAGGTAGTGTAAGGGTTAGGCCCTCTTCACGTGACAGACCAAACTCCCCGTTTAACGCACCGCAAACAACCACAAACAGTCCATTTGCACAAGGTTGGATACCAAGCTAGCCATGTCCCGTTCCTTGTCCTCACTGATGTCATTGAATGTCTCTTCCTCCACCCAGCCACGTACAACACCAAGGGTCCCCGAAAGGTGACAACAAGCCCCCTGGGATGCCTGCTGTGTTTGGTCTTCCACCTCCTCAAAGCCACCTTCCTCCTCTGACTCCTCTTCTTCAGACTCCTCTCACTGCATTGCCTCTCTCTGCATTATTATAAGGTGTGTTAAGTAGTACTACTCTTATCAGTTTAAAACCTGTTACAGCACATATCAGTGGGCGTGTATAAGGCCTGGATTTTTAGAACCAGGAGATGGAAAAAGATGCTTTGTTGGTCGTATCACTTCAATTTTGGGGCACGGCACGTGCAGTCAAAGGTGCCACCAGATAGGAGTGACATGTT
Source organism: Discoglossus pictus (assembly GCA_027410445.1). NCBI lineage: Eukaryota > Metazoa > Chordata > Amphibia > Anura > Alytidae > Discoglossus > Discoglossus pictus. The sequence continues at coordinate 163,542,266 of CM050169.1, forward strand.
TGTAAGTACTACTCTTATCAGTTTAATACTTGTTACGTCACCTATCAGGGGGCGTGTATAAGGCCTGGATTTTTAGAACCAGGAGATGGAAAAAGATGCTTTGTTGGTCGTATCACTTCAATTTTGGGGCACTTTGTGACATTAGCTTCTTACGCTCAAACATGTCCTTTACAGGCACCTGACTATGGGCAGATGAGCAGGAACTGCTCAAGGCGAGAGACGGAGTGGCGGATGGTTGAGAGGGGGCAAGGAGGACAGCAGTGGTTGATGTGGCTTATGATGCTGCTCCAGGAGGAGGATGGCGGCTTTGAGTTTGTGTGCTGCTTGTACTCATGTGTTGGTCTGGAGTCACCCAAACATTAGGTCTCAACCTGTAGAGGATAAGGGAACCAGGCTACTCTAGACCTCATTCATCATTACAGGTTTTGACAGATCGGTACTATGCGTGCAAGCTACTGTGACAACAGATATGAGTGGCACTGTGCACTTGCAGAAGTTGGTAGACGCTGTAGGTCTGACACACACGCTTGCAGACAACTAACTGCTATGCAATCTACTACAGTACAATTTTTGTTTTTGTTTTAAATGTACACTACTGTTACACCACATATGAGTGGTGTGTTAAGTAGTACTACTCCTATCAGTTTAATCCCTGTTATGTGCCTTTTTTGGGGGTTTGGTTGTTGAAGCCACAGTGCAGCACCAGAGGCCAGAAAAATTAGGCATGTACACATGCCTGAAAAATTAGGTATTGTTGATCTTGCAGCGAGCAGAGAAGAAGGTAGGCCTGATTCAACGCCCCATCCCTGCATATCCACACTCAGAGATTGAGGGGGCGACCCTTACAAGGCCACGGGCCGGAGATATAAAGGGGGGCCATCCCAAATAAGCACACAAGCGGGGACAAAGGTAGTGAGGGGGACATAGAGGCCCATATACTGACGGTCGCCATCTTGGCAGGAAAAGGGCCCAGCAATTAAGCCAAACTGACCCAGCACAGGCAGCTACTTAGGTCAAACGCTGTACAATTACACCTTAATAAAGCTGAAACATGCAGCAGCAGGTATTCTAAACGGCCACACATTTGGACAAGGAGGCTTACAGCCCCCACAGTCTCTGCACCACTCTTTTTAACAGATAACCCAATGGGCTAACCAGGAGGTTATTATTATTATTGGAGGAATTATTAGTGTCTTTACCCCCCAAGAGAGGACATAATATACGGTATCTTTAGACTACCTGATGGCCAAACCTCCTTTAGCCCCAATGCTATGCAAGAAACATTTCAAAACTTTATCTGACTGGGGGTCTATTGAGTGACATTAGTACTAACCTTTATATGACTGGGGGTCTATAGAGGGACATTAGTACTGACCTTTATCTGACTGGGTGTCTATAGAGGGACATTAGTACTGACCTTTATCTGACTGGGTGTCTATAGAGGGACATTAGTAATGACCTTTATCTGACTGGGGGTCTATAGAGTGACATTAGTACTGACCTTTATATGACTGGGGGTCTATAGAGGGACATTAGTACTGACCTTTATCTGACTGGGTGTCTATAGAGGGACATTAGTAATGACCTTTATATGACTGGGGGTCTATAGGTGACATTAGTACTGACCTTTATCTGACTGGGTGTCTAAAGAGGGACATTAGTAATGACCTTTATCTGACTGGGGGTCTATAGAGGGACATTAGTACTGACCTTTATCTGACTGGGGGTCTATAGAGGGACATTAGTACTGACCTTTATCTGTCTGGGGGTCTATAGGTGACATTAGTCCTGACCTCCTGCTGCAGTATTATTACTCCCAGTACTCCCAGGCTTGCTACTATTAGATATAATAACCTCAGTTTCGTTTCCTTATCTGTTGGTAACATCAAAATATGATTATTAAATATTTCATATTTGTTTGTTTTTTCTCCCAAAGTAAACCCCTTTGTGTGTGTCCCACAGATGTGGCGTTTCCACTCTGCGCATATTGGATTTGCACCGCTCAAAAAGTATAAAAAGAGATCCCCCCCCTTGAAGCCCATTAATGACATCATCAGTAAATTGTATGTAACAGATTCCAGTGTTTAGGGTTTATGACCCAATACTGCGATCATATGATTTATGACAAAAATCTGTATTTGTCGTATTATTCAGACGCGCGTGCATCTTTGTGTTACATTTCCTGATACTTTTATTATCTTGATCTTTATATATTTACTAGCGACTTGCCCGTCAAAAAATGGCGGCAATAAGATTGTAAGGCAGGTAATGGTGTTTGGACGAGACATTCATTTTGATGGCGGTCGGAGATGTTGTATTTTTTTTCTGATAGGCGCTTTTGCTGTTAGCACCGTTGGCGCTCGTTGTGAGGCGCGCAGTGAATGGCTTTTATGTTTAATGTGATAATGTTTTTTTTGTGTATATGTATTTTTGTATGCTAATGAAATAATTACTAAATGAATATACTTTACCTATTTGTAAGTAATATATGCAGGAAGCATTGTGCTGAAGAGCTGACAATCTGTTTTCATGTTCCTGCAGCATACAATGTAGGTTTTCAGTGCTGTGGAGCTGCTGTGTAAGTGTCAGCAATGTGCGCAGTGTGTAGTGTAAATAGGCTGCGTGCGCGAGGGGAAGCCGTTAGGGTAGCTGGGTACTTCTGCATTGTGTAAGTTAGTGTTTTAAAATGGCGGGGAATGTGTATGTGGTACGCGGGTGTGGATGATTTAGCGTCCTTGTTAATAGTGTATCTTTACCTCGTACGGCTTTTTAGGAAAATCCGTATGTGTTTCGCGTGTTTAGGGTCCTGTAGCCTCGTTTTCTTTTTTTCAACGGCCATTTTTTCTCTCACTTAGGTGATTTTCGGGTGTCTAAACTCATGAATTTGGACTTAAATGGAGGTGTAACTTCACTTGCAGAGGTCCTCGGTGCCCGCCTTGCTGTGGGTAAGCTTTTTATGTGTTTGTTGTGTGTATCTATTGTGTTTTTAATGTTTTTAAGTGCGAGCGGTTTAGGCGTTAAGGTCGTATTTTTGTGAGCTCGTAATGTGTTTTTTTCTAAGTCCCGTATTTTTGGATGGTAAGTCCGTAAATTTGATGGTGTAAGTCCCGCCTACGGCTCATTGCAGCCGACGTGGGAGCCTTCGGCGCTCCTTGCCAGCAACTCTGGCCCTGGCTTCGCAAGCCCACAGCGTTAGCAACAACCCACCTGCTCACAACTATATATGTGATATCTGCAACGTCTTCCCCAGTTGGCAATTGTAAATCGGCTAAGCGTTAAAAAAAATGGCGTCCGGAAAAAATGAAAACGAGGCTACACGACCCCAAACCGCGCAAAACATCGCCAGCCATGTACGACTTTTACCTAGGAACAGACGAGGTACAAAATACACTATTAGAAATAATGTAAACTGCTGGCGAGCCGCGTAACACATACACAATCGCTGCCATTTTACAACACTAACTTGCAACTAATAACATTACAAATCTAAAATTGCGCGTTACACGACTATACAAGTGGTTTCCCCTCGTGCACTGCGCACATTGCTGACACTTACACCTTAGGTCACCAACAGTCCAAATGTACACTGTAAGCTGCAGTAAAATCAAAACTGATTGTTAGCTCTTCAGGATATTGATCACTGGATATATTAATTACAAATAGGTAAAGTATTTTAGTAATTAATTAATTCATTATTATTTAAAAAAATATCTATAAAAAAATACGCTTAATAGCATATTTTACACTGCCGTTACTTTACATACATAAACGCTTCGCACTTCCTAATACATTTGTTCATTCACAATAGTTATTATCGTGCATTCATTTAATAAGTATTAATTAGTAATGGAAAATAAAAATGTAGACTTTACACTACACTAAAATGTTTTACTTTTTACTCTGCAGTTATATATCTGGATTACTGCTCATTGGCTGCCAGCGATAGCACTCTCAAAGCAGTTACAAATCTAAATCACTTTATTATGCTCTGAGACCTGAATACATTTTTTAATTTACACTGCACAAAAAAAATTATATATTTAACACTGTACTTATATATCTGTCTTTGCGATGAGCGCCGAAGATTGATCGTTGCAAAGCACGAAACATGAAGGACACGAGGGAAGAGGCTCACAATGAGCGCCGAAGGTCCTCAGAGTACAAAAAGCATCACATTGTGTGGCAAACAGCATTGCCATGGCTTCAAACTTTATTGCCCCGTCATTTGTGCCAGGCAAGTCACTAGTGATATAATATAACATAAGTCAATACAATATTATACAGTACACATGGGTGTTGGAACTATATGTATGCATATAGAAGCTAACAGGGGAGGGGAGATGGGGAGGAAACACAGGGGAGAGGGAGAGGAAGACACAGGAGAGGGGAGAGGGGGAGGAAGACACAGTGGAGAGGGGGAGGAAGACACAGGGCAGAGGGCGGAAGAGAAACAGGGTAGGGGAGAGGTGAGGGGAAGAGACACATGGGAGGGGGGAGAGACACAGGAGAGAGTGGGGTGTAGAGACACAGGGGAGAGGGGGGAAGAGACTAATGGGAGGGAGTGGTGAGGAGACACCGGGGAGAGGAAAGGGGGTAAAGACACAGAGGAGGGGGGAAGAAACACAGGGGAAGGGAGAGGTGGTAGAGACACAGGGGAGAGGGGGTGAGACACAGGGGAGAAGGGGGAAGAGACACAGAGGAGGGGGGAGAGACACAGGGGAGAGGGGAGGGGGGAAAGACACATGGGAGGGGGGAAAGAAACACGGGAAGGGAGAGGGGGTAGAGACACAGGGGAGGGGGGAGTGACACAGGGAAGAGGGAAGGGGGAAAAGACACAGGAGAGGGGGGAAAGAAACACTGGAGAAGGGAGAGGGGGTAGAGACACAGGGAAGGGTGGGAGAGACACAGGGGAGAGGGGGGGAGAGACACATGGGAGGGAGTGGGGGGAGACACAGGGGAGAGGGGGGGAGAGAGACACATGGGGGGAGTGGGGGGGGAGACACAGGGGAGGTCTTGTGCTTTATTATTATTATTATTATTATTATTATTATTATTATTATTATTATTACTATATAATGTGTAGATGTACCGGCTGGGCATGCTCTTGTGCATTATTATTATTATTATTATTATTATTATTATTAGTATATAGTGTGTATATGTACTGGCTGGGCATGCTCTTGTGTATTATTATTATTACTATATAATGTGTAAATGTACTGGCTGGGCATGCTCTTGTGCAATTATTATTATTATTATTAATATTTTACTACTAATAATAATAATAATGCACAAAAGCATGCCCAGCCGGTACATCTACACATTATATAATAATAATAATAATAATAATAATAATAATAATAATAATAATAGTAATGCACAAGAGCATGCCCAGCTGGTACATCTACACATTATACAGTAGTAATATTAATAATAATAATAAGGCACAAGAGTCATTCAGCACTGCACTGGACACTGAATAAACTTGCCTAACTATGGTTTTCCCTATTGATGCAGTATCACCTACACTCAGCCTCCTCTCAGTAAGACTGCAAGTTAGTTTTGATTCCAAAATGGCTGCTGTGCATGAGGTTAAAGGGTCTGGAAGTGAGTGTATGCTGCTGATTGGCTGGAATGTGTCTGCTGACTGTGACATGCAGGGTCAAAGTTTGCTCAATGATAAAGTATTGGGGGCGGGTCGATTATCGCATATGGTCGCAGTTCGTCGCGAACGCGAACATGCTATGTTCGCCGGGAACAGTCCGCCGGCAAACTATTCGCGACATCTCTAGTTCTAAGCATTAAGTCCCATGTGGGGCTCTAGCAGGCGTTGCCAGTGTTACCTCAAACTACTGCTAAATTCTTAATTCAAAGAGATTTAAATTTTAATCTACCCTGGTAGCAAACCATGGTACTAGTAAGTTGGCAGTAGATATTAAGCTACGATATGCTGGGAATCCTAGGCATTGTGTAAACATATACAGCCTTATTAAATTGCAATTCGGCAAATTCTAAAGTGCTCTATATAAGCACATAGCAACTTTTTTTTACAGAAGTTTTTAGTTAGTGAAGACTTTGCTTTTATATAGAAGTTCACTGACTAAAACTTCTGTAAAAAAATAAGTTGCTATGTGCTTATATAGAGCACTTTAGAATTTGCCAAATTGCAATTTAATAAGGCTGATAGTTACTAAGAGGTACCTCGGCCAAGGCGCCAGACTCTTAGCTCTAAACATTTTATCTATAGACTAAGCTAGACAAGTATTCTGGCTATGGTTCTGAGATAGACAAAAGAAAATGCGAACAAACGTCCATCAGTCCAAGCTTAAGTTTGTCTTGACGTGCTTGGAAGGTCGGCCGAAGGATCTAGACATAAGACCAGCTGGGAGTCCCTGTTCACCCCTGGCCGATGTGACTTCTTGGCCATTGACCAGATTTTGGAAGGTCTTGCATTGGGCGCCTGCTCAGGAGTTGAGCTACTCTCAGCAGAGTCTGCCAGGTGAAGTCGGTCTAGGAGTTTGGTACCCCGCGTACCCTGATGTTGTGTCTCCTTGATCTATTTTCCAGGTCGTCGATTTTATCGTCTAGGAGAGAGACTTTCACTGTCAGAGTAGTGATTTCAGCTCTGTCTTGCTCCTGGGCTTCCAGGATTTTATCAGTTGTTTCCTCTAAGAGGTTGGTTCTCTGGCCTAGCTCATAGAGGTCGTCCCTGATCTCTTTAACCAGTTGTGTTGATTAAGCTTGCAGCATTTGCCCTATGATCTCAAGGGATATGGCTGAGAGATTCATGTCAGGTAGAGGATTAGAATCGTCTCCCTCGACCTCAGGCAGTTAAATTTGCTCGGGGGGAGGACTTTGCGGCTGCGAGGGGGGTACCTCCGGTTTGTGGAAGAGCTCCTGTATGCTCTTAAAAGGCAAGCTTTTTTTTAAATTTGCCCATTTTCACCAAAGAAAGCACTTGCTGTGTGTGATTTGTTCATCGCCGCAAGCTTGTAGATGAGGTAGTTGTGAGTAGTCGCCTCTGGTTTAAATCATTTGGAGTGAGGAGTAAATGGCTCGTGCCAGGGATAGGTGGCAAATGCGAGGAGCCATCAGCATGTGTGGAGTTATGCCTGTCTAGAGCCGCCCGTTTCTAAGCTCCTTATCCCATAGTGTCTGTGAGGGTGGTATCTGATATCAAACACTCACGCAGTTCAGGTTAGCTCTCTGCCTCCCGGATAATGGTCTGTTAAAGTATATTCTGCTACTTTAGAACTTCACGATTGCAAAAAACTGGGAGAGTGTTCACCCAATAGAGTATACTTCAATAAGCTACATATAGCTTCTCCGTAGCTGAGCAAGCTGGGTGCATGGGTATGCTTTAAGTCCTCTGCTTAGTTCAAAATTGTCTCTGTGAGGTGGGCTGGGGTGCCTGATGGCCCTCTTGCTGCTGTGTTAGGGGCCCAAGCTCATCCACACAATGCCTCTATATGCTCAGTGAGCCCAGGGCTTGAGGAGCGGCAGGTGTTCTGGGTTAAGCTCCCCCACCCCCCTCAGGGATCTCTCTGCCTGTACCTGGTTCACTGTGTGATGCTGGCACTCTTGTCAGGCCGCAGAGCCTGTCTGTGCTGCATCCTCCATGTCAGGGAGCTGTCTCTGCCCCCTTCTTCTTCTATTCCCTCAGTGGGAAAACGGCCGCCCTTCCATTGGCGGGAAAGCTTTTTTAGTGGTGTCCGCCTGGGACCTTTGGCTGCCTGGACCTCTGGCCCAGTCTCAGGGGCCCTGTTCAATCTGCCCCACCTGGTGGCCACTTGTTCACGGCCTCTCCAGCGCTCCCTACGGCCTTGCTGTGAAGGGGGGGGGGCTCCGGCAGAGCCCAAGCCACGCAGGAGAAGATGGCGGCCTCGCGGCGGGTAATCGGCCCAGCCGGAACACCTCGGGCCTCCAGCTAGGCATCCCCTACCTCCAGTCCATCTCCGGAGGTAAGCCCGCTCAGTATGGGGGATGCATTGGTGCAGATAGCCCGCAGATGTGCCCTGGCTCCCCTGCGGGCTCCTGCTCACTCTGGCCTCCTCGTCTCCCGGCGCCACCGCAGGTCCCTCCTTGCTTGTTTACTCTCTCTGCACCTCTGAACGCCTCCTCCGCCTTGTCCGGGCCTTCCACCTGTGCAGGGGGGCACAGGGAGCCGCAGCCACAGGAGGCAGGGTGTTATAGGCCTCGACCTTGTGGCGCCACTGCCCCGCACGCTTTTTCGACATTTCGGTGTCTGTCTGCTCCTCTTATGTCACCTCAGATGGTGAGGATGTTTTTGGGGTGATTTTGACAAATTTTGGCAAGTTATGCCCTTTAAGGGTAGTTTCAATTCAGGAGCTGCTCCTGCACACGTCTGGTCTCAACCCCTGGCTAGACAAGCCCCCCATATACTATCTTTTTAAGGTATATTATGACTCTCATTAGCTTTGTTTTGCTTTAGTCTAACATTTTTTTTTAATTACATTTATGCAAATAACAAATAAACATAATAGTATACAGAAACAAATAAAAATATTTAATGTTTATACTTATTTCCCAGATGTTGCTGATATTTTTTTAAATAACACATAGATTAATGAAAAACATTTACTTAACAATTAAAATGTGCAATTGTAGAATAGAAAGAGTTATATCCCTTTCCTCTTTTGTGCATGACATTTCTAATACAGTAAACTCCCAAGCTGAATCTAAGAAATAACTCTAAAAAGAGAGGATCCAAGATGTTCATTTACAAATACTCTAATTCTGCAATAATATTTATTCTATGATAATATATGAGAGGATGGAAAAAAAGAAATGATATTAAAACACAGACATAAACAACAACAAAAACAAAACAAAGTGAATTTCGTCGGACCAAAGAGGGAGACGCGAGGTTGCGAAATCCCTGTAGTTGACTATATGTAAATTTTAGGTCCTCACTGCTTACCCTAGAAACAAATGTATCCCATATAGTCCATTTGTGCAAAGGAATATGATCTAAAACATCTGTGTCTAAGAGACGATTTTTGCTTAACTTGTTACTGATTTCATACCAAGTTGGGACATCTCTTTGTTTCCATTTTGAAAAAATTAGACCTTTAGCTACAATTAGAACCTGAATCAAGGTCACACAATCAATATCCAAGGTGTACTGGTACCTTTTTCAATAATATCTTCAAAAGGGGAGAGTTAAAAAGTTTTGCTATAGAAGCAAGAGGCGGTATTGGGAAACAGGATCAAAGACATTTTCGGTTAAGTTTAACCCAAAACTTAATATTCTTCCTTATAAATGTTTCACTTGAAGACTCATCCTTTAAGGCCATAGTATCCTGGAATATTATTAGAGCTATAAAATCCTCTAATTTTCTATTTGTAACCAATGATTAGAATCAATTGGTTCTGTCCATCTTACCATATGAGAGAGTAAAATAGCAACCTGAGAATTCTTATTTTTTGGGGTAAGCCATGCCCCTTTTGTTAAATTTACTGGTCATGTGAACTGTCCTTATTGTCATCCCCTTAAAATTATGGATTCATTTGTCTAAGAGATTTTGAAATGTATTAATTAAGTACATGGGCATTTTGTATGGAATGCATCTCATAAGATAGTAAATCTTCGGGAGGAGAAACATTTAGACATGGATTCTGACAGTTTCCTGTATATTAAATTGTAATTTTGTATTATTAACTGTTTCAGGTCTGTTTGAAGAATGATGCCTAAATGTTTTATATTAAGTTGCCATTAATATGAAAAAGTTGTCTTCATCAGTTCATCTACTTCATCATTTACATTTATAGCCATAGCCTGTAATTTTATCAAATTTAGTTTATAATTAGATACCTTACTATATTCATTCATGTTACATAGTTACATAGGGCCTCATTCTAATATCGTCCGCAGCCGTTGCGGGGCCGCAAGGACCGGCCGCAAGCTATTCTGCTATTCTATTCCCCTCCGGCCGGGGATTCCGGCAGTCTTGTGGCCGGTGCCTTGCTATCTCTTGCGGCCGCTCGCGCCGGAGGAAATCCTTTGATCTAAAACGGCCGCAAGGAAATCGTCCGTAAGAAAATCCTATTTGCAATTCAATTGCTCCGGGAACCCTCTCTGCAAGGCTAAAACCGAGCCGCAGCTTACTTGCAGGAAAGAGGTCCCGCTAGCACCAATTAAGCACGAAATATAGCCCAAATAAAGCCATCCTGCACTTTGAGAAGACTATAAAGTGATTTTCGGTGTTAGCAAAAATAGCACAAAATTCCCCTATACTCAAATCCGTAAAATTTTTATTTTTTAATATACATCAAATATCCATGTAAAAAGTACATAGGGCTTGGAGCACCTCAGACCCGCCCACGCTGCAGCCGGAAAATAAACAGTTAATTTAAACGCGGGTTTGGGCTGATGTGCAAGCTTGAGAGGGGGTTACTTTTAATCCTCATGTCCCCCAATATGATCCCTAGCATTTACAGAGCTTTACAGAGCTGCCTTCAATTTATTTTTGACTTTTTAGATTTCAGAGCTTACGGCCGGTTGCAAGATTTACGGCCGGCCGTAAGAGGAGATCCTTGCAGGGCCGTTTCATTGAATTGCGAGGTAACGGGACCCCCGCAAGGAATCGCAGCCTTACGGCCGGTTTACGGCCGATAATAGAATGAGGCCCATAGCAATTAAGGTTGAAAAAAAGACTTTCAGTCCATCGAGTTCAACGTGTTAAGATCTCCTCTGATCTGCAATATGCGGATTAGTTATTAATTAATTTGTTGATAAAATAATTATTAATAGTATAGTATTGGATGATGAATAAAGAGTTAGTCCCTCAAGTTCAACCTATTTAGATCTCTATTGATCTTTTTAATGTGCACTATTTATTATTAATTGTTAATTGATCCAGAGGAAGGCAAACAGAAAAAAACCCTATTGAAACTTTGCCAATTGTCTCATAAGGGGAAAAAAAGCAAAATTTCTTCCTGACCACAGAAACTGGAGATCAAATTTCTTCCTGGATCAATATTCGTTCACTAGTTATCTAGGATAGCCTTGAATGCCCTCTTTATTCAAAAATATATCTAACCCCTTTTTGAAGTTGTCTATCGAATTCGCTGTTACCACCTCCATTGGTAGAGAATTTCACAGTTTAACCACCCTAACTGTGAAGAACCCTTTTCTTTGTTGACGGTGAAATCTGTTTTCCTCTAACCTCAAAGGGTGTCCTCTTGTTGAAAATCTCTTGCTACAAAAAGTGAATTCGAAAAAGCCTTATATTGACCCTGGATGTGCTTAAATAACGTAATCATATTCCCTCGTAGACGCCTTTTTTCAAGCGAAAATAAGTTTAATTTGGTTAGTCTTTGTTCATAACTTAGCCCCTCCATTCCCCTTACTAGTTTTGTAGCCCTTCTCTGTACTTTTTCCAGCTCTAAAATGTCTTTTTTATGAAGTGGTGCCCAAAATTGTACTCCATATTCCAAATGAGGGCGTACTAGGGATTTATATAGTGGCAGAATTATATTTGCTTCCCTTGCTTCTATAGCCTTCCTAATACATGCAAATATTTTACTTGCCTTTGCAGCTGCTGCTTGGCTTTGAGCGCTGTTACCTAGGTGGTTGTCTACAAGCACTGCCAAATCCCTTTCAATATCTGATACACCAAGATTTGCTCCATTAAGATTATAGATTGCATGGCTACTATTTTTCCTTCCCAAATGCATAACCTTGCATTTATTTGTATTAAATCTCATCTGCCATTTAGCTGCCCATTTCTCTAATTTATGCAAATCTCTTTGTAGGGAAAGTACATCATTATCTGATTTTATTAACTTGCACAACTTAGTGTCATCAGCAAAAATGGAGACACTACTTTCAAGTCCTACTTCTATATCATTAATAAATATGTTAAAAAGGAGAGGACCTAATACTGAACCTTGAGGAACCCCACTTATCATATTAGACCAATCGGAGTATGTTCCATTCACAACAACCCTTTGCTTCCTGTCTTTTAGCCAGCTCTCGATCCATGAGCAGATATTTACTGCAATTCCTGTATCCCTTAGTTTGCTCACTAGTCTTCCATGTGGCACTGTATCAAATGCCTTTGAAAAATCTAAAAAGACTACATCCACTGAGTTGCCCTGATCCAAGTTCCTACTAACCTCCTCATAAAAACTAATTAGATTGGTCTGACACGACCTATCCTTCATAAATCTGCGTTGACTGCTACCTACGATCTTGTTCAAATAGACATATTTTTGTATTCTGTCCCTTATTAACCCTTCTAAAAGCTTCCCAACTACAGATGTGAGGCTCACTGGTCTATAATTCCCCGGATTTTCTCTAGATCCCTTCTTAAATATAGGTATCACCTCTGTTTTTCTCCAGTCATCCGGTAGAGACCCTGTAGTGAGTGAGTCTTGAAAGATTAGATATAATGGTTTGGCTATTGCAGAACCCAGCTCCCTCAGTGCCCTTGGATATATTCCATCAGGACCTGGGGCTTTATTAACATTTATTTTCTCCAACCTCTTTTGGATTTCTTCCTGCATTAACCAATTATTTAGTAAAGGTAGTGTAGCCCCATTATGTTGCGGTGTCCCAACCACTGGTACCTCCCTTGTGTATACCGATGAGAAGAACCTATTTAGCTCATCTGCCTTTTCCTGGTCACTAATTATCAGATGGCCTGTGTCACATTGTAATGTTCCTATAGCTTCCTTCCTGGCCTTCTTCCCATTAATATATTTAAAAAATATTTTAGGGTTAGTCTTACTTTCCATTGCAACTGACTTCTCATTTTCTATTTTAGCCAGTCTAATAGCCCTTTTGCAAGCCTTATTGATTTGCCTATAGTCACATAAAGCTGCCTCTGTCCCCTAGTTCTTGTATAATTTAAATGCATGTTTCTTCTTCCTCATCATGATCTTTAAGTCATTGTTAAGCCACATGGGATATGATTTACTCCTATTCATTTTATTTCCACATGGTACATGCCAATAAGTATGTTTATTTAGTAAGGATTTAAAAGTTGTCCATTTATTTTCAGTATTTTTCCCTGTAAGTTCTTTGTCCCAGTCTATATGTAGTATTGCTGCCCGTAGCCCATAACAATTAGCCCTTTTAAAATTTAGAGTTTTTGTTGGCCCCTTACAACTATGTTTTTTGTATTCAATCTCAAATGATACTGTGTTGTGATCACTGTTCCCAGAGGGTTCCCCTATTTTAACATTTGATATTATATCAATATTACTTGTGATTAGTGATTTTCGGTTCGCGAATCGCGGATGCGAATTTCATCAAATGTTCGCGAACGGGCGAACCGGGCGAACCGCCATAGACTTCAATGGGCAGGCAAATTTCAAAACCCACAGGGACTCTCTCTGGTCACAATAGTGATGGGAAAGTTGTTTCAAGGGGACTAACACCTGGACTGTGGAGTCTGGTTTTAAGCCATAAAGGGCATAAATCACCTAACATTCCTAAATTGTTTTGAATAACATGCTTTAAAACATCAAGTATGATGTTGTATCGATCAGGTAGTGTAAGGGTTACACCTCCTTCACAGTAACAGACCAATCTCCCCGTTTAATGCACCGCAAACAACCGCAAACAGTCCCTTTGCACAACCGCAAACTCCTCATTTGCACAAGGTTGGATACCAAGCTAGCCATGTCCCATTCCTTGTCCTCACTGATGTCACTGAAGGTCTCTTCCTCCACCCAGCCACCAAGGGTCCCTGAAAGGTGACAACAAGCCCCCTGGGACGCCTGCTGTGTTTGGTCTTCCACCTCCTCAAAGCCACCTTCCTCCTCTGACTCCTCTTCTTCCGACTCCTCTCTCTGCGTTGCTTCTGTCTGTGTTATTATAAGGTGTGTACTGTTAAGTAGTACTATTCCTATTGGTTTAATCCCTGTTACGTCCACTATTAGGGGACGTGTATATGGCATTGGACAGGTGGGCGAGTGGTAACTGGAGAGGTGCGCGAAGTTAAGCTGGAGGAGGATGGTGCTTCTAGGTTCCGAGCGGAAGCTGTAGAAGATTGGCTGTCCTGTGTTAGCCAGTCAACCATGCCCTCAGAACTTATTAAGTTCAGGGTACCTTGCCTCTGAAAACTGGGCATTATTCTAGGGCCAAAGGGAATCACAGCACCACGACCACGACGGCCCCTGAGGGGTGGCCTGCCTCTGCCTGTCCTTTTTTTTTCGATTAGTGGTACTATGCGTGCAAGCTACTGTGACACAAGATATGAGTGTCACTGTGCACTGGCAAAAATTGGCAGAGTAGGCGCTGTAGGCCTCACACACATGCCTGTAGGCAGGCAACTGATATTCAATCGATTACAGTCAAAAAAGTGTTGTTTTATGTCACTGTACACTACGGTTGCACCAGATATGATGTATCCCTGTGCACTGGCAAAAGTTGGCAGAGTAGATGCAATAGGCTTCACACACACGCCTGTAGGCAGGCAATTGCTATTCAATCTATTACAGTCAAAAAAGTGTTGTTTTATTTCACTGAGCACAATATAAGCTGTGAGCCTGACACAGGCAGGCAACTGAAATTAGATTAAAGGAAAAAAGGGTTGTTTTTTTTCAATGTATGGTACACCAACTATGACTGGTGAAACAGAGCAGAATATTAGCTGTGATCCTGACACAGGCAGGCAACTGAAGTTAGATTACAGGAAAAAAATGGTTGTTTTCAATGTATGGTACACCACCAGGTATGAGTAGTGAAAATAAGCACAATATAAGCTGTTAGGTGTTAGCCTGTCACACACACATGCTGGCAGGCAGGCATATGCAATTAGATTACACAGAAAAAAATTATAAAATAAAATAAATGATGTTCTAGCCCTAAAAAGGGTTTTTGGGGTAGCTGTCCTTGCAGCAGATATCAGATGAGTCCTTCAGGTCTGTAGTGGAAGCTAAATACACAGCCTGGCTATCTATTTCCCTATTAAATCTCCAGCAGCTTTACTATCTGTCCTCTCACAACGAATGCAGCTTCAAATTGATTCTAAAATGTATGCTGTCCTTCAGATGGAAGGCTCTGGAAGGGAGTGTATGCTGCTGATTGGCTGGATTGACTGACTGTGAGGTACAGGGTCAAAGTTTCCTCAATGATAAAGAATAGGGGGCAGACCGAAAAGCACAAGTGTCCGCCGTCCGATGCGAGCGCGAAAGAGACAAAATCGCCGCAAATAGTCCGTGGGCGAATTGTCCGCGACATCTCTACTTGTGATGACTAAATCCAAGATTGCCCCATTTCTAGTAGGCCTCTTAATAAATTTACAGGGTTTTCCAAAGTAAGGACAATGTCATCTGCAAATAACAACAATATTTGGCCAATGTTAGGTCCATGTATTCCCATCTGACTCTGTCAAAGGCCTTCTCACCATACAGGGACAGAAAAATGTATGGAATCTTATTACATTTCACATGGGAAATTAAGTTTAGGTTTTTTCTAATATTATCAGTACCATGTCTACCCGATATAAACCCTGTTTGATCATTACATATCAAAGGGTCAATAATAGAATTAAGTCTATTAGCCAAAATCTTGTCGTAAATCCTAACATCAGTGTTGAGCAAAGATATTGAGTGAAAATCTTTGCATCCCATCGGGTCTTTCTCTTGCTTAGGTATGGCAATTATCCGTGCTTCAAGCATTTGTTTCTGGACATAGCCCTTGTTTTTGATTTCATTAAGAGCATCTTTTAAATATTTTGCAGGCTCCGATTGGCAGATTACCGTATATAATCGAGTATAAGCTGACCCGAGTATAAGCCGAGGCACCTATTTTACCACAAAATACTGGGTAAAATGAGTGACTCGAGTATGAGCCGAGGGTGGGAAATGTGCTGCCCCCTGTGTCCCCCTCTCTCTCCAGTGTCTCTTCTCCCCTCTCCCTTCCCTGTGTCTCTTCCCCCCCCCTTATCACCCTCCTCAACCCCCCTCCTCATTCTCAACTTCCCTCCTCAACCCCACTCCTCATCCTCAACCTCCCTCCTCATCCTCAACCCCTTCATCCTCAACCCCTCCACAACCTCAACCCCCCTCCATAACCTCAACCTCCCTCCTCATCCTCAACCTCCCTCCTCATCCTCAACCTCCCTCCTCATCCTCAACCCCCTCCTCAACCTCCCTCCTCATGCTCAACCTCCCTCCTCATCCTCCCTCCTCAACCCCCCTCAACATCACTCATCAACCCCTCCATCCTCATCCTCCCCCTCAACCCCCCATCCTCATCCTCCCCCCTCAACCCCCATCCTCATCCTCAACCGCCCTCAACCTCAACCCCCCTCCTCAACATCAACCCCCTCCTCAACCCCCCATCCTCAACCCCCATCCTCAACCCCCCTCCTCAACACCCCATCCTCATACTCAACCCCCCATCCTCATCCCCCTCATCACCCCCCCTCAACCTCGACCCCCCTCCTCAACCTTAACCTCCCTCCTCCTCATCAACCCCCTCCTTAACCCCCCCAAACTCAACCCACCTCCTCCTCATCAACGCCCTCCTCAAACCCCCATCCTCAACCCCATCCTTAACCCCCCATCCTCATCCTCAACCCCCCCATCCTCATCCCCCTCCTCACCCCCCCTCAACCTCAACCCCCCTCCTCAACCTCCCTCCTCCTTATCAACCTCCTCCTCACCCCCCCCTCAACCTCAACCCCCCTCCTCAACCTCAACCTCCCTCCTCCTCTGGCACCCGGTATATGCTAATGATGCGGCACGCATGTGACGTCACATGCGCGCCGGGGTCAAGACGGAGCAGAGGCCGGAGAAGAAGCAGGTAAGTGAGGGGGAAGTAATTAGAGGGAAGATAGTGAGTAGGGGATTGAGGAGGGGGTTGAGGGGGGGTTGATGAGGAGTAGGGGGGTTGAGGATGAGGAGGTGGGAGGGAAAGAGACACAGGGGGGTAGAGAGACACGGAGGGGTAGAGAGACACGGGGGGGAGGTTAGAGAGACACAGGGGGTAGAGAGACACGGGGGGGAGGTTAGAGAGACACAGGGGGTAGAGAGACACGGTGGGGTAAGAGAGACACTAGGGGGAGTGACTCGAGTATAAGCCGAGGGGGCCCTTTTTAGCCTTAAAAAAAGGGCTGAAAAACTCGGCTTCTACTCGAGTATATACGGTACATAATACTGATTTATAAAACAATCTGAGCCCGGGGCAGAAAATTGTTTTTATTTTGAAATGGCCCACTGTATTTCTTTTTCAGTAATTTCCTTATTCCACATATCCAAATCGGGGGCAGACACATTAGGTAGTTTGATCTTATCTAAAAATCTTTGAATCTCTTCTGGTTTAGATTTAACTATTTCCTTATTATCTACCAAATTGTAAAGATTGTAATAGAATTTGCCAAATGTATCAGCACTTTTAACATGATTTGTGATGATCTCATCTTATATTGGATTCTATCTATTCTTTTCTTTGTGAACTTTGAGCCTCGTTCAATTGAGGCATCGGGAGATCCGGGCTTCGGAAATGGAGGCTGTAACTTATTTTGCTACTCAATTTGCATCTTTTTGCGGGCTCCGATCGGGTTACAGGCTCCAGCCTCTGATTCATTGTGATGGTTACTATCGCAAGTTAACGCCCCTCCAAGCCTTAGATCTTTAACGGCCGTAAGAGTTCACTAAAATTGCAAATTGATATTCAATTACTCCGATTCACCTTCGCTAACCACCCCGTCAAGGCCGCAAATGGCAAAAGTCGCTCCACAAGTTAAGGATTCCAAGAAGGACTTGCAAAGGGCTTAAAAACATGTCCACAGCACTTTAAATGCACATATACACACACTACTGTACTTTTATTAAAAGGGAAAGTGATATTAGGTCTTGGAATTAATAGCACAACATTCTCAAGCTCGCAAATCTGCAAACAAACATACTTTATATCATGTTTAGTTTACGTATTATATCGATCCCGGCAAGCAATGTGTTAATACATATAATGGAACATGCATGTAATAGAATATCTTATTTACGGCTTTATCAATATTGCAATATTTCAGGAATGTGGGTCCGATCGTAACTCGTAATTGACGCCCGTAGGACTTTGAAATCCAACCTCCATTTTTCATTGACATTACGTTGACAATCTCTGTTTCCATTGGCTGTTTCTAACTCGGGAGTTATGGCCTTGCTTAATTGATCATGTTCAAGCCCGCAAATGCTACATACAATGGCATGGTCTACGAATTTCGCTATTGGACCATAACTTTTTGGCTTCCGGAATTGAATAGCACCGTAAGTTGTGGACGCTGCAGGCCTGCAGGAGGCCCACAGACATACGGCCTACATCCCATAACTTACAGCCTCCAAATTCAATGAGGCTCAATGTCTTTAATGTATTAGCTAGGAGTTTACCAGCTCTATTGCCAAAGTGATAGAGGCATTTTTTAGAGTGCCCATATTGAATTATCTATGCGCATTTGCTCAATTTGTTTGATTAGCGCTTGCATCTTCCTAATTTGCTCTAATGTAGGCCTATTAGGGCTAGATTTATTTTCTCTGTCTAATTTTGCTAAATCTATATAAAGTTATCTTAGAGAACAACCTCTCTGTTTCTTAATTTGAGCTTGTAGATGAATTAAAAACCCACTTATAAAGGCCTTATGGGTATTTCATAATGTTACACGAGATTGAACTGAGTTCCTGTAAATTCTTTTTTTGGCTCTGATATCATGAACTTTAAGAATAGAGGTCCCCAGTTTCCATAATGGACGAGAGGTAGAAACTACACCTACTTTTAAAGTTACTGAGACCAATCCATGGTTTACTCTAATAATAGGATTTATATCAACTTTTACTATATTTTTAAACGCAAGTTAATTTACCAAAATGTAATGCAGTCGTATGTAGATGTCATGCCTATAAGAGTAGAAGGAATAATCTTTATCCTCCAGGTGAAAACATCTCCAGGAGTCAAATACACCATATCTCTGTAAAATATTATTAAAACTCTTTGCTTTTTGAATTGTGGTAGGATCAGCAGTTGAAGATTTTGTAGATTTTCTGTCAAGCTCCGGATTAAGGCATACATTAAAACTGCCACAAACAACCAAGAACCCGGAGATTTTTTTTTTTAGTGACCTTAAGGTGTGACTAATACATTTTATTTGGCCCTTATTGGTTTAATATAGTAAATGTATTATTATTGATGCAACCTGTCCATAAAGCGAACCGACCTTCTGCATCTGTCTTAAAAGATTTCTATTAAAAAATATAGCAGTACTTCTCGTTTTTTTTTGTAAGAAGAATTACAAGCCTGAATAAAATGATTATCCATGTGCTTTGGAGTTTTGTCTGTCTGACAGAGTATATCCAGTAGGCATACTATATCTGCTTTTCCTTTATGGAACCCATTAAAGAACATATGTCTTTTTCCCAGCACATTTAAGCCCTGGATATTTTGGCTAACTAATCTCAGTGTCATCTACCCAAAACTGATTTCTGTCAAAATTAATCAGGGCGACCACTTGCCCCACATCCATCCCTCCTGAATCCGGCAAAACACACAAACAAATGATACATACATTAACACAAAACTTTTAAAATTGGGGAGTGAACATTTACAAACCTCTGAGGGCAGATCTCAAAATTTAGAGAGTCACCGCACAAGGACGGGAAAATAGGAACTTGATAAAGTTCAAATAATCCAAGAAGGCATTTGCTTGCAGGGATACTGTTGATTATCTAAAAAATAACTCATCTGTACAACTGGATTTCTGACATAAACAGGAAAAAACACCTTGATATAACCATTAATTTCACATCTAAAGAACTATGACTGAAATTCAGAATTGTTATAGGAAACCTTAATAGTTTATTTTGGGATTAGTTAACTCTGGGGATTACTTTAGGCAAACTTTTTCTTGCTTTCTGCTCCTAATGCCATAGAAACAAAAAAATGTTTTAAAAGTGAGCCAATATAATCTAAGAGTGACCATATATGTTCAAACCCTTTCAGCGTGTTTCTCTATAAATCTACTTGCAATGAAAATAATTTCATATATGTTTAAAGTGGAAAAATCTATCTATAACAAATTGTTTATTGTTCCCAGGTTGACAATATCAGCTTTATTAAATTGCAATTCGGCCAATTGAATAGGGCTCTATTTAAGCACATAGGGCCTCATTCTATTAGCGGACGTAAATCGGCCGTAAGGCTGCGATTCCTTGCGGGGGTTCAGTTAACTCGCGATTCTATTATACGGCCCCGCAAGGATCTCCTTTTACGGCCGGCCGCATATCTTGGAACCGGCAGTAATCTCAGAAATATAAAAACTCAAAAATAAATTCAAGCCTGCACTGTACAGCTCTGTAAATGCTAGGGATCATATTGGGGGACATGAGGATTAAAAGGAACCCACTCTCAAGATTGCACATCTGCCCAAACCCGAGTTCAAATTAACTGTTTATTTTACGGCTGCGGCGTGGGTGTGTCTGAGGTGCTCCAAGCACTCTGGACTTTTTACATGGATATTTTACGGATATTAAAAATAAAATATTTTACGGATTTGAGTACAGGATAATTATGTGCTATTTTTTCTAACACCTAAAATCCCTTTATAGTCTTCGCAAAGTGCAGGATGGCTTTATTTAAGCTATTTTATGTGCTTAATTGGTGCTAGCGAGACCTCTTTCCTGCAAGTAAGCTGCGGCTCGCTTTTAGCCTTGCAGAGAGGTTTCCCGGAGGAATTGAATTGCAAAACTCTTGCGGCCGTTTTAGATCAAAGGCTTTCCTCTGGCGCGAGCGGCCGCAAGAGATAGCAAGGCACCGGCCGCAAGCCTGCCGGAGCCTCCGGCCGTAAGGGAATAGAATAGCCGAATAGCTTGCGGCCGGTCCTTGCGGCCCCGCAACGGCTGCGGCCGCTAATAGAATGAGGCCCATAGTATTTATTTTTTTACAGAAGTTTTATCCAAAATCCAAGTCTTCACTAACTAAAAACTTCTGTAAAAAAAATAGGCTATGCGCTTAAATAGGACTCTATTTAATTGGCAGAATTGCAATTTAATAAGGCTGTAAGTGTCTAATTGCGTAAGGAAAAGAAAAGGGGATAAAAATGTTCCCTCTTTTTTTCTTTTTTTCTTTTTCCCCTTCCTTTTTTTTTCTTTGCAATAATAATTTCAAAATCAATCTAATTATTTTTTTTAAGTGCCTTTACCATTTAAATTGCGATATACATTTTAATCTTTAAACTACTTATAGAATGTAGTAAAAACATTCTTAATATAAAGGAGAGTGAATAACAGAGTATATTTTAATAAGGCTCAATTGAGCTTACACGAAAAGATCCTCAAGAAGCTCTTATTCACTAATTATATTACTATGTGAAATTTGACTTAAACCTACCTTTTAAAAATAGTAAATTGTTACCACTTCAAAAAGTGATTTAAATGTTGTATTAGTGATTATTGGCTCCATCTTATAGAACCTTTTGTATATATAAGATTTCTGGAATTTGGTAATTTTGTTACCAACAGGGGCATGCTACCATCATTCTTGTTAAGCAAAGACCTACTCTAACTCAAAATGGCTTACATTATTATCTAAATCTACAAAGTCATATTCACAATGCTAAATTCCAATCCTTCATTATTTTTCTCCTTCCAGCGGAGGGTTTTCTATAGTTTTGTTGGATTCATGAGTAATGATTAATTTCATTGGAAAGCCCCACTTATATTGTGTCTTATAGTTTTAGTAATTTCCGAAAACTCTTTCGTCTACTAAGTGTTTCTCCTGAAAGGTCTGCCAAGATTTTCAGGTTATAGCAAGGGGCTTCACGTTTCCTCAATTCAAACACTTTTCTAATAATATCTTCCCTATATGTCGCCAAATGAAGCTTAATTATGAAATCTCTGGGAATATCCCTCTCTATTTTTTTAGGGTGGGTATACAATGTATTTTGTCTATCATCTGTTCTGGTGGACAATCTGATTTTATCAAGGAGGATAAAAAAAGTAACTACAAATGTATTTAAATCCTTATAGGAAATATTTTACAGTATACCTCTTATTCGTATATTGTTATGCCTTGAACAATCTTCAAGTTGAATGTATTTAATTTTTAAATCGAACAATTCCTCCTTTAACCTGTATATATCTAGGTTTGTCACTTGTTGCTCATTAATAAAGTTGTTTTGCTTAAATTCTATTTATTCTGTTTTTATATTGCCCTAGAATTCTTGGTAATTTCTGTAATTAAGTTGGCTACCAGGGACGTTTTAAAATCAGCCAGAAGAACTTTCATTGTTGAAATATATAATCTTTCATCTTCTAAGTTACAGGGAGTTGAACTTTCTTCTGGCATCCCTCCCTCTCTGATGCCTGTTTGATTCAATAAAGATCAAATTTTACTAGAGTATTACTTTCCAGTTGAGATCTGTCCCTGGGGAAAAAAAAAAAATCCTGGTGATTTCATGTTAATATTTGTTTTATCTTTTGTCTTAGATAGGAGGATTGACTGACTTTCTTCATTTTATGTCCTCAGAGTATTACCTATCTATATCAAGTATTTTTTAAGTTTAGAAAAGCCTACCATATATTGGTCAAGAATTGGACCACATTTGCAAAAATGTTGAACAATATACCAGTAAACTTTCTCTCAATAGGTTGCTCTTATAATATCAATTAACATCAATTAAGGTAAAGCCTGAAACCAAAATTCACCTAGATCATTTCTTAACCACAACCTAGCATTTACAATTAGATTAACAAATGACCAAAAGAAAATAAAAAAATGTGTTCAAAAAAAGTTCCAAATTGCTTGTATTTCTTATATGTATACACATTTTCTGAGATTTAAGAGGAGGATGAGCATGCAGACTAAATTGTAAGTGAAGCTAGCTCTTGTTCCAGTGTCTTCGCAGGTATAAGGTTAATTCATGGGAATATTGGGTAGGTATATTTTTCAACATTTTTGCAACGTGGTCCAATTCTAGACCAATATAAGTTTCCTTTATTAGAGCTTGTCTTGTGTTAAAGACTTCAGGCAGTTCAAGCTAAATCTGTATAAGCCACAGTTCCTCAACAGAGCGACAAACAGCAAATCATGTAAATAAATGCAGAACAAAACCAACAAGCATATAAACCAACATCCTCTTGTTGTAGCAGAATAAACACGTAAAGTTCCTATCATTTCTTGAATGCAGCTAAAAGTTCACTTGAAGCAGTTAACCTTTGTGATCCTCTAATAAGTTAATCATATATCCGTCCGAAATAAAAATAGGCCTCCCACCTTAGAGTATTGCACTCCTTTAAACCAAAGTGGGTTTAGTGACTTTTATCAGAGTTATCCGGAAAAGTGGAGAGAACAAATCTATATACACAGATATGACATTTAATATGCACATATTTTAAGGTCTCTTTAAGTGTTTAAGTGTTATTCTTTGGTGCTTTGTTAATGGTGTAGAGAAATATATAATGACAGATACTCACCGTTGGATTGAGGACTTTGCTATTTGTCAATAGACATGTGGTAGCAGACTGAAGGGTAATATGTATAACTAGCGACTTGCCCGTAAAAAATGACGGCAGTATAATTTGAAGAGTGGCAATGCTGTTTGCCACACAATGCGAGGCTCTCCCCAGGTCTTATCCCGACATGCTACACTCGGCAATCTGTCATTACTCATGCAACAGATAGATGCAAGCCTCCCCCCTACTCTACTATACCGAAGACGCTCATAGCGGGCCCACATGCACACATGCTCGAGCCTTCAACATTTTCACTTCTGACGGGCCTTGCAATGAGCATTTTCGGCACTGATTGGGGGCCGCACAATGAGCACCTTTGGCACTCATTGCAAGCCTCTCCTCACCCCCTCTCCCTCCACTGTGTCTATTTCCCCCACTCCCTCCCCAGAGTCTCTTTTCCCCTTCTCCCCCGCTCTCACACCCCTGTGTCTCTTCCTTCTCTCCCTTCTCTCTCTCATTTGCAGGCTTGGTGGCATTTGAACCTGTAACTTTTTTTCAAGCCTGCAAGATTTGTAGCTTAAATCGGTATTGCTCCAAGCCTTGCGGGGTTAAAAAAAGTTACTGGTTTAAGGCCGCCAAAAAACACCAGTTGAATATCAAATTAGATTTAACCTAACTTATGGACTCCCTGCAGGGAGCCAATAAGTAAGGTTGTTAGATATTTTTTTTTTTTATTGGCGTCTTTTGGCGGTCGCCCAACGGCTTCCGAGTTATGGGCTTTAAAAAAAATGGCGGCGTTTTTGTTTTCAAGCTCGTAACTAAGAATTTGGCGCTCATTGCGAGCCTTGATGGTCTGGCGATGAGCATCAAAGGCCTACAATGATTGGCGCTCCTTTGGCCTGGCGATGAGCGCCAAAGGCCTATGGCTTCTTCCCCCCATCTGCATTGCGGACCTTGAGATGAGCACCTTTGGCGCTCATTGCGAGCCTCTTGCCCCTCCTCTACTTTTACGGGCCTTTGGCGCTCATTGCTGATCATGTCAAACCCGTAACTTTCATCCCTCATGATGAGCTGATGAGCTCATTGTGTGGTTACTTCCTGGTGGGAATCGAGAGGTCAAGAATCCTCGGCTACTTCTAAGCTCCAGAGAGGTGTATCAGTTTTCAGGTTAGTACCCCTGCAGCTTGCCGCCAAAGCACTGCTAGCTGCTCATACTAGCAGTTCCTGGGCGTGGTCTTCCTCAGCAATTGAGGCTTCTTCAGTTTTACCCCAAGAATGCAATTCTAAGCTCCTTTAGTCTAACACTCTTAAATACATGATTTAATATTTGGGATTACAGTGGCTCGTATTTCTATTTTTAAGTTCTGAAAAAAAATGATGATTTTCCAGTTACTAGTGAAATATTTGGATTAAAAAGCATTCCATTTTTGATATAATTTACTGGATTGGCTGCATTGTTTTTTAAATACCATAATATGTGCTGTAATTGTGTGGTTATGTCAGTGTAAGTAAATCCTTAATATTAATAGATAATACCATATTACAGAAGCCTAAAATGCTGTAATTTATGAGCACATGTCTTAGGTTGTTTTGTGGATAAAGTTTCCTGGAACATTTATGCCATGACTTTAAATAAATGTCATATAAATGTCAAATCTTGAATAAATATTAAAAATTACATAAGCATTATTAGATAACCTGAGTGAAAAGATAAAACTTTTGTAAGTGTCAGAGATAACAAACTCTCCAAAAGAAAGGATTATTTTATTTGCATTTTTTCATATACTTATAAGCTTTTCAGAACTCTTGTAACTTATCTAAATAACTGCAAGTATTATTTTTTTAACATTGAAAACTGTAAAAGCAAAAACACAGATGTTGCTACTCTACCATTTGCTGGCTGCTCCCACACATTCACTATAAATATTAAATGAAGAAAACTGCATGAAGGGGAACTTTTTAAATACAGGTCAATAACTATTAACCCAGCACCTTATGCTACTGATCCATTCATTAATTATTTCTATTGATGCTGCTTTTGGAGTTTTACTCAAAGTTATATTGGCTTGCAAGCCTTTAAATAAACAGCAGATGAAAGCTTTTGCAATGAGCACTCATACACATATAAGATAAACCACTAATCTTAATGGTCATCGATGCAATTTAATTACAAATTTAAAGGGACACTGGACTCACTCATTTTCTATCATACATTTAATAATGCATTTTTTGTAATGTTCTTATAAACCCTGCATAAACAGTTTTTTAGAAGTAAAGAACACTGCACCAGATGAGTTATTAAACATTATGGATCATTTAGTTACTTCCTCTACTGACTGAACCTTTTAAAGCTAAAACTAATTCTAAAATCAGTTGGGAGGGGGTACAATATTTACTTTTCACATAAAGAAACCTTTTGTAATGTGTATATCCTGCTCTTTTATATGCAAAATATCAAATGTGTTACTTCACTGTCCCTTTAAACCCACCCAAATAATATTGTCTTATTACAATTTCCATAATGCATGAATTAATTTACAACTTAAGAGTTATAGGCCTGATCAAATTAGCAAATGTCTTTATTTATATATTCATTGTGCAAAGGATACAGGATTCTTGTGAGGTGAAGTAAATCTAGCAAGATCTGCTGAGGCAAAGTGTTACCAAGTGCTTGTTCACCTCATCCTTTGATCACCTTACAGTTTAGGGAATCACAGTATGATATAGCAGTAGTATACAATTTTTATTATTTCCACCAATGTGTCCATGTCTGGCTTTCATTTAGAGACACACTAAACAGAACAGCGTAATGAGCATGGCACATATGATGGAACCATGCTGTGACTGGACTGAGCAAACACTGAGCATAGTCACAATAGACTGCACTTAGCATGGACAGATTTCTGATTAGACTAATAAGGCATTTGACTAACGGTGCTTCTCTATTAAGGGTGCTTCATTATCCAGCTATTTATATGAATAAATATGTGCTTAAAGATATATATATATATCCACTTCTGGATCACTACCTTGTCATGGTGAAGGGTCGTGTCTACCTCAGTGAAGCTGTGAGCTATACCATGTAGCGTCACCCAAGGTAGTGTTGGGAAAAAAGTCCAATAAATTGATCCTCTCTTCCAGCACAAAAAATCCCTCAAGAAAAATAACCAATATTTCTAAGTTCTCTAATCAAATTATTTTTATGAGAATAAGCCAGCTTGGAGAAAGAATGCTCAGAATCTTATGCAAAAGATTCAAACACATACGTTCTGCAGAAAAAAGATAACACCTTTTTTTTTTACACAACAGAAATCCAGTAAAAAGATGGCAGTATCACAGAAATCCAATAAGAATTAGTAAAAACATGGGGAGTGTCTAACTAATGTTAGCATAATGTACAATAGAATAATACATTTCTCAGGGTAGTGAGATCATTAAGCCACATTACTATCGGCCAGGATATGGAAGTTACATACAATTAGTTACATGAAAAATGTCACATTTTTGTGAGAACTTGTAAAACAATAGCATTAGAAATACTAATCTATATTCTGTTAGATATACTCAAAGTGAAGTTTTAAAACAACAGTTTAAAAGCAACAGAATTGAGTATATATATATATATATATATATATATATATATATATATATATATATACTGGGGGTAATTTTGGTAACCTTGTCCTCCTTGAGAATATCCTTGTACAAATCCTGGTTGTATCACAGGCACATATGCAGGATAATCTGGGGTCATAGAAGGAGATGGGTTAGAATTTACCACAGGTGGGGCAATGATTGTTTTTCTCCTGTTCTTGCTCTTTTTCTCTCTTTACTCAAGTGTGATGAATGATGCTCAAATCTGTGGCCAAGGCATTTGTGCTAGCCCCACAACCAGATCATGTGAGTTATTTACAGCTGCATGTAATCCATTAGTCATTAATTTTGAATATAGTAAATTAGAGGCTGGGGTTGCATCCCATGCTTCACCTGTCTCCTCCTCCCACTTTTGCTGTGTGCAATACATATAATCCACAGGATATTTATTTTTGCCTAAGAGACATCAGATCTTTTTCGTCGGGATAATGTATGAGTATAGCCTTCCACAAATCACCCCTATGAGTATTAAATGCAGACCCATCAAAAATTGTGGAATTCATAATCTTCCCTATCCCTGCTGTATGAAATACAGCTCCTGCATGGCGAGTAATAATGTGACACAATAATGCCATCATATCTCCTATTGCTAATGTTTGACCTGCTGTTAACCTTTCGCATTAAGCAATTCATTTGCTAGCTCCTTTAGCAAGCTGAGGGAGGCTCTGTGCTAACCCTTCCATATCTCTATATCCCCGTGGTACATATTTCAGTTGGGTAGAACCATTTGGCATTGGTTGTATTATGAGTGGATACATTCCTTCAAATTTACTGGGAGATGGCCCTTCATAACCTCTTGGCAAATATAATTTCCAAACTTTCTGAACTTTCTGCATATATTTGTAATCCCACTTGGGATCTCCCTGCCCTTCATCTATCATTTCTCTCATCTGATCAAATTTCCTTGGCTCTCCTCAGTCCACCCTGCAAGATTATCACAGAAACGTACAGTGTAATAGTATCCATGATCTTGAGCAACAATTTCTCTGGGGATAAGATTATTATGTCCCTCCTTTATAGGGCACTGAAGTAACTGTTTTGACCTGTTTATGAGGTCCTCCATCCCTTATCCGTCCCTCTTTTTCATCAATAGATCACATCCTCTTTCTGCTTGAGTACCGTTTCTTTCTCCCTATGCTCCTTAGCTTTCTGCCTAGTTAGATAGACACACCCTTTAACATGAACTAGCCCATTTGTTTAGCTGCTCTCTTTTATCAATGCATTCTACATTCTTTTTTCTCAATTCTCAATTTTTTCTTTGGTGTAGAAGTCATATTTTTTAAATGGTTCTGACTGTAAAGAAGAGGGTTTGGGGGAAAGATCTTGATAGTATAGTATCTTCTGGTAAGTTTATTTAGACAAATATATATATATATATATTGCATTGAGTATCACACTCACATTTTATATCCTCAATAATATGAGTTACTAGAATATTGCCCGTCAAAAAATGACGGCAATGAAATTGTAAGTGAGCTAATGCTGTTTGGTAATCAAATAAATAATACATTAATAAATGAATATACTTTACCTATTTTGAAGTAATTTATGCAGGAAGCATTGTGTTGAAGAGTTGGCAATCTGTTTTCATGTTGCTGCAGCATACAATGTGTGTTTTTAGTGCTGTGGAGCTGCTGTGTAAGTTTCAGCAATGTGTGCAGTGTGTAGTGTAAATAGTGTGGGTGCGCAAGGAAAATCCGTTAAGGTAGCTGTGTACTTCCGGATTGTGTAAGAGTATTGTAAAATGGCGCCTAATGTGTGGTACGCGGCTGTGGCTGATTTAGCGTCCTTGTTCTTGGATGTCGTCTGGCTTTTTCGGAAAATCCGTATGTATTTGGTGGTGTTTTGCGTCTTTAGGGCCTCATTTTCGTTTTTTTCGGCGTCCATTTTTTCTCTCGCTTAGGTGATTTTCATGTGTCTACACTCTGTAATTTGGACTTAAATGGAGGTGTAACTTCACTTGCAGAGGTCCTGGGTGCTCTTGCTTTGGGTAAGCTTTTTATGTGTTTGTTGTGTGTATTTATTGTGTTTCTAATGTTTTCAGGTTCGCGCGGGTCTGCCGTTAAAGTCGTATCTTTGCAAGATTGTAGTGTTTTTTTTTCCAAGTCCTGCGTCTCGTATTTTTTTGTTGTAAGTCTGTAAATGTTGCGAGGTGCGTAGTTGCTGGCAAGGAGCTAGCAGCGTTAGCAACAACCTGCTTGATCACAACTATATATGTGACTAGCGACTTGCCCGTCAAAAAATGACGGCAATGTGATGTATATGTTTGTAAAGTTGTTTAGTTATTAATATAGATATTTGACACTTGTAAGTATTGTGATATGAACGTGTATTTTTGTAAAATGTTGAGGTAATGGTTTTTTAACATGAAATTTGTATCTGAAGAATTGTTAACTTCAATATACATTGAATCCAGAGGAAAGCAAAGAGTAAAAAGCCTTGTTCAAACGTCCACAATTTTAACATGAAGTTTGAAATATATGTAAGCAATAAACTTGAAAGTATATTTTTTGAAACTTGAACTTTATTTTCTTTGTAACTTTGTAACTTGACAAAACATTTGTAGAATTTGGAACATTATAAACAGTAACATAGTGAATACATTTTGTAACATAATTTTGTATTAAAAGTATTAACAATTGAATGTAAAACCAGTTGCACTTTAAAGTAATCATTATACTAAACTTCAGGAATTGTTTTTATAACATGTAATTTCTATCTGAAGAATTGTTAAATTGAATATACATTTAATGCAGAGTAAGAGAAACATTATAAAAACCCTCCTTTAAACGTACCCAATTTTAACATGAAGTTTGTAATATGTTTAAGTCAGATACTTATTATGTGTGTAAGTAAGAAACGTTAAAAAACATTTTTACAACTTGTAACATTATAAACAGTAACATAGTGAATTAATATTTAAACATAATTTTGTATTAAAAGTATTAACATTTGAATGTAAAAAACAGTTGAACTTTAAAGTAATCAGTATTAACATGCAATTTCTATCAGAATAATTGTTAACTTCAATATACATTGAATGGAGAGGACGGCATACAGTAAAAATTCTCCTTAACACGTACCCAATGAAAGTAATTCCTTCCTGACCACATGAACTGGCGATAAACATAAATCCAGGGAGTAATCTTAAGATAACAGACAATATTTACATTGTGACTTAAAAGGTGCTTGAGCTCTTAACATGAACTTTGTAATATGTTGAATGAAAGAACTTGAAAATATTGTTTTCAAACTTGTAACATTAGAAACAGTAACATAGTGACTTAACATTTTAACATAATTTGTCAGAAAAATTCAAGGCAAGTATTTTGTGAGGCAAATCATCCATAAACAGTACTTCCATTAATTATGACTGAATTAAACAACAAATTGTTATGTATTTTTGAATGCTTTTAAAAACAATTTGCATGGCTTTAATTTCTATCCCGCAAAGTTATAGTACTTCATAGTAGACAATGTTTTTAGTAAAAATACGTCCATCTTCTAATAAATCACCTTGACTTTCATTCTTTTCAATGTAAACTTTAATAGCCTGTGGATTTTTGCACCGTGACAACGCAACGTACAATTGACCATGTGCAAATACTGGTTCTTCCAAGAAAATACCCACAGATTTGAAAGTTTGACCTTGTGATTTATTAATGGTCATGGCAAATGCCATAATAATGGGAAATTGTCTTCTTTGAAGTATAAAAGGGAGACTACTTTCACTTGGTGCTAAATCTATCCTTGGCATGAAAACTCTCACTCCTTTATGGGTACCAGTTAAAATGTCAGCATCTATAAAATGGTCCTTTAATTGTTGAACAATTAATCTTGTCCCATTGCATAGGCCTTTTTTGGGGTTCATATTTCGCAGTAACATGATAATTGCACCTTTCTTTAGCTGCAAAATATGTGGTGGCATTCCAGAAGGAGTTAGTGAGTTTACGAATTCAGTCGAAAAGTTAGCCTGACTTTCATTGTCATCAGCAAGTACAGAATCAGCACTGTGATAATTTCTTTGTGGTGCATTAATTTTTTTAAAGATTTCATTATTGAGGATTAATGCATCTTTATTTTTCACACGTCAGTATGACTTGGTTGGCAAGCTCGGAATATTCTTCGTTATTTATGCTCCCTTCAAATATAGCCGATATAATATCTTGTTGACAAATCATATGAGGTGGGATCTCTACAGTGTCGTCAGCTAAATGTAGTATTTTTTCTGTTCTGCCTTCTCCAATTTTAATAAGCCAATCATTGAAATCAGTTTGGCCTTCTGATCTCATATTTTGTTGCAGTTGAAGAGGGGTAAAATGTTTCCATACTGTGCTTGACTTTATACAGGTTTCGATAATGTCAGTTCGATTTCCATGTACAACGACAGGTAATGTTTGTCTAAAATCGCCACCCAACAACATTACCTTTCCACCAAATGGAAAAATATTATCCATGACTTCACGAAGCAAACGGTCAATACATTGGAGGGCATAGCATGACATCATTGTGGCCTCATCTATTATAATTATTTACATTTCTTCAATTTCTTTGCTTGTAATGATGTCATGCGAATATCTGACACAGAAGTTTCTAAAATAGGCACTGGCAGTTTAAATCCACTATGAACAGTTCTTCCACCTTCTAATAAAAGTGCAGCAATTCCAGTAGTGGCAAACGCCATTCCTATTTGACCTTGTGCTCGTACTGAACTCATTAATAAATTATACAGATAGGTTTTTCCTGATCCGCCAGGTCCATCAAGATAGAAATAACGCTCTGTCACCATGTCATCATCTATTGCATTTTTAATGGCATGAAATGCTTGCAATTGTAGTGTATTTAAAGTTGCAAGTCTTTCTTCTGTTCTTTATGCTTGTAGTTGAATGTCATAGTCTTCAAAGTTTATGTCATCTATAAGACCTGGATCAGGCAAATTAAAACTTGCACAAATTAATCCATGAGTTAAAAATACTTCTTGGATTTCCATTAACGCTTTTAAGTGTGCAATGGGTTCATTGTATCGTCGCATGAAGTCTTCAGCCATATTACTTTTAAAAGTCTCCCACAAAGCTAATGCATTTGGAGCATTTGAGAAGATACAAATAAAAGCAAATTGTTCTCTCATCTGTCGTGGCATTTGACATTGTGCTGCTTCTTCTTTTTTTTTATATTTTTTTATTAAGAGTATCAAGGTAATACAATAATACACATGTTTCAATGATAAAACAAGAATGATATAGACAATGTCCTTGAAAAATATAAACATACAAATAAATAACCTTTTAACTTCAATTATCGACTTTTTGCTTTCTCTCTCTTTTTTTTTTTTTTTTTTGTTATATGAATTCAGATTACTTACATATAAAAATATAGGTTATCGAACTTGTAACCTAAAAACAAAGGAAAAAACACGCCTAGGGTAAAGGGAAGGGGGGGAGGAAGAACAGGAGAAGAGAGGGACATGGAAAATCAGGATCCACACCCTGATTGTCCTAAGAATTAGAGAACTCTGTAACTTTACCATCCGATCTTAAGGATCCAGGTGTCCCAGCATGAAGCCCATTTCTTGTATGATTGATTCAGGTCAGCTGAGATAACGCTCATATCATATATGAACTTAAGCTTACGTAAAACTTCACTATATGTGGGTATTCCCGATTTCCAGGCTTTAGCTATCGTAACTCGAGTTGCCAAAAACACTTGGTGTGACAAAAGTTGAGCCTGGTTACAAAGGCCCTCTATGGGTAGACCTAAAAGAGCTTCTTCCGGTTTTTGGGGAATTCTGCAATCCCAGAGTTTCTCCAAGATATCATATGTCCCCAGCCAGATGTGGGCAATCCTAGGGCAATCCCACAGGACATGTTTAAGAGTACCTAAATCAGTACACCCCTAGAGATGTCGCAAATAGTTCGCCAGCTGACTGTTCCCGGCGAACATAGCATGTTCGCGTTCGCGGCGAACAGCGACCATATGCGAGATTCGACCCGCCCCCAATACTTTATCATTGAGCAAACTTTGACCCTGCATGTCACAGTCAGCAGACACATTCCAGCCAATCAGCAGCATACACTCCCTTCCACACCCTTCAACCTCATGGACAGCAGCCATTTTGGAATCAGAACTAATTTGCAGTCTTACTGAGAGGAGGTAGAGTGTAGGTGATACTGCATCAATAGGGAAAACCATAGCTAGGCAAGTTTATTCAGTGTCCAGTGCAGTGCTGAAGGACTCATCAGATCTCTGCTGTAAACACAGCACCCCAAAAAGCCCTTTTTAGGGCTATAACATCATTTTTTTTCCATTTTTTTTCTGTGTAATCTAACTTCATTTGCCTGTCTCCCTGCTAGCCCCGGCTTGAAAGTGTGTGTGTCAGGCTCACAGCTTATACTGTGTGTGCACAACGCATACAATATAATATTGTTTACTAGTTGTCTACTTTTAAAAAACCCAAACTTTTTTTTTCTTAAATTTAAGTGCAATTGTCTGACCGTCAATCAAAGTTCATTTGCTTGACCGCTACCCATAGTGTGTGTCCTGCTTTCAAGTACTGTGCCAAGTTCAACCAATCCAGTCTAGTTGGGGTACCAACAGTCCACATTTAAAAAACCCAAACTTTTCTTTTCTTAAATCTAAGTGCATTGGCCTGACCGTCAATCAAAGTTCATTTGCTTGACCGCTACCCATAGTGTGTGTCCTGCTTACAAGTACTGTGCGAAGTTCAACCAATCCAGTCTAGTTGGGGTACCAACAGTCCACATTTAAAAAACCCAAACTTTTTTTTTCTTAAATCTAAGTGCATTGGCCTGACCTTCAATCAAAGTTCATTTGCTTGACCGCTACCCATAGTGTGTGTCCTGCTTGCAAGTACTGTGCCAGAGAGCATGTTGTGTGCATGCTTGAGCTCTAAACAAAAGGCTTTTTAGGGTCTTAGTCCCTCAAATACAAGTTTTATTTTAACACCTTTCTGTTTATAAGCACTTTGTGCACTGTGTTGTTCATTTTTGGGAGTTCTTGTGGTATTTTTCTTAGTTTAATTTAAGTTTTCTGGGAGCCAGGCTCAGCTCTTTATCCCAGGAGAGTGAGCTGTCTCCTGGATACTTTGCCACACCCCTCCCTTAGCACTTTCACTCCTGGAGATTTTTTACTTTGACTCTTTTTCTTTTAAAAAGTTTATTAGGTTTTGTTGAAGTTACTGTTTGTTTGGTGTTGGGTTTTATGTTTTGGGGGAGAGAAGACAAGTAACATCTTTGTAGGCAGTGGGGGAGTTGAAGTTTTGTTTAAAAGGCTTTTTTTAACATCTGACACAGAGACACAGAGGGGTTAAAAAGCCTCTGTGTTTTCTGTGTTGTTGCAATTAGCAACACATTGCAACAGGCCATTAACCCTTCCACTGCCAAACATCATCTCTCTCTCTCCCTTAGTTTTGTCTTTTTGTTTCTTTTTCACACTTATATATTTTTAAAAAGAAAACAATAGAAAATCATAAAACAAAAAATAAAAATAAATAAAACAAATAAACTAAAAAAAAAAGGGTCTAAACATGAGGGATAAGACCATTAAGAAGCCTCATGGGTCAAAAGGGGGAATAATGGCCCCTGAAAATCCTAGCTGCAGCACTGCACAGCATAGGCCCCAGGCAGATAAGGCAGCCCCAGCTCCTGGTGGTTCTGCCAGCAGACCTACCCCTGTGGCTAATACCTGGTCACAGGTGGTTTCTGCTGGCCCCAGTAATACCACCGCTGGGGCTGAGGGGCAGATCACAAGGAAGCATGGGGTTAAATGTCAGATGTCTGGGGTCTACAGCATTGATATCTATCTGCGTGCTGCAGCTAATGTCATCAGCCCCTCTGTTATAGTAGCAGCCAGCAAAATGTACGGGAAAGCAGTTTTCTTTACCCGTACTCTGGCTGCTGCTCACATTCTTATACAGAGAGGCATCACAGTGGGGGGATTATATGTCCCAATAGAACCCCTGGAAGGGTTGGGCACAAAAGTAACACTCTCTAATGTGCCCCCCTTCCTACCAGACTCCCTCCTGCGCCCCCACCTGCTAACCCTAGGGGAAGTAAAAACACCATTTATTAAAATTCCCCTGGGGTGCAGAGAGAGAGCACTTCGTCATGTGCTCTCTTTCAAGAGGCAGGTACAAATGTGCCTGCCTCAGGGCGCAGAAAACATAGAGGGGTCTTTTGGGGTTCCATTTGAGGGGGTGCTCTACAGGATTTTTTACAGCACTACGGAGGTGCAGTGCTATCATTGCAAGGGGTTGGGGCATACACGTAGGAATTGTCCTAATGTAAAGCATCATGCCCCAGCCCCAGCAAATGGCACCTCCGTCAGTACAGCACCCATCCCCACTGAGCACATAACAGCGGGGACCTCAAGGGTCATAGCCCCCCCACAGAGCTCAGGCAAGGAGGCCGTTCCTCAAGCCACCACCACGGCCTCCAAACCCCCTTCTTCCCCAAAAAAGCCATCTGTGTCTGTGGTCTCCAGCAAGACTGCAGACACGGGGAAAAAGGGGAAGAATGTCACCGGTCCTCCCAGTGTCAAAGCTGCATCTCCCAAGTCCCAATCTGCCCCCACCATAATTACATCAGTTAGTGTGGGGGCACAGTGTAAGCAGAGGGATAATAAGCCCTCTGCAGGGGAGGCAGCTAGTGGCAGCTCCTCTTCCAGGAGTGACGTCCCCAGGAAGAGGAAGCATAAAACCAACAGGGAGGTTGCTGATAAGTGGGAAGTGCTCTATAGTGGAGCACCTCCCTCTAAAAGCAAGAAGAGGAACAAAACATCTCCTCCTCATCTGGTGACATTGTCTGGCCCGGTTATTAAGCTCAGCCAGCCGGTGCCAGACCACACATCTCTCTCTCCAGACCCTATAGGGGTTAATGTGGAAAAGGGTCTGGAGAAAAAGCAGGGGCAAGAGGGTCTCCCAAGTGAGGCAGGGGTAGACAAGAAAGATCAGGTTCTGCCTCTGGCCTTTGAGTGGGGTCCCAATAAAGCCCCTGCTGAATTGGTAGTCAGTGTCCCTGAGGTGCTGAGCTTCAAGGGCACCAGTCAGTCTCCTCCTCCAGTGTCACTCTCTAGTGACGTACCTCGGGCTTTGTTAGAGCCCCAGGCCGAGTCACTACTGGAGGGGGGAATATAGGCATGACCCCCATTCAGGACCCCATGGATTTGTCTGTCAGGGGGGATGTGGCACAAGGGGAAGTGGAAATGGGGGAGGGTGATAAAACAGGTTTTCCTGTTAACATCATGGGAGAGCCTATCTACCCTCCTCAGCCGTCCACTGACCCTAACATCGGTGCCATCCAAGCTGAGCAAGCAGCGGTGGAACTGGCAGAGGAGGCATATAAAGCCTCCAAGGCTTCCATTAAGGAAGCCATGCCAGCCACTGCTGTCCAGCCAGCTACCCCTGAATGCACTCCTGAAGCTACAGGGGTGCAGCAGCAATCCAAGGGTCCATTATTTACCTTGAAGGGTGCTAAAGGGACTCCTTCTGTATCATCTAAGAGGGGGTCCCTGAGAATAAAGCTGAGGAAACTGACTCCAGCCGGGGAGGATGGAGTAAAAGCCCTCAGCCCAGAGTAGCCTAGGGGTGACCCACTAGAAGGAACATCAGATTCTGGGTGGGTTATCCCTGTCAAGGAAATAGATCTATTCCTTGAGAGCACCCTTCATGGACAAAAGAAAAGGAAGGTGCGGCTGGCCTTGGAGAGGTGGAAGAATATGTCGTTTATTCTCCACTCTCTCCAGCAATATCTAGTGGTCAGCACTAGGGCCAAAAATTCTGGGACTGCGGAGCATCTCCGCGTCCGGAAATTCTATAAAATGTGCGTGTCCTATCAGCAGTCTCAAGGGTCTGAGGAACGCACAATTCCTGACACGCAGTAATGGCTTTGCACATCAGCACGCTAAATACCAATGGCTGTCAAGACAGTTTCCGCAGGTTCCAGGTACTCTCCTATTTATATCAGGGAGGGTACTCTGTGAGCTTCCTGCAGGAAACTCACACCACTCCAGAGGCTGAGGCCTCGTGGCAACTGGAGTGGAGAGGCAGGGTCTTCTTCAGCCACTTCACATCGGCGTCATGTGGAGTGGTGACCCTGTTCTCAGAGTCTTTTCAGCCAGAGCTGCTGCTTGTGAAAGCTGTTATCCCAGGCCGTCTAATCCACCTCCGGGTCCGAGAGCAGGGTAGCATCATTAACCTAGTTAATATATATGCCCCTGCTGGAGGGCCCGAGAGAGTGAGGTTCCTCGCCAGACTGTCCCAGTTTTTGGAGACGGTTGACGCAGATGAGTGTTTGGTACTCGGGGGTGATTTCAATTGCACCCTCAACGCTCTGGACCGGAATAGCCTTCTGCGTCAGCGCTGCGGGAGATCATCGCCCGCTTCTCCTTGGAGGACATCTGGCGAGAGCAGAACCCAGGGGCATCAGACGGTTTCACCTACGTCAGGGTGAGAGCCGCTCTGGTGTCCCACTCCCGGATCGACAGACTATATATATCTAGTCACTATATGTCACGAGTCTGTTCTTGTGCCATTAGGCTGGCTCCGTTCACAGACCACAACTGTGTGTCTGTGACGGTGGCGCTAACGCCAACAGCGCCATGAGCCGCCTATTGGCACTTCAACAATGCTTTGTTGAAGGACCAGGGGCTCGTGACATTGATCCGGGAGTTTTGGATGGACTGGAGGGGTTGCAAGGGGGACTTTGCCACGTTAAAACTGTGGTGGGACGTGGGCAAGGTTCATTTGCGACTTCTGTGTCAGGAATATACCAAGGGTGTGAGTGGGCAGCGCAAAGCTGAGTTGGAGTCACTCCGGGGGGAGGTACTCCATCTGGAGCAGAGGCTGTTCACTTGTAGGGACCAATCCCTGCAGAGAGAGTATGTAGAGAGGAAGGGTGTCCTCTGCGACCTGGAACGACACCAGGCCAAGGGGGCATACGTGCGCAGCCGCTTAGGTTTTCTCAAAGATCTAGACCGCGGCTCGCGCCTCTTCTACTCACTGGAGAAAAAGGGGGGTAACAGTAAGCACATCACCTGTCTTCTAGATGAAGATGGTGCCCCCCCTTACAGATCCGGAGAGTATCCGGGATAGAGCCCGGAACTTTTATAAAGATCTTTACTCTCCGGATCCCATTTCTCCAGACGCCTGCAGGGTGCTATGGGAGGGGCTCCACACAGTCAGTGAGGGTGTAAGAGAGCGGCTTGATATACCACTATCTTTTCAAGAGCTCTCTGAAGCCCTCCGTGCCATGTCCTGTGAGAAGTCTCCAGGACTGGACGGACTGACTGTAGAGTTTTTCCAATTTTTCTGGGAGACTCTGGGACCTGATTTACATCTAGGCCTTGGGGAAGCCCTGGAGACCGAGGAGATGCCCCTGTCTTGTCGCAGGGCAGTACTTGCCCTGCTGCCCAAAAAGGGGGATCTCCGGCTTATTAAGAACTGGCGACCGGTCTCTCTGCTCAGCACGGACTACAAGATTGTAGCTAAAGCCATCTCGCTTAGACTTGGGTCTGTGCTGGCAGAATTGGTTCACCCTGACCAGTCCTATACGATCCCGCGCCGGACTATCTTTGATAGTATTTTTCTGGTCCGGGATCTATTGCATTATTCTCGCAGGACTGGTCTGTCACTCGCCTTTCTCTCTTTAGATCAAGAGAAGGCGTTTGACAGGGTGGACCATGGTTACCTCATAGCCACTCTGCAAGCGTACGGCTTTGGCCCACAGTTTGTGGGCTTTATAAGAACGCTGTATGCCTCTGCAGAGTGTTTACTTAAAATCAATTGGTCCCTAACAGCACCTTTGGTATTTGGACGAGGGGTGCGTCAAGGATGTCCCTTGTCTGGACAGTTATATGCACTGGCCATCGAGCCTTTCCTCTGCCTACTGAGGAAAAGGCTCACAGGGCTGGTGCTAAAAGATCCAGACATGCGGATTGTCCTTTCAGCTTATGCTGACGATGTGCTCCTCGTGGCCCAGGATCCAGTTGATCTTGAGCTGGCAAAACAGTGCCAGGAGGTAAATTCAGCTGCCTCCTCCGCTCAGATCAACT
Organism: Discoglossus pictus; assembly: GCA_027410445.1. Taxonomy (NCBI): domain Eukaryota; kingdom Metazoa; phylum Chordata; class Amphibia; order Anura; family Alytidae; genus Discoglossus; species Discoglossus pictus. The sequence continues at coordinate 163,581,404 of CM050169.1, forward strand.
GGTCCAAATGCACAGGCCTTTTAGAGGGTAATTTACAGGTAGACTCTTTGCCTCCCACGTTTCGTGACATCACGTGGGAGGCAGATGTCATTAAATATCTGGGGGTGTACCTGTCCGCTGCGGACGCTTCCGTCCCAGACAACTGGAGGGAGTTAGAGGGCAGTGTCCTCTCTCGTCTGGGATGATGGAGGGGTCTAGCAAAAATGCTTTCCCTAAGGGGGCGGACTCTAGTGGTGAATCAGCTGGTGGCTTCTCAGATATGGCACCGACTGATTTGTCTGAGTCCGACCCCCGAGTTTGTCACCAATATCCAGAGGAATTTGTTAGATTTCCTCTGGATGGGAAGGCATTGGGTCTCTGCAGGGGTGGCAAGTCTGCCTTTGGTGGAGGGTGGACAGGGAGTAGTTTGTGTGTGCTCCCAGTTGTCCACCTTCCGCCTTCAGTACCTGCAGAGATACCTATATGCAGATCCCTCTCCGCAGTGGTGCGCACTGGCATCCAGCTTTTATCGCCAGTTGCGCAACCTGGGGTATGACCGACAATTATTTCTGATCGGGCCCGAGGGGTTTGGGAGAAACCTCTCTGTGTTGCCGGCATACTACCAGGAAACCCTCAAGGCCTGGAGCATGGTCTCCGTGACCAGGCAGGGCGTGCCTTTGGGGGATGAAATATTCACGGAGCCCCTGCTATTTAATCCAGCAGTGGGGGCTCCAATGTTACAGTCCCCCTGTATCATCCGCCGCCTTAGTCATGCACGGATGACCCGAGTCGGGGATCTCCTGGAATACGGGCGTTCTGATTGGGTGTCACCCCAGGTGCTTGCGCTCCGTTTGGGATATGTGACGCCCAAAGTCTCAGGGCGCTTGCTCCAGGAGATTAGGGATGCCATCTCCCCCGACTCGCGCACCTTCCTTCGCGGGGCTTTGCAGGCCGGAGTGCCACATGCACCTTTCAACACCCCTGCTCCGGCTGTTTGCATTGGACACAAGCCCCGTGTTTCCCCTCAGGCTCCTCCTGTCCCCAATCTTTCAAAGTTGAGGGACATACCCTCTGCATGCTTTCGCGGCATGCCGAGGAAGAGCTTATATTCTCTCGTGCTCCATACAGTGCACTTCCTTGCCCTCGTGACCCGTCCCGATACCATCTGGAGGCGGGTCCTACCAGCTGACGAGGGCAAGAGGCCCCGGTGGAGGGAACTTTATTCTGATTTAGTTCCACGACCCACCGGGGACTTGAGTTGGAGAGTGCTCCATGGTGCACTGAGCACGGGAGAGTACTTAGCTAAATTCACAGACTCTCCCTCCACTTGTCCATTCTGTGGCAAGGGAGAGTCCGTGTATCATATTTATTTTAGTTGCGCCAGACTGCAGCCCCTCTTGTCACTCTTGAGGGGCCTCCTCCTGCAGTTCTGGCTGCATTTCTCCCCTCACATTTTTATTTTTGGGCGCCCAGTGTCCCGGGGCAATAAGGCCAGGGACCTCCTCGTGAACCTGCATTAGCCAAATTGGCTATATATAAGTCCAGGAAGCAGTGTTTGATAGGGGGGGGGTTCCCTTGTCACCTGAGGCCATGTTCCGGGTGCTGGTGCGCTCCCGTATCCGGGCAGAGTACCACCTGGCTTTGTCCACTGGGGGAATGGATGAGTTTGTCTCCCAGTGGGCTGTAGATGGTGTGCTCTGCTCGGTATCCCCCCATTCGGTTTCTTTTTCTCTTAACCTCTTAAAATGATTTTTATTTAGTTTACAGATCATGTTTCTCATAATGTCAAAATACACTGTGCCAAGTTCAACCAATCCAGTCTAGTTGGGGTACCAACAGTCCACATTTAAAAAAAAATGACAGGCAGATGAAGGACACCCCGCAGAGGCCGTCGTGGTCGTGGTACTGTGATTCTCTTTGGCCCTACAATAATGCCCAGTGTTCAGACGCCAGTTACCCTGAACTTGAAAAGTTCAGAGGACGTAGTTGACTGGCTAACACAGGACACCCAATCTTCTACAGCTTCCGCTTGGAACATTGACGCACCATCCTCCTCCAGATTAGCTTCGGGCGCCTCTCAAGTTACCACTCACCCGCCTGCCGCCACCACCAACACTATTACCATAGCCAATTCAATTGATCAGTCAGAAGAGTTATTTACACATCAGTTTGAAGAAATGAGTGATGCGCAACCATTATTGACAGAGAATGTAGATAACAGGGATATGTCTCAGTCAGGCAGCATTACACACATGTACGTACGATGTGATGATGATGATGATGATGTACCCGCTGCTGCTTCCTTTGTTCAGTTGTCATATACAAGTGAGGCGGGTGATGATGATGATGATGCGTCTGTGGATGTCACGTGGGTGCCTGCTAGAAGAGAAGAAGAACAGGGGGAAAGTTCAGATGGGGAGACAGAGAGGAGGAGGAGACGAGTTGGAAGTAGAGGGAGGTCATCGCAACAAGCTAGTGGCACAGTCAGACAGCATGCATCAGCACCCGGGGTCAGCCAGACAGCACGCCAATCAACGCATGCTGTTGCCACCACCAGAATGCCGTCACCGCCGAGCTCAGCAGTGTGGCATTTTTTGTGTGTGTCTGCCTCTGACAACAGCGATGCCATTTGCAACGTGTGCCAAAAGAAACTGAGTGGTGGGAAGTCCAACACCCACCTAGGTACAACTGCTTTGCGAAGGCACATGATGTCACATCACAAACGCCAATGGGATCAACACATGAGTACAAGCAGCACACAAACTCAAAGCCGCCATCCTCCTCCTGGTCCAGCATCTTCATCCACATCAACCACTGCTGTCCTCCTTGCCCCCTCTCAACTCTCCACCACTCCGTCTCTCGCCTCTTGCTGTTCCTGCTCATCTCCTCACAGTCAGGTGTCTGTCAAGGGCATGTTTGAGCGTAAGAAGCCAATGCCACAAAGTCACCCCCTTGCCCGGCGTCTGACAGCTGGCTTGTCTGAACTCTTGGCCCGCCAGCTTTTACCATACAAGCTGGTGGAGTCTGAGGCGTTCAAAAAGTTTTTAGCGATTGGGATACCGCAGTGGAAGGTACCCGGCCGAAATTTCTTTGCCCAAAAGGCAATCCCCAACCTGTACTCAATTGTGCAAAAGGAAGTAATGGCATCTCTGGCACACAGTGTTGGGGCAAGGGTCCATCTGACCACTGATACCTGGTCTGCAAAGCATGGTCAGGGAAGGTATATCACCTACACTGCACATTGGGCAAACCTGCTGACGCCTGCCAAGCATGAAATGCGTGGCTCTGCAGAGGAGTTGGTGACACCGCCACGACTTGCAGGCAGGCCTGCTGCCACCTCCTCTACTCCTCCTACTCCATCCTCTTCCATAACCTCCTCAGCTGAGTCCTCTTCTGCTGCTGCGTCTTGCTCCACATCAACGGCACCCCCCCAGCTCACCAGGTACTATTCCACATCCCGGATACGGCAGTGTCATGCCGTCTTGGGGTTGACTTGCCTCAAAGCAGAGAGTCACACCGGGCCAGCACTCCTGTCCGCCCTGAACGCACAGGTGGATCAATGGCTGACTCCGCACCAACTAGAGATTGGCAAAGTGGTTTGTGACAACGGAAGAAATTTGTTGGCGGCATTGAATTTGGGCAAGTTGACGCATGTGCCGTGCATGGCACATGTGTGTAATCTGATCGTACAACACTTTGTCCATAAGTATCCAGGCTTACAGGATGTCCTGAAGCAGGCCAGAAAGGTGTGTGGCCATTTCAGGCGTTCCTACACGGCCATGGCGCACTTTTCAGATATCCAGCGGCGAAACAACATGCCAGTGAGGCGCTTGATTTGTGACAGCCCCACACGTTGGAATTCAACACTCCTAATGTTCGACCGCCTGCTCCAACAAGAAAAAGCCATTAACGAGTATTTGTATGACCGGGGTGCTAGGACAGCCTCTGCGGAGCTGGGGATTTTTTTTGCCACGTTACTGGACGCTCATGCGCAATGCCTGTAGGCTCATGCGTCCTTTTGAGGAGGTGACAAACCTTGTCAGTCGCACCGAAGGCACCATCAGCGACATCATACCATTTGTTTTATTCCTGGAGCGTGCCGTGCGAAGAGTGCTGGATCAGGCCGTAGATGAGCGTGACGAGGAAGAGGAAGAATTGTGGTCACCATCACCACCAGAAACAGCCTTATTAGCATCTCTTGCTGGACCTGCGGCAACGCTGGAAGAGGATTGTGAGGAAGAGGAGTCAGAGGAGGAATGTGGCTTTGAGGGGGAGGAGGAAGACCAATCACAACAGGCCTCCCAAGGTGCTCGTTGTCACCTATCTGGTACCCGTGGTGTTGTACGTGGCTGGGGGAAAGAACATATCTTCAGCGAGATCACTGAGGACGAGGAACGGGACATGACTAGCTCGGCATCCAACCTTGTGCAAATGGGGTCTTTCATGCTGTCGTGCCTGTCGCAGGACCCTCGTATAAAAAGGCTGAAGTGGAACGACCTGTACTGGGTGTGCACGCTACTAGACCCCCGGTATAAGCAGAAAGTGCCTGATTTGTTACCAAATTACCGCAAGTCAGAAAGGATGCAGCAGGTCTAAAACAAATTCACAAGTATGCTTTACACAGCATATAAGGGTGATGTCACAGCACAAGGGCACTATAACAGGGGAAGAGGTGAAAGTAATCCACCTCCCACGACCACGCCGGCAAGGACAGGACATTTAAAAGACGTGTTGTTGATGGAGGACATGCAGACCTTTTTCAGTCCTACGCATCGCATCAGCCCTTCGGGATCCACCCTCAGAGAACGACTTGACCGACAGGTAGCAGACTACCTCGCCTTAACTGCAGATATCGACACTCTGAGGAGCGATGAACCCCTTGACTACTGGGTATGCAGGCTAGACCTGTGGCCGGAGCTATCCCAATTGGCAATTGAACTTCTGGCCTGCCCCGCTTCAAGTGTCCTGTCAGAAAGGACCTTCAGTGCAGCAGGAGGTTTTGTCACCGAGTAGAGAAGTCGCCTAGGGCAAAAAAGTCTAGATTGCCTCATCTTTATAAAGATGAATGAGGGATGGATCACAAAGGGACTGACACTGGGCGATACATTCGACTGAAAAAGGCCTGATAAAATAAGCTGCCTTCGGCTATAAATGGTCCACACGCTGATGTATGTTATCTGTGAATGCCGGATGACTTGCGTGAATTATCCGCCACCAACTAGGGTTCAAGAAGAGGCAATGTTTTATGGCACTTTCTGCCGGGGAACAAAGGTCAATTTTTCTGGCCGCTGCAACAGCAGTGGCTGCAACAATATCTAATTTTTGAATTTCAATTTTTATGCCAGAAGGCGTACGGCATGTAATGGAAAAGAAAGCATATTGAACAGTCTTGCATAACACAACAGTAGTGCAAAAATACATATTTACAATGAAGACATTTTGTTAAAATTAGGTGGCTAGGCCTTCTTTTTTTTACTTTTTTGGTTAATACATTTTCTTTTTTTTTACTGTGATTGCAATTTTTAAGAGCAACCTAAGACATGGTAAAACAGACAATAGTAAAGTCCTATTATCTATCATCACTCCAGCAGTAGCTTATTATTTACAATATCTAACCTGCTCAATCGCCCTTGGGTTACCCTAGGGCAGGCTTCAGTAGGCGACCTCTCCTTTCCTCGGATGATTTTGCCGCCGGTTGCTTCTGAAGGGTCTCCTCCAGGGCTCCCCCACTCCGGTCCTTCCCCCCAAGTCGCTTCAACCATTAACAAATGTTTTATTATATTAGGGGGGCACTAAATGGGGATGTTATCCAGGGATCCCAAATTGTCTGGAACTGGGTGATTCTATCCAAAGCTACATGGTTAAATCTCTCGTTGAGCAGTAAATAGTTCATTTTTTTTTATTAATTCCTGAAAGTTTTAATTTGGGGTTTTCCAACTACTAGCTATGTGTATTTTTTCTTTCAAAAAATATTTTATTAGATCAATCTTAAACATTTTAGAAGCTTGTAAGCATGTTTCTTCCCATAGTCTTATGACTGCTGAACACTCCCACCAGACATGAATAAATGTAGCCTCATTACCACTGTTCCTAAAACATGAGCTGCTCCATTTTGGATCCCATTTATTAGCCTTGCCAACTTTTATCCCATGTGCTATCTGCCAACTCGGTGCCCAAATCCCTCTCCCAGGCTTTGGTATAGTCTGGTTTGTTTGCCCATGAGTTTTCATTAAATAGTTCATACATGAGGCTAATAATACCAGGCTGAAAGGGGGAATCCCTACATTTTTTGAGTAGCCAGGTGTTTCTTTGGGGGGTTCCCCTACCACTTATCGTATATATAAAATGATGTATCCTGCAAAAATTATAGTGTTCAGCCAGGGGTAAATTGTATCTATCTCTCACCCACTCAAAGGTCATTATTTTGTCGTCATGCCACCATGGACCAACCCTTAGTAGGTTCTGAGACTTCCACCAACTGAGAGAGCTTTCCGGAAGATGTATCTTAAAGTGGGGATTGGGTACGATAGGGGTAAGATCTGATACCCGAGTGTCCAGTTTTTGTGTCCAGTTCATCTCCGTCCATATTAATCAAGCTTAATCAATGGGTTTTTCAAGTTTCTCAAAAAAGTATACAGGCCTGGAATCCATTTTACTGTATCCCATGTATAAGGTGACATGCTTACATTTTCCATAAATACCAAGAGCGGCTGATGTGTTTTGGAGAATGCGCCAGAGGAATGAAAGCCAGCTGCGCTGCCTTGTAATACAGTTTGAGATTCGGGTCCCTACCCTCTTTTGGAAAGACTATGAGGTCGGCCTGATTCAATTAAGGGGGCATAGGTTCTCCATTTAGTATAGCGTTAAACAAAGATGTTAGGTGCGGGGGTAAGCAAGGGCTCAAATTTCTTATAGTACAGATGAGTAAAACCGTCTGGCCCTGGGAACTTGCCAAATTTAAGATCTTGGATTGTAGATTTAACTTCCTCTTGGGATATGTCTAGGTTCAAGCTGTCCAATTGAGGTACAGGTATTTTGTGGACTTCTTGCTGTAGTAGGAAGGACTCTATGTCAGATCCGCTGCAGCGGGATTGGGATGAATATATGGTCTGATCGAAGTTTTGAAATGTTTCTTGGATAGCATTGGGGCTAAAGGAGGTTTGGCCATCAGGTAGTCTAAAGATACCCTATATTAAGTCCTCTCTTGGGGGGTAAAGACACTAATAATTCCTCCAATAAAATTCTGCTTTTTTTTTGTGGGCAAGGTCACTGGTTAGCCCCTTGGGTTATCTGTTTAAAAGAGTGGTGCAGAGACTGTGGGGGCTGTTAGCCTCCTTGTCCCTGTGTGGGCGTTTAGAATCCCTGCTGCTGCATGTTTCAGCTTTATTAAGGTGTAATTGTACAGCGTTTGACTCAAGTAGCTGCCTGTGCTGGGTCAGTTTGGCTTAATTGCTGGGCCCTTTTCCTACCAAGATGGCGATTGTCAGTCCATGGGACTCTATGTCCCCTTCACTACCTTTGTCCCCGCTTGTGTGCTTATTTGGGATGGCCCCCCTTTATATCTCCGGCCCGTGGCCTTGTAAGGGTCGCCCCCTCAATCTCTGAGTGTGGATATGCAGGGATGGGGCGTTGAATCAGGCCTACCTTCTTCTCTGCTCGCTGCAAGATCAACAATACCTAATTTTTCAGGCATGTGTACATGCCTAATTTTTCTGTCCTCTGGTGCTGCACTGTGGCTTCAACAACCAAACCCCCAAAAAAGGCACATAACAGGGATTAAACTGATAGGAGTAGTACTACTTAACACACCACTCATATCTGGTGTAACAGTAGTGTACATTTAAAACCAAAAAATTTTTTTCTACTGTAATAGATTGCATAGCAGTTAGTTGTCTGCAAGCGTGTGTGTCAGACCTACAGCGTCTACTCTACCAACTTCTGCAAGTGCACAGTGCCACTCATATCTGTTGTCACAGTAGCTTGGACGCATAGTACCGATCTGTCAAAACCTGTAATGATGAATGAGGTCTAGAGTAGCCTGGTCCCCTTATCCTCTACAGGTTGAGACCTAATGTTTGGGTGACTCCAGACCAACACATGAGTACAAGCAGCACACAAACTCAAAGCATCATAAGCCACATCAACCACTGCTGTCCTCCTTGCCCCTCTCAACCATCCGCCACTCAGTCTCTCGCCTTGAGCAGTTCCTGCTCATCTGCCCATAGTCAGGTGCCTGTAAAGGACATGTTTGAGCGTAAGAAGCTAATGTCACAAAGTGCGCCAAAATTGAAGTGATACGACCAACAAAGCATCTTTTTCCATCTCCCGGTTCTAAAAATCCAGGCCTTATACACGCCCCCTGATAGGTGACGTAACAAGTATTAAACTCATAAGAGTAGTACTTACAAACACGTCACTCCTATCTGGTGGCACCTTTGACTGCACGTGCCGTGCCCCAAAATTGAAGTGATACGACCAACAAAGCATCTTTTTCCATCTCCCGGTTCTAAAAATCCAGGCCTTATACCCGCCCCCTGATAGGTGACGTAACAACTATTAAACTGATAAGAGTAGTACTTACAAACACGTCACTCCTATCTGGTGGCACCTTTGACTGCACGTGCCGTGCCCCAAAATTGAAGTGATACGACCAACAAAGCATCTTTTTCCATCTCCTGGTTCTAAAAATCCAGGCCTTATACACGCCCCCTGATAGGTAACGTAACAAGTATTAAACTGATAAGAGTAGTACTTACAAACACGTCACTCCTATCTGGTGGCACCTTTGACTGCACGTGCCGTGCCCCAAAATTGAAGTGATACGACCAACAAAGCATCTTTTTCCATCTCCCGGTTCTAAAAATCCAGGCCTTATACACGCCCCCTGATAGGTAACGTAACAAGTATTAAACTGATAAGAGTAGTACTTACAAACACGTCACTCCTATCTGGTGGCACCTTTGACTGCACGTGCCGTGCCCCAAAATTGAAGTGATACGACCAACAAAGCATCTTTTTCCATCTCCTGGTTCTAAAAATCCAGGCCTTATACACGCCCCCTGATATGTGCTGTAACATGTTTTAAACTGATAAGAGTAGTACTACTTAACACACCTTATAATAATGCAGAGAGAGGCAATGCAGTGAGAGGAGTCTGAAGAAGAGGAGTCAGAGGAGGAAGGTGGCTTTGAGGAGGTGGAAGACCAAACACAGCAGGCGTCCCAGGGGGCTTGTTGTCACATTTCGGGGACCCTTGGTGTTGTACGTGGCTGGGTGGAGGAAGAGACCTTCAATGACATCAGTGAGGACAAGGAACGGGACATGGCTAGCTTGGTATCCAACCTTGTGCAAATGGGGAGTTTGCGGTTGTGCAAAGGGGGAGTTTGCGGTTGTGCAAATGGACTGTTTGTGGTTGTTTGCGGTGCGTTAAACGGGGAGTTTGGTCTGTCACTGTGAAGCGGCCTAACCCTTACACTACCTGATCGATACAACATCATACCTGATGTTTTAAAGCACGTTATTCCAAACAATTTAGGAATGTTAGGTAATTTATGCCCTTTATGGCTTAAAACCAGACTCTGCATCAACTATGTAATTTTCCATGGGAGTTTTGCCATGGATCCCCCTCCGGCATGCCACAGTCCAGGTGTTAGTCCCGTTGAAACAACTTTCCCATCACTATTGTGGCCAGAAAGAGTCCCTGTGGGTTTTAAAATTCGCCTTCCCATTGAAGTCTATGGCGGTTCGCCGATGTTCGCCGGTTCGCGAACATTTGCGGCGGTATCGCGAACCAAAAATTTCACTATACACCCCCTAAAACAATTACCTTCCAAAGAAGGATTGGAAAGCTTCAACCTAGCCGGTGTTAGGTACCACCTCAAAATAGTCTTGTGTGAATTTTCACTCAATATTACGTTCAATGAGGAGCCTGCCGCCTGTTTATGTATTTTATTCCATTGAGCCTCGTTTAAGTCAATGGCAAGTTCCGACTCCCAAGATTGTTGATGATGTAATTTAGGTGGTGTGGTCTGGTCTGTTAGGTAGTTATAAATAATAGAGATATTCCGTCTGCCAGTCGGATTCTCAAGGCAACATTTCTCAAATGGGGTAGTCCTGGCAGCGGCATTACATTTGATTACTTTGGAGATATTGACATGTATCTGGGACAAATTAAGCCATTCCCTTAATGGTAAATGGTGTTCTTCCCTAAATTCTGTAATAGACCACTGTCTATTACCCCTCAACAGATCAGCCACCACCGTAAATTTATTGTCTATCCACCACTTAAATTGTGAGAGTCTATCAATTAGTGCCGTTTTTTGGTATACCCACAATGGGGCTATCCATGAGCTTGTTTCAACCAGTGGGATTCTCTTGTTTGTCTGAGTCAGAGACTGGACCATGCAGTTAGTAAAGGAGGCATTCCCCAACTTAGAATGTAAGCTAAGCCATATAACCTGTTTAATGTGGAGGCCACTTTGTTCAAAGATATTTGTTTCTATTTCTACCCATATTGGCACTTGTTCTGTACCAAACCATTTAGTGATTTGGGCTAATCTAGTGGCTTTACAATATTTCAATAGGTCTGGGAGGGCCAGCCCTCCTCTGGCCTTTGTAGCCTTCATGGCTGTCTTATTTATTCTAGGTCTTTTACGGTCCCAAATGAAGCGAGAGATTGCCCCCTGAATAGCCAAGATATCCTTGGAACGAACAGCCGTTGGAATGGTACTGAAGAGATACAGGAGCTTGGGCAAAATATTCATTTTGATAGCGTGAATCCTCCCTAACCACGAAATTTTGTATGAGGACCACGTATTTAAATCCGTAATTAATTTTTTAATGAGCGCCGGGAAGTTTGCTGAGTACGTTAGGCCAGATTGTCTGGGGATAAAAAACCCTAGATATTTAATGTGGTTTTGGACCCACTTAAAGGAGAAGTTTCCTGATAATTGGGCTTTCAACTGCTCTGGTAAGGAGACATTTAGCGCTTCACTCTTACTCAAATTAATTTTAAAGCCAGAGATCCTACCAAAAAGTTCAAGAGCATGGAACAAGTTAGGGAGACTGACTAATGGTTCGGAGATAGTAAGCATGACATCATCCGCGAAGAGGCTTAATTTATGTTCCGTCTCTCCCACTCTAACTCCCCTTATATTCATATCCTCTCTGATGGTTACCGCCAGAGGTTTAATACACAAAGCAAAGAGGAGAGGAGATAGAGGGCACCCCTGCCGCGTCCCTCTCGGGATTTTAAATGATCAAGATTTAAACCCCTGGTATGCAACATATGCTGTCGGGGACGAATATAATGCTAAAATACCCTTCACTAACTTCTCGCTTAGGCCAAATTTATGTAGTGTCTCAGCCATATACACCCAATCGATCCTATCAAAGGCCTTTTCCGCGTCAAGGGATAACAGCATTAAGGGCGTATTCTGGAATGATGCTACATCAAGCAAGTTTATGATCTGTCTGGTGTTGTCTGGCGCTTCACGACCCTGGATAAACCCAACCTGGTCTGGATGTATTAGGCTCGGCAGCACCTGATATAGCCTGTTCGCTAAGATTTTAGAGTAGAGTTTAACATCACAGTTGATCAAGGAGATAGGTCTATAACTTTTACATTGAGATGGGTCTTTACTCTCCTTAGGTATTACTATCACTTTGGCTTCCAGGAATTCTGCCCTCATAGGCTTACCAGACAAAAAATTGTTAAAAAGCCGCTGAAGATGGGGTGCTAACGTATCTATAAATTGCTTATAATAAAAATTTGTAAACCCATCCGGGCCAGGTGCTTTATGAGCCTTGGTCTCTTTTATAGCTCTCTTAACTTCAGTTAGATCTATGGGCCCATCCAGAAGATCTGAATGTCCGGCATCCAGTTTTGGGAGTTTAATGGAAGACAAAAAAGTGTCTATTTGGGTCATATGATCAATCGAGCCCGACCTAGCAGGTGCAGAATACAGATTGGCGTAAAATTTTTCAAATGCCTCCGTAATGTCACGTGGCTTATAGATAATTTTATCATTCTCCATCTTTAGTTTTGGAATAAAAGAGTTTGCTCGTTGCTGGTTGAGCTTTCTGGCTAGCATTTTATCTGGCTTATTCGAGAGTGTGAAATACTGAGATTGGGATCTTTGCAGTAGTGTTACCGCTTCTTTACGTAAAATCTCCTGCAACTGTTGTTTGAGTTTAAATATTTCCGCCTGGGTCTCAGGTGGTCTCCTAGAGAGGGGGATTGCTTGAAGGGTTGAAATTTTTTTGTTTAGTATATTTATTTGGGCTAACTCTGTTATTGTAGAGCATGCACCAATCTGAATGAATTTACCCCTTATCACTGCTTTGTGTGCAGCCCAAACTCTATCTCTCTCTACCTCACCCTCACCATTTAGATCAAAATAGTCTGTTATGGCGCTATGTATTTTATCTTTCATGACTACGTCATTAAGTAGAGCTGGATTAAGTGCCCACGAGGGGGAGTGCCCTTTAGGCAACAGGTCATTTAAGGAAATACATACAACATCATGATCTGACCATGCAATGGGACGGATTTCAGCATCCTGTATGTTCAAAGCTAGCTGTTGCTGTATTAAAATATAGTCGATGCGAGAATATGAGTTATGTCTTGCCGAGTAGTGAGTGTACTCCCTATCCTTAAAATGGGTCATTCTCCATGCGTCAATCAAACCGTGGTTGTTAAGTAAGAGTTTGAAAGACTTTGTTGCGGTGGGAAAAATCATCGGGTCTGAATAGCCCGATCTATCCTTTGCTTGGTCCAGGAACGAGTTCATGTCTCCTCCGATAATCCATGTTGATTGTTGCCAGTCAGACATAATGTCTGAGATTTTATGAAAAAATGTAGCCTGTCCAACATTCGGGGCGTATATATTTAGCAGTGAAATCTGGCGTTCGGTAATAGTGCCCTGTACGAGGATGAATCTTCCTTCTGTGTCTCTGCGTGTGGATATGTGTTGGAAATTTAATCTCTTGTGTATTAAAATGGACACTCCCCTTTTTTTTCTGGGGCGGTAGAATGAAATGTTTGCGTGAAGCATTTCCCCCAATATTTTGGGATAGAATTCTTCTTAAAATGGGTCTCCTGTACCATGACAATATCTAGCCCCATGCGACCGTACTCCCCTAGGGCAATCCCCCGCTTCACCGGCTCATTCAGCCCCTGAACATTATGAGATGCTATGCATAAAGCCATTACTCACTACTTGTTCTGAGTGACACCCAAGAGATAGAGCTTCTGATGAGTAGGTTATCCGCCGAAAGCTGGTGACCTAAGGGGTGTTCTTCACTTGGACCTAATGATTCGTAGGGCTCCACACCAGGCTAGAGTAAATAGATTAAGTATAAAGAGGGGGAGGGGAGAGAAAAAGAAGAGAACCCGGAGGGAGGGAGGAAGGAGGCGTCTAAAGGAGGAAGCAAAAATAAATAAAAAGAAATATATATATATATTTATATTAAAGCAATGTATAAAAATAACCGTGTGGTACAATACAGTACGTAAATCTAACCGTATACAAGTAAGTAATTATGAAAGATATGTGTATAGTGTTTGTATGGGTATATTAAGTATATATCCAGAACAATATACAATTTACACTGAAATGAGGAGAGCAACTCGCTGTCCTCCTATAACCTATGGTGAAGCACCTGGAATCCTTGCAGAAAGATATCCAGGTGACTCGCCAAAACAAAAACCAAAATAAAGTCAAAATAGAAAAAGTTTACAAAATTAACCCCCTGTGGGGCACAGCTTCAGAAACATAACATTAACAATTAAGTGACTATAACTATGCAGATGAAATCTAAACATTAGATAGCTGCTGTAGAGGACCCTCTAATATTAGAGTCGGCACCAGGTGAAAATAGATAAGATCAAACATATACATACACATACATATATCTACATACCCTTTATATATATATATATATATATATATATCTGTATATACATACCTCCATATATACATATCTACCCAGAAAACTAGGACTAAATTATCTCAACATTGTCGCTAAATTTAGCCTGGAGGCTGTGCCTTATGTAGATAAAGCTACAAAGTCCCTGTTCTACTGTCCACAGTTTTATAGGGTGTATTACGCATTGAGAAATCTTTTCCTTTTCCCTTTAGTTTTTCACCCTTCTAAATGAAAAAGATTATTACAGACTTAGGTTCTTTGTTGCAGCCTAGGGCGTCTGTAGGGTCTGGCATCCAGACGTTGGGCCGCTTCCCCTACTTCTGGTAAACGAATGTTCCAAGACGAGAGTAGCGCCATGCCCTCCTCCATTTCAAAAACTGGGTAAATTCTTCCATCTCTCACAATGTTCAATTTGAAAGGAAAGCCCCAGGTATACCTCCATCCTTGGGCTAAAACGATCTCCAGAAGAGGTTTGAATAATCTCCTCTTGTACAAAGTGGTCGGAGAAAGGTCAGCAAAAATGGTGGGCTGGCCACCTGCAATCTCTGGAATACCAGGTCTCGCAGCTTTCATAAAGAGCTCCTTGGTCGTGTAGTAATGAAATTTTGCAATAACATCTCTAGCTCTCTCTCCAGCAACAGGACGACCTGACAGTGCTCTGTGAATGCGGTCTATTCTGAAGGCTTCCTCTTCTAGGTTTGGCAGCAAAAGTTTGCAGAGATCCATCATATAATTTGGGAGATCTGTAATGGATTCTGGGAGGTTACGGATCCGAATATTTTGACGACGAGAGCGGTTTTCCAGGTCTTCTTGCACGTATTGGAGTTGGCTTTGTTCATCTCTTAAGGTTGACACTTCTTTCAGTTGGGAGTGTGCTGCTAATAAGTCATGGTACCTCACTTCCAGGTCGGTCACTTTAGAATCAACCGCTTTTATTTCACCAGTAAGTTCTGCAGCCACTTTCTTAATTTCTCCAGTGATCTCAGTTCTAAAAGAGGAGATTAGATCTTTTAGATCCTGTATGTCTGCTTTCGTACTAGGAGCCGTGGATTCCATGGTAGCAATTGGGGAACTCTCGGGAGTTGAGGCTGGCTGTCGGGCAGACTGCTTTGGTGTCTTTGTTGTACAAAAGTCCTGTATAGTTTTGGTTGCCCTTCTTGTTGAGATCCCAGCCATTCCTTTTTTATAAGAACCGTACATAAAATGTAGTTGTCAAAGTCACTTCACCTCGAGTTGTGCCACCACACCGGAGTATGGGGTGCGTTTACATAGTGAGCATATTCTTATCCACTTGTGTCAGTAAAATAGGCCGGTTAGGCATCCTCAAAAATATTGGTGTATTTTGAAAGTCTCTGATGATATATTCCTACAGGTCCACTAGGTGGCAGTGCAAAATAGTTTGGTTGCAGCAATTTGGTAGATACCAGTTTTTTCCACAAGATGGAGCTAATCACATATATTACTGGGAAATAGCCTCCTGGCCACCAGGTGGCGACATTATAATGTGCTAGGCCTAGCACCGGCCAGAGAAAACTTTATTATTGCGCAGATGGTGGACTTTGATCCTCATGTACAGGGTTTCAATAGATACAAACTCTGAAGAGGTTTATGTTCATAAGGCGTGTAGTTTTTTATTTTTACTATTTCTGTACACAAATTGGATTGGTGGCCAGGGTTGTCATGTAAAACATTCAATGCTGTACACTATTCAATCTTTATGTAGGGGCTTTACCTACTGAGTTGATGTTTACCAGTTAGGCAGCTTTAGATTGTCCCTGTCAGGGGGCCTATCTCTGGGGCAGGTGATATGGTGTTTCTGCTATTGCTATTGAAATAAACTCACCATTTCCTCCTAGCAGGCCTCCAGCAACTGTCCAGGTTAGGGCTTCAGGCTGTTCTCTCTCCTTCTACTGTCCCCTGTTGCCCCACTGTCCAGTTGTCCTTCATCCAGTCCACTTTGCCAGGGGTATTGGAAGCACTGATATATTTATAAGCCTGGGCATGTAATTTTCATAAGCTGCCACTTGGTGGCAGTGTTGAACTGTCCTTTATACAGGGTGTAGTCAACAGCAAACTTATACAACACAGGGGAAGCCGCTCCCTTTATCTCATATAACATAAACAAGTTAAGATGATAAGGGATTGAGGAAAACATTCCTTGTCTTAAACAGTTCATTACATTTGGCTGTGGCAGTTTTGCTTCAATTACTTTGCTGATTAGAGTCCAGCACCAATTAGGATTTAATAAACAGAGCTTTTAATGATGGTTGAAAACACATGAGTCTCAGCCATGAGATGCTGTAAAGGTACAGTCCCTGGGGTGTGGGAGTACAACTTGACTTGCTCCTTATGATCCCAGATTGGTGTAGAAGTTTTTTTCTATGTCCACCAGTGTCTGTGTGTAGTTGCAGGGCTATTGCTAGCTTTACCCTGTGTTAGCTTTCAGTAGTAACTGATATAGAGTGCTTGTTAGTTTTTCTTCAAATATGAAGTGAAAAATTATATGTTGTGCTCCACTTTATATCTCCCATCAAGAGGCCCTTTCCTGGGTAGGTGAGCTGGGGTCTAGCTGGGGTAGGATGACATAAGAGGGTCCCCTTTGGGGTTTAGACTCACCAGACACCTTCCCAATAGTTGTTGATTGTGCCCCATCCAGTATCTTTCAGTCCAGTAGATCTGTGTTAAAGTGAAGTCCAAAAGTTGCTGCATAGTGCCAGAGCAATCCAGACTGTTCAGTCACTGCAACCTGGTTTTGTAGATCAAAAATAATCCAAATTGCTTGGTATTTTCATGTTGTTTTAAAGCCTTATTGCAGGGAGCTCTGTAATTGTGCTTCCTCTCTGTCTGCTGCTAGCCACACACCCCATTGTGCTGCTTCTTCTAAACATCTTTCCCACTCTGTATCATCAGCGAGTACATTTCTATGTCTTGCAGCTAAATGGAAGGATTCATATACAATGTCATTAACAGTTCTTAAGTGTTCAAAACTTTGTGCTCCTGGAACATTTAAAAGTAATATCCGTAAGCAAAAACGTTCAACATCTCTTGGACTGACTGTGTCAATTTTTGGAATTATTTTATTGCCTCTGGTTTTTCTTGGTCTCCATAATACATTCACAAAAACATAGTGATATGGAATTTCAATATATAAGTATTGTGTTGCTTGAGCATCAGTGGAATTTAATTCAAACCATGCAGTTAGTGTAGTGTGACGATCTTCACTTTGGGCCAATGCATTCATTTCATTTCCAGCATGGAAATAGACTAAATGTCGTTGTGGCAAATGTACTGCTAATCTATATACTGCATGTGATCTATCATGCATTTAAAATTTTAAAAGCCGCCACATAGCTTCTGGCGCACTGACATAGCGAGCATCTACATGAGATGCAAGTGCATCATGTACGAACTCACTACATTCAGGGTTGTCTGCACTTTTGACGACTACAGTAGCTGCATCATAGCCTTTGTAAATATATTTGTAGACATATTTAATGGATTTGATGGAAGTGCAGGCTTCTACGTTGATGTGGGTGTTGTACTTCATGAGTAAATGTGGATTGTAGGGTACTACATATCTATTGTCCACTTTTTTTCCATGAATAATGGCACTATCTCCTTCTCTTCTTTTATAAAGTGGATATCCATCACAATTTGCATATGTTTTGTCTCTATAATCTTTTGGAAATTCTTTGGAACATTTATTATTTTCCATACATGGTGATTGTGGATTAAGGTCTCCACAGGGTCCATGAATCATGCGATGAGTAACAATCTCATATAGTCTACCATATAGTTCTGGATCTGGTAGTTCAGCAACTATGACTGCATCCACTTTGTCCGAAGTATCTAATTTATCTTTCTCTTGAAGTATTATGAGAAGATGTGCATGTGGAAGGCCTCTTTTTTGAAATTCAATGGTATATACATAAGCAATACATTTGCCAAATAACTGATTTATAGTGAAGTCACGTATTAATTAATTTAATTTGATCTTAAAAACTCTGGCAACTAAATCTGGTCGATCGGAAGCAGTTTGTCCAAGAAGTAGATTTTGTGTAATTTCTGGCCATTGTGGATTACATGTAAATGTCAGAAATAAATCGGGTTTGCCAAATTTGGTGACAATAGCCATAGCATCATTGTTTCATTCTCTCATATTTCGAGGAGATCCTTGAAAGGAAGATGGTAAAATGATGGCTTTGCCAGCTGTCATGTCTCTGCTTGTAGCCACGTCAGCAACATAGTCCATGAGTCCAGAATATTGTTCTACACGTAGTTTATCTTGTTGATATTTTATAAAGTTTAAATTATTTGCCTCAACTTGCAAATATGAATCAATAATCCATTGTTGGGTTAGTTTTCCACCACATAAAATTGAATTAAATCCATGTCGAATGGCAATTTGAGCTACTTTAAATTCAAGCATAGAAACATTATTTTGGATTCTGGCTTTAGCATTTGGGTAACTGGGAAGGGTTAATTTTGGTTGCCAACCTGCTTCTCCATGTGGGAAAAAGATGGGATATGTCATTGGATCTAAATTTAGACTTAAGATATTCATATTAATAAATGGTTGCTCCTCATTTCTGGGATATATTCTAATGTCTCTTTGAAATGGTGGTTCTCCTTCATCATTTTGAAACACCATTGCAACCTCATTTGATGTTGGCAAGTTATAACGAAGTTTATC
The DNA here is from genome assembly GCA_027410445.1 of Discoglossus pictus. Classification (NCBI taxonomy): domain Eukaryota; kingdom Metazoa; phylum Chordata; class Amphibia; order Anura; family Alytidae; genus Discoglossus; species Discoglossus pictus. The sequence continues at coordinate 163,600,005 of CM050169.1, forward strand.
AGTATGTCTGTCTCTTTTAAGCATCATATTAACCTTTGGCATTGGTAATTGATGTCTTTGTGCATGAAGTAGTTGTTCATTTTCTACTTCTGTCAATTTTTTGTAAGCTTTACTGTAGGGATTGTTGTCCATAATGTTATTTAGCTCTATGAAAACACTGGGTAAGCATTTTTTATTTTCTTCCATCTGCATACGTTGGTCAACAGCTTCCATTGTATCTAGGACATAAAGTTGAGCGAATTTTCTTTGCTTTCCTTCCTCTGGATGTAAATCGGAAGTACGATGATAAATTTGGCCTTGGACTTTAAAACAGTAAGGACCATGTCCTGGTACATTAGCAGCTAATGTTGCCCCCATGGATGCAAAGGATATGGCACTATTGTAGGATCTTATGTTTGTCTTAAAATTTTTGTAGTTTGTAAAAGTAGGTTCAGTCATAATATTTTGTAAATAGATTGGAAATTCTTTCCTTTCTGGAAGTTTGAACTTGCCTTTTTGACAGCAACTAATAAATTGCCCATCTCTGGGTCTCTCTTGTTTAAAATAATAAGCCTCACAAAACTGACATTGAGTAGTCATGTCCCCACAACTATGAACCTCTACTGCTAAAGACTTGAGTAAAGGACAATTTGCAAAGCATATAGGAGTTTGACTTGCATATTCATCAGGTGAAAAGTCATGGAATGTTTGAACAACAGGTTCTAAATTCTTATTTTTTTTCGTGGCTTTTCTTGTAGTTGCTTTTTTTGGTCTGTCTTTAATTGTATCTTGTAAAATGTCATCTGATGTTTGAGGAACAGGTTGTAAAGGCTTTATTTGCTTTGTAGTTTTTTTTGGCGTATCTTTCATTTTTGCAGCTGATAGTCTTTTGCTTGCAAGTCTTTTTTTTCTCGTCAAATTTCTTTTTCCTCTGGTGTCTGCTGGGCGGCCCATCTCTCTTGTCTTTCTCTAGTTTGACGTATTTTCTTCTCTTGTTTGCTCTCGTTATCAGCCATTATAATCTGTAAAGGCAAAAAAAGAAATTTAATTGGGTATATTTAAATTTGTAATTACTGTTAAAGATTATTGTGAATAATTGAGAAATAAAAGGTAAATCATTAATGTATCAGTTATATTTTGTTAAAAGTTATAATTCCTGGCCTCGTTGAATAACAATTTGGCCAATTGAATACTGCTGTAAATAAGCAGGTAACACCTTTTTTTGAAGTGAGTTTTTAGTTATTGAAAACCTTGTTTGTGGATAGATGTTTACCAATTAAAAACTTCTTTGCAAAAAAAACATTGATGTGGTTATTGAAACATGTATTGCATATTGCTAATTTAAATACAAGAAGGGACATAGTTCTTAATTTTTTATTTATTTTTCTGTTGACACGCATGCAGATGAAACATGTTTCTTTAGTTTTCTCCTTTTGTACTTATTATACTGTACCTTGGTTGAAGTGTGATTTCAATCAGAATGTTTGTTGGTCCTCGGTTGAAAATCTTTGTCCAATGGTCTGGTCCTCTGTTGGAAGTCCTCGTCCGATGGTGTGGTCCTCTGTTTAAAATCCTGGTCCTATGGTCTGGTCCTCTGTTGAAAGTCGTGGTCCGATGGTGTGGTCCTCTGGCGATAGCCCTCGTCCGATATTGTGGTCCTCTGGCGATAGCCCTCGTCCGATGTTGTGGTCCTTTGGCGAAAGTCCTCGTCCGATGGTCTGGTCCTGTGTTGAAAGTCCTCATTCGCTGGTCTGGTCCTGTGTTGAAAGTCCTCGTCCGATTGTCTTCACGCAGTATCTGTTGTAACATAAAATTGAAAATGTTGTTTGAGTGAAATGTCTTTTAAATAAAGCAAAAATGTCTTAATTTTGGTGTATTGTATCTGTTATAGTTAATTTTTTCTATGTGTTTGTCTAACTTTATCTACAATCCTGATTTGTTCGCACCACTTTTGTTATGCTTATTTAAGCTTCTTAGAAAGGCTTGTAGGTTGTGAAACATTAAAGAAGAATATTAATTCAGTTTGCTATGTGTTTGTGTGTTTTCTTCTACAATCCTGTTTTGTGCGTACCACTTGTGGTATACTTATTTAGGCTTCATTGTAATGGTTATAGGTTGTTAAACATTAAAGAAGAATCTTAATGTAGTTTCCTATTTGTTTGTGTGAGTTTTAGTACAATCCTGTTTTGTGCGCACCACTTCTGGTATACTTATTTAGGCTTCTTTGTAAGGCTTATAGGTTGTTAAACATTAACTAAGAATATGAAGAATTACAATAATAATAAAAAAAACATCTTCAAAGTTGTGTGCATGTTCTGCAAATTAAATGATGCAAATCCTGAAACAATCCATGTTAATTCCAGGTTGTGAGGCAACAAAACACGAAAGATGCCAAGGGGGGTGAATACTTTTGCAAGGCACTGTATACACGCACACACGCACATATATATATATATATATATATATATATATATATATATATATGTACAGTTTTTTTGCATGATCAGTCATATTTTCAAAATAAATGCCAAAATGTCTGCCAGGGTATGCAAGCGTGAGCACAACTGTATATATATATATATATATATATATATATATATATATATATATATATATCCACATACATACATACACCCCCTACAATGGCCAGGTCATAGCAGAAAGGTTAGACAAAGCGCAGTCCTCTGGAGAAGTAACCGGCAACCCATTTCAATATCTTTGTCAAGACAACCTGACGGATAAGTGCATCCAGAGACATAACAATAGAGGTGCTTGATGTGCTGCTGTCCATAAGGTCACAGAGAGTTGGACACGACTGACCAACAACAATATGTATTATGTATATATATAAAATATCATAAACAGCAGCATCATCACTAATGTACTAAAAAGTACTACTAAAAATATATAAAAAATGTGTATATATGTATATATATCAAAAAATTCATCTTGTTTATTGGAAGTATACCTCAGAAAAAGGTATGATGAGGATCAGTATACAGAATTGGTTTATATATTTTTTATATATATAAATATATATATATATATATATATATATATATATATAAGTCCCAGCTCAGCTTCACAGAATGCAGTGTAATAACTGTTTTTCTCGGAATTCTGAGCTGGAAGCAGGTTTTATAACTTGATTTAGACATTTAAATGTGAACACAGATGTACTATTTATTTTCTGTACTACTGTACGGGGGATGGCTTCTATCGCTCTTTTGCCCACCATATTATAAATGATTGTTGTGGTGAACTACCTACTCATAAGGTCCACAACACAGGCTGAGATCCCGCTCCATGCTGATGATAGCCAGTAAGCTTGAAACAGCTGTACATGGATAGGATACTCGGCTTGTGTTTAATCCAACATTGGCTTTGCATTAAAGCTGTGTAATACAGCATGCATAAGCTTAAAGGAAGCCATGTTTGATAGGGGCTATGGATGGAAGAGCAAGGCATTTGTGGACACATTTACAAGTCCCTGCTCAGCTTCCCAGAATGCAGTGTAATAACTGTTTTTCTTGGAATTCTGAGATGGAAGCAGATGTACTATTTATTTACTATATATATATATATATATATATATATATATATGTACATACATACATACATATCACATATATAGTTGTGGATCTTGCGATGTTGGTGACGTTTGCGATGTTGGCCATGCAAAGCGCGTTGAGCCGAGTACAGCGCAAGACTTAGGCTGCATGAGCGCCAAAGGCGCTCATCTTTGAAGCCTCCTGCAGCGAGGCTAGCAGTGTAGGGCGCGGGACTTGGGCTTGATGAGCGGCGAAGGTGCTCATCTGCAAAGCCTTGCGAAGCGAGGCGAGCTGATGAAGCACGCAGGACTTAGACTGCATTGTGAGGGGCGCAACTGCGAGCCAAGCGCGTAACTCTAAAAACCCTAAAACCCCCAAAAATGAATTAACAAATATAATAACACACTCACAGAGGGGAGAGCCAGGAAGCCTGGGAGTGAGGTTACAAGCAATATTTAGCAAAATTTGAGGGGTTTCCTCAATTCAAAATCGACTAAGCGAGGGAAAAAATGGCAGACAAAAAACGTAAAAAAAAAGCCAAGACGAGGGACTTAGAAAATACAGGATGGCAAAGGCAGTAACACAAAAGGCCTTCAGCGCGTACCATGCAAACATTCAGCAGACACACAGAGGACAAACACACAAGGAAGGGACAGGGGGTAGATGGTGGAAAGAGACACATGGCATTCCCAAACACAAAACTTGCAGGTTATCAACACCTGCAATGAGCGGGAGTTGGCGGGAGCAAAGTCTTGCAATGAGCGCCAAAGGTGCTAATCACGGGGGCTCCCCATGAGCACCCCAAGAGGGAGAGGCTTTCAATGAGCACCAAAGGCGCTCATTGTGAGCCCTGTGATGAACTCCGAAGGCACTTAGCGTAGTGTTCGCAATGAACACTGGAGGTAATCAGTTCAAAGCAGGAAAGCTGAAGTACACAGGGACGAGGCTCGGCATGAGCGCAAAAGGCGCTCATTGCGAGCCACGCGATGAGCGCCAAAGGAGGAGGAGCAAAAGCCTCACATTGTGTGGCAAACAGCATTGCCAGCCTTACAATTTTAATCCCGTCAAGTTCCTAGTATATACATATATATAAATATGAATAGTCAGAGTATGAATAGTCAGAGGTGCAGGCTACACTTTTTTCTTGTAGGCACAGGCTGCTCTTTGGTTCTTATAGGTAAAGGCTGCACTTTGATTATTGTAGGCACAGGCTAGTCTTGTGCTCTTGTAGACACAGACTGCTCTTGTTTGTTTTTTTAGCACAAACCACAGTGCTTTATTTAACCTCTTGGAGAAATAGGATTCGAGATTTGTCAAGTGTAATGAGTACTGAGGAAGCGTCAAGTTCCAAACCAATTTTTTCTCATACAGACCCATTGAGTACCAAAATTGACTTGTTCTTTAAAACTGAAATTGCTTTTGCACTATTTGTTGAGGTTACTGAATTTTGCTCTTTTTCTCAACTGTTTTAAATGCATATTTGGCATCAAACTGATTAATTAATAGGAAGGTTCTCTAAAGATGTTGTGTATAATTTTACTTAAATAATGTAAACATACTCTGCAGAGAGGCACTCTTCCTTAACAGCAAATATTAATAATTTTTCCATGTTTAGTAGAATAAAACAACATACAATAAAGTAACATTGAATTCTCATATTTATAATTTGTACCTGCCCATGGAGCAGCCTATTTTAGCTCACTTGTGTCCTTCACAGGGAGGAATATCCTGTAGTAAAGCAGTCTGGTACCACTCACTAGATGGATCCAGCACAAAATAACAAGCAATGAAGGAAAAACAGTAAACCCCAGACGTACGTTTTGACCTCTCTTTGGCCTCGTCAACGAGGTGTAGCTAGGCTCCCTAAGGAACATTGAGCAAGGAGTTCCCGTCTTGTTCCTCCATCACTCTGAACCTTCGGTAGAGTAATGAGCCAGTGTTATAAACCTCTTCCAGTCATGCGCCCTCTTTCTGACAAGGCAAGATTCAGAAATGTAGCATATGTGTTCATCTAAAACACAACATGCCATTCACACAAGTTCATGTACTGATATGTTTTAAGAATGTAATTTCTGTTGAAGAACATGTAACATGAATAGCCATAAATACAGTGTTCTATAGTTTACTAATATTATCTTAATGTTTTACTAAAATGAATTAACATTTTATTAAAAAAGTTTTATTAAAAACTGAATAATATGATGCTCAGAAAAGATTTTATGCTCTGTGAATTGTCAAAAGAACATTATGTAAAACTTTTGTAGTTGTGTGTCTTTGATGAATGTCTCGATAGCATCAGGTTTCAAAAGCAAAGCAACTTCAGTTTTCTGTATTGCTCTCTGTCACTTAAATGCCATCTGCAACACTATTTGTCAGCATCAGAAGGCTTCATTTCTCTGAAGAACTGAATGGAGCGTTTGGGATGTATTTCAACCTTGGAGAAAGGAAATTAATAAGAGGGAATTACACTGGGAAATTGGCAAAAATGTCAGAATCTGTGAGAATAAATTTGTCAGCAACAAACAGAATTGAAGATTGAAGAAAGAAACATTTTTCATTGTCTCATAGTCCCCTAAAGGTTTAACTTTTTTTTTTTGGTAAATGTGATCTAATGACACTGATTATTTAATGGATTAAAGCCTGGTGGTTATTTAAACTTTACATTTTAATCCTCGTTTGGAATGTGTTTAGAGAGTTTGAAAGCTTTTACCGGAGTGTAATATGAGATGGTTCCCGGGGTGGCCCAGTGGTTAGGATGCAAGTGCTTTCACCACAGCATCCTGGGTTCAAATCCAGAAAGGAAACCAAAATATCACACTGGTCAGTACTTGGATGGGAGACCATCTGGGAATGCCAGGCACTGCATGCTGTAGCCCACTGCAGAAGGAACTGGCAACTCACTCCAGTATCTCTGCCATGAAAACAAAGTGGGTCAGCATGGTGTATTGTCAATGACATCACAGAGAGTTGGACATGACTGATCAACCCCATTATGAGATGCTGTCAGGAAGAAGTCTGCTCACACCTCTGAAAGACATAAGAACATTGGAGCATCTCTATACCCTGTGTTTAATGTTTCACTATACAATCAGTATTTTTTGGGATACTGCTGTTAAAGTTGAATGGAATGTCATAGTAATGATAGAGGTGTAGTGTTCCAACTTAGCATTGTAAGTAACTGTAAGTTCAGCCAGAATGACCACACACATTCGCCTTCAAGTTACTTCATCCATCCTGTAAATGAGCAAAAAAAACACACACAACTTTTAAAACCTGCTCCGCATCCAACATTCCTGTCTAGCATGGTAAATTTACTCTAAATTCATTTGAGTATAATGAGGGATGTTATGCTAATGTTTTATGCTAAGATTCCCCTTAACATAGTGGCATAGCGTTCGGGGCAGTCTGCCCCAAGCATCAATTCTTCAGGATGTCAAAAATGCCCCACCTGCTGCCCATCACCCGTGGTTCTACTGCCCCTTTCCCTTAGCCTGCCTCCTGACCTCCCTGCTCTCCCCTGCGCCTCCCCAGCTTCCTGCTCCTCTGAGTACTCTGACCTGTGCCTGTACAGGAGAGGGGGAGCTGCCTGAATGAGAAGACGCCAGACCGGGGACATTAGAAGGATGCAGGAGAAAGAGAAGGGGAAGAGAGAGAGAGAAGGTTAAGGGGGGAGTGAGAGAGAGAAGGGAGTGAGAGAGAAGAGGAGGGAATAGGGGGAGAAAGAGAAGTGGGAGAAAGGAATGGGAAAAAAAGAAGGGTGGTGTGAGATAGAGAAGAGAGAGAGAGAAGGGTAGAGAGAGAAGAAGAGAAAGAAGGGTAGAATGAGATAGATAAAAGGGAGAGAGACAGAGAAGGAGGAGGAAGAGAGGGGAGAGAGAGAATGAAGAGAAAGAGGGAACAGAAGGGAGAAAGGGAGAAAGGCAAAGAGGGAGAGATAATGTGAGATAGAGCGATGGGGAGAGACAGGAGGAGGGAGAGAGAAAAGGGGTGAGAAAAGGGGGAAAGAGACAAGGGGAGATAAAGAGAAAGGGGGCGAGAGAAGGGGAGAGAAAGAGAAGGAGAGAGTGAGAGAAGGGAGGAGAAATGGAGGAGGTGGAGGGAAATGAGGGAGGATAGAAAGGAGGAAAAGAGACAGATAGTTAAGGGAAGAATAGAGAGAACTGTGGGAGAGAGGTGTAGGAAAGGTGAGGAGAGATAGGGGGGGAGCAGGAGAGAGACAACGAGGAAGAAATAGAAATCTGGCTAATGCTATTTGCATTAAGATTACTGAACAAGTTAGGAGATACTATTCCTGGAGTATCTAATCCCTATCAGATTATACACAATGCTCATTTCACATATCTATTTTTGTCAAGTAGGTTCTTTCTTCTATTGCTGATGAACACAATTGACACCAGATTAGAAAGTTCTAATTCACTAACTACCTCAGATTCAATACACCACTATATTTATTAATTTTCTTATTACAAAAGCCTACAGAATACTTCCCCTTCTGGATCTCTACCTTGTTGTTGTGAAGGGGCTTGTGTACCGCATTGAAACCAAGCTATACCATGGAGAGTGTGTTTGCCATGTTGGCCCAAGTTGAATAATTTTAATACAGACGTTTGTGTGTGGCACAATATTGTGTTATTACAACGCACAGGGAGACCCTAAGACTATTTTGGATTATTGGACTGGCATGGACCCTGGGCTAACATGGATTAGCTGTGTGGTCCCTTTCCCCAGGAAGATACTGTATCTTCCAAGCCTGGGTACTGACTCTTTGACAGCCATATTGTGTATTGTGTGCCATGTTTTACTGTCAGCCATCCTGTTTGTGATGAGCCATGTTATACTTGTTAATATGTTATGCACAGTTAAGTGTGTGTTTGAATTCCAGTCATGTTTAGTCTCCAAATGCTGCATTTTCCTCAGAGAGTTCAATGAAGTATGTTACTAGGGTTTCCTGTGAATGTATTTCTGAGGGTACAAGATACTTGGTTGCAGGAGTTCAATCTATTACAGGGGGGGTCACTACACCACCAGAAAGAGTGTCTCTACTCCTGATCTGATCAGATTGCCCCCTAAAAAACTGGAGGCTCCAGGACCACAGAGGGTGGTTAGGAAGGCTGACATCACTTGATGGACAGTTCTTCCACATGGTTAGGTTGTAGGATGATGGGGATTGGTGAAGATCGGTTTACCAAGCTTTGTAGACTAAATATGATTGGGTAGTGTTATGGATAAATATGCTGTGTGTGTCTCAAAAAAGAGTTGTTAGCTTAAATACATAAGCAAAGTGTATGTTTTATTCTGAGGGAATATAATAATTCTAATCACTGGAATTATTACTATGAACTCTGTATAGAACTATACTCTTAACCACTGAGAATACCACTGTTAAGCCTGCTTCCTGTGCATGTATCTGGATACCTTGAAAAGGCAGCGAGGAGCTAAGATTACTAAGACCCCAACAATCTAGTAGTGTTCCAGCAGCTGAAAGCAGGAGGGCTTTGGGGGACATAAGGACCCTAATCCCTGGGTCATCCCAGCTTACTGTATACTTTATAGGTAAAGATAAATTAATTTAAAAATATTCTTGAATTATCTTTTTCACAGTAATTCAAGATTTGTTGCAACTGACACAATAATCATAATAATAATAATAACTAATATTATGTGAGACCATCATTCCCCAGTGGTCAGCTATTTACAGTTAGTTATAGTATTTTCTATGTGGTTCCAGTAATTTATACTGTATGGCGCATAGTGTATGATATTATAGTATATCACTCCATTTTCTGCTGGGTGATGAAAAATTTATTTCCAATTGTTAAGAAGTATGAGACTGCCTAGATAGCAACTGCCTTAGAGGATTTAACTCCCCAGGCACCCTAAAATATGTCCTCTGGGACTGTCCAAAGATTGCCCATATATGATTAAAGACATATACTATATTAGACTGTGGGGTCACAGGATCCCCCAAAAACATGAAGAAGCTTTATTAGACCTTCCCATAGAGACTCTCTATAAAGAAGCTCAACTTTTATCAAGTCAGCTGTGTTTAACAGTTTAGTTAGGATTATGATAGCTAAAACCTGGAAGTTGGCAATACCCAAATATAGTGCAACCTTGAAAAACTTAAATTTATACATTCTATGAGCACTATCTTAGCTGACCTAGATAATTCCCACAGAAAGTGGGCCTCATGTTGGGATACTTGGACCCTAGGCATTGGGTGGTAACACACCAGGAAAGGACAATCAGACAGATATAACCCTCAGTGAACCCACTACAATATATTCCACACCTTCCCCGCTTCCCCCCCTTTCCGTTTATCTATCCTTTCTGGTTCCTCCTGCATCATATCTCTTAATACAAAAGTGCTTAAGACGTACATAAATGTGAAAAATGCTACATATTTTTTTTAAGTTAATTTAAATTCTTCAAGTGTTATGTCAGCACTGGTTTTGTTTTGTTCATGTAACACTGTTATAATCCTGTTTCCTTCAATAAAAACTATTTAAAAAACAAGCATGAGACTCCCAATGTGTATTAATGATAGACTCCCTCAGCCTTATTAAATTGTGATTCAGAAAATCGAAAAGGGCTCTATTTAAGCACATAGCATATTTTTTACATACGTTTTTAGTTAGTGAAGACCTTGCTTTTGGATAGAAGTTCACTAACTAAAAACTTCTGTAAACAAAATATGCTATGTGCTTATATAGAGCCCTATTCAATTTGCCGAATCGCATTTAATAAGGCTGCCAGTCATTAGCCCAGCAGGGTCCTTACTAGGATCTGTTTGAATAGACTTCAGGGGTTTTCCAATAGGAAGTAGACACTTCCGTGCTTAGGTTATCACTGCCCAATGATCAACTAAACCACCTGATTGGCTTATTATATCTGAGGAGAGACATTTTATTGGTGCTTCACTGTACAAATATTCCTGTACCATTTAATAAAGAGATAACTGATTAAAAGACGTGTCTGAGCTGTGCTACTGGATCTCCTGGATTATAATAAATAATTATTTACTAAGCATTACCACTCATGTGAAGAGATTTATTCTCCAGAATCCCAAGTACTGTCATGCCTCCTGGTACAATCAGGTGATTGGTGTAGGGGAAATGTCATTGGTGAATTACAGGGTTTAACCAGTAGCACTTCCAGCTGTGGCTCATCTGACACTGTTCCATTACAAATTCTAATAATAATAATAATAGGAATGAAATTCAATATTACCACTGCCAAGTTGTTTAGCTACTGACTTGTGCGACCCTATGGACTCAAACACGCCAGGCACATCTTTTGTCTGTTTGTGCTAATCCATAAGGTTTTCTTGGCAAAGATATTGGAGTGAGTTGCTAGTTAGTTCCTTCTCCAGAGTAGCACACATTGTCTGACCTCTCTGCTATGACCTGTCCATCTTGGGTGACCCTACATGGTATAGCTCACACCTTCACTGAGATAAACAAGGACCTTTACCACAACAAGGTAGCGATACAGAAGAGGCCTTAAGTACAATATACCTTTTAAACACCAATCATCTGTAACCTATAATAAAGTGAGAACCAAATAAAAATGTTATAGATTGGAAAATAAATCCTCCCAAATTATCAAAATCACAAATTAGAGCTACATACTAACCAACAATGGATCCTCGGCCGTATCTGCCAAAAAAGTAATGTTGTACCTTTAATATTTTAACCCATACTATAATGCAATGAAATATCAAATACAAAGTGTGTAAAATCCCTTATCTCATTACTTTGAACTTTTCTTGTCTACAGTCCACCGAGAAATGACATTTAATACAAAAAAGGCAAGGAATATCTCTTTATTCATCTTCACCTTCTGGCACTGCTTTTTATTTTACTATGCTCTTTTCAAGACTAACAGGCTGGCGATGCCCTCAGTGTCAATGGTGTATGAAGGATAAGATGAGAGCAACAGGTATCAGAGTAAAATAAAACTGATACATAAAAGCCACTGATGATACAATATATAAATTCTTTCAATCATGTAGGTCAAGAATGGTTTAATAGATGATCAGAAACATGCTGTGAGCCAAATAGAGTTGAAAAAGATGCTTGACTTTTCTAATGTTATTGCAAGTTATGAATGACAGAATTGCTTATATGAAAATATGTATTGTGTATCTTCTATCCTTGTTTGTAACTAATGGAACACTGTAGTCATAATATTAAAATGTCCTCCTTTGAAGGACTTTACTTGTAAATAGGTGCCATGCTTTAAAATTTGAAAGAAACTATGTAGCTTCATATTTATTACTTTTATATGCAATTCTACTGCTATGGAATTAGTCATTTTATTTTTTTGTGGTTTACTTCTTGAGTTGAGAGACAACTTTGAATGCAGTTGGAAGGTTTCTAAATGAAGCCATGTGTCAGTGCTTTTACAAAGAATAATAAAAAGCTAATTAGTTTACAAGGATAAAATCCATGGCCCATGATTACTGACCATGGATCAGTAAGAGCCGATCACACAATGAAACACGCTGGACTTAGACTGACAACGAACAACCCCTAACTAGGTTAGTTCTCTAGGTCTGGTTACCTACTCAGAGAGCAGCCTCTTTTAGCTCAGTTGTGGTCTTCACAGGGAGAAATATCCTGTAGTATATCAGTCTGGTCTCACCCAATAGAGTAAATCAGCCCCAGAATACCAGGCAATTCTACCCTGAACAGGCGATACAGCAAACCTCAGACATACATTTCTGCCTCTCTGGGGCCCGAAGGCGCTCCTTTCAAGCAACTGCGGACTTCGCAAAATTTACGGACTTACGAGAAACAAATACGAGAAAAAAAAACATTATGACCTCGCAAAAATACGACCTTACCGACCGAGACCTGCGCACATGAAAACATTAAAAACACAATAAATACACACAACAAATACATAAAAAGCTTACCTACAGCAAGGGGGGGGGGCACCCAGGCCCTCAAAAACGGAAGTTACACCTCATTTTCACTCGAAACACAAGAGTTTAGACACCCGAAAATCCCCTAAGCAAGAGAAAAAATGCCCGCCGGAAAAAACGAAAACGAGTCTACAGGACTCTAAAGACGCAAAACACCACCAAACACCTACCGATTTTCCGAAAAAGATGGACGCGATCCAAGAACAAGGACACCAAATCAGCCACAGACGCATACCACACATTAGGCTCCATTTTACTAACTTACACAATGCGGAAATACACAGCTATCCTAACGGATTATCCTCGTGCACGTACACTATTTACACTACACACATTGCTGACACTTACACAGCAGCTCCATAGCCATCAAAACACACATTGTATGCTGCAGCAACATCAAAACAGATTGCCAGGTCTTCTGCACAATGCTTCCTAGGTAAAGTACAGTATATTCATGTATTATTTTATGAATTATTTAATTAGCATTAGCAAAAAAAAAAACGATGCTCATAGCACACAAACAACCAACAGCCTCACAATGAGCGCCGAAGGCTCTCACTGCGAGCCACGCAATGAGCACCGAAGGCACTCAATGCGGGGTTCGCAATGAGCACCGAAGCATCTTGGAACACCAACAAAATTTACCAGCCTTACAATCTTATTTTTGACGGGCAAGTCGCTAGTAATTTCATACTTTCCACAGTATTAGAGACAGCAAAGGTAGATAAATCAATGTACATCATGGAGATCAGTCCTTTTTAGGGTTGGGGGCGGGGAGGTCACCAAACAATACCTTGAAATCAGTTTTGGTTTATTTGCATACTTTTTTTTTCTATTACAGATTACCTTGTACTGCCAATTACTTGCATGTCAGATGTCTCTAAAATGCATTATGTTGTTTTTAACTTGAACATAAACATGAAAAACAGAAATTCAGGGAATGCAGAAATACATATACAGATAAAATTATTGGAACATACTATTGTGTTTTTGGTTTCCTACAAAACATTATCAAAATAAAATATCAGCTAAAGCACATATATGATATAAGGAAAATAAGTAGCTATTAGTGTCTCACGCATTAACTAAAACCAGCTAATGTAAGTCTAGCTCAGTGTGGAAACAAGATGAAATAATCAATGTGAATGCAGTTGAGTCTGCATAAAAGTCAACTTGAATTACCTGAAATGGCCAATGCAAGTGCTTATCGTGATAAATCTATTATTTTGTTTAAATTATATTAAACATATTTGTGCAAAGAAAAGCTTTAACCAGAAAATATCATTTAAAATCTGTTTATCTATCTAACACTCTCCACATCTCTCAGTGTCCTGAGCACTAATGAACAGAAGACAAGCAATCAAACTGAGATAACATTAATTAGGCAGGCTTGGTAACCTGGACAATGCTCACATTGGATATTCAGAGCCTATGGGATTCTAGCTATAACCCCCCTTATCCTACAGTGCATCCTCCAGATTAACAAGCTTTCTTTTTTTCATTGCTCAGGACAATGAAAGATATGGAGAGGGGTACAGCAGCAGGCAATAATAAGGTAAACTGTGTTTTTTATTTTATATTTTCTTGCGAAAAATGTGCTTTGCTGCTGTCTGTACACATATTGTAATGTTAATTAATGGTGAACTAAAAAATATATTTAACATAAAATGCTCTTATACTGATCCTTAAAGAGCTATTACTGTTAGTCTTGTGGGGTCCAAATTAAGTTTGTAAGTGACATTTCTGAGGGGCTGTGATTCTAAAATGTTATCTTTATACAATATTTAAATTTACAATGTGAAATATTAATTATATGCCTGTGCTTTCAAGTGGTTCACATTAACCATGTATCTGGCCACAATTGTCAGGCTTGTGTCTGTTTGTCTTAGACTGTGTGACACTGTAGTCCACAATTAGAGTCACAGATGCCATGTTATTTGGGACTCTGTTTGTTGTTGTTCTGACACTCAGTGAAGTCCGATAACCCTAGGCACATGTATCGCTATGTCTCTGGTCGAGCTTGTCCATAAGGTTATACTGGCAAATATGCTGGAGTGGGTTGCCATTTCCTTCTCCAGTAAACCACAATTTGTCTGACCTCTCTGATTTGACCTCCCGATCTTGGGTGACTGTACATGGTATAGCACACAGCTTCATTAGACACACAATCCCCTTCACCATGACAAGGTAGCAATCCAGAATGGGGGGATGTTTTATATATTACAATACATTTTTTTCCCCAAGGAAAATACATTTTTGTAATTAAATACATTAAAAATATTCGGAATGAAAAGCACAATTTTTTGCAGATCAGACATCCATAAGACTCACTACAACTGTTTCCTGTAGTATATAAGAAGACAGGAGAAAATAACCCTACACTCTCTATATTTAATGTGATCTTTCTACTCTGCTGACTGCTGTGTCCCTAGTGACCCTAAGTCCCCTTGATGTTGTGTATCTGTATTACACCCAGAAACAACTGTCCTGGACCTAGGTCTCTAAGTCGTTTGTTGATCTGAAACTCCCAACATCAGCTTGCAGTGCTTGTTTCATGTCTGTTGACTGCAGAATTTCAGAGCACATTACAGAAACCCGGAAACATGTTGTGATATGTTAATGATCGCAACATCTCAAAAAGATTTTCAAGTAAGCCTACTTTTAACGTGGATATGTTATTGCAATGCTTTTTATGTAAAGTTGTTATAGAGCTACATTATTAAGTTTACATTTTTCCAAACAGGGCTACTAAGATGACAGTTTGAGAACAATGTATTTGTTTTAACTTGCTATATATTTCTAAAAGGACATTTTTTAAATATAATATAATATTAAAATTGGCTATACAATGTACTAGCCATTTTTCTTTACACTTGTAATATTCAGGATTGACTGTGCAACTCATTTATGCTAATGTGCTATTCTGTATGCTAATATGCAGACCAGAGTGCTTGATAAAGGTGGCGAGGGGATCATAATAATTGTTTTTGCCACCATGGAGCTAAATACACGGGCCCTCATTAAATTGCAATTTGGCCAATTGAATAGGGCTCTAAATAAGCATATAACATATTTTTTTAAAGAAGTTTTTACTTAGTAAGCATCTATCAAAAAGCAAGGTTTTCACTAACTAAAAACTTATTTTAAAAAATATGCTTTGTGCTTATTTAGAGCCCTATTCAATCGGCAAAATCGCAATTGAATGAGGGCCACAGACGGTAATTCTCATCAGCACAGTAGAAACCATACTGTTTAGCTCAGGAATGATTCACTTTATAAACAACTGGCTCATACCATGTATAGCTTATTTTGCATACTCTTTAAGAATACCTTTACAAAACTTAATTTTCAGGTGATATAGTCCCTTTAAACTTATGATTTTTTAGATTTTTCCTTTTCAGTTATTGTTCACTTCTGTAGGATTTACAGTAACATCTATATATTTGTTAGTATAATTAAGCTGAGCTTAACGGCAGAGATTAGAAGATATTAGCAGTAATTTACATAATTTTATACCATACGAGAGTAGATAAATGATTACTGATAAAAAAAAATACCCATTACCGTATGATTAAAATTCTGTATCTGCTCTGGATATTCTTGGGTCACATTAGCACATTTGGCTCGATTAGAGAACATAATTTGAAAGGTCCTCATTCTTATTTTTTTTTCAGTTCAAAGAAACTGTCTGATACTGATGCACACACTAACTCTGCCACTATTAGACCCATTTGACTCCTTCTTAATTTATTTTTTTGTTCTGCAACATTTATTGCTACAAGTTAATGTTATCCATTTAATATGAACTTGTTTCACAATGTCACTGCTCTAAATTCGTGTGTAATTTGGTTTTCTGTTTTAAACCTCTTTTCATGACCTTTTTTACACTCCTCAAATTATAACCTCAAGCACTTGGATCTATTATCTTGTAATACATTTCCCTTAAACAAATGATAATTATTAAAATCCCATATTGTATTAATATGCTGGCAATAATGCAAACTAGATTGACGATATACTTTGTAGCCAAAGATGGAGGAGCTCCACACAGTCAGCAAAAGCAAGACCTGGAGCAGACAGCGGCTCACACCATGAGCTTCTTATTGCAAAATGCAGAATTAAACTGAAGAAAAGAGGAAACAAAGTCAGGCCAAGCAGATTCAAAATGAATTGTATCCCCTATGAATATGCATTGAAGGTAAAGAGTAGATTTAGGGACTAGTCACGGAAAAGGATGAATAACTTTGGACAGAAATGTGTGACATTGTTCAGAAAACATCAACAAAGAATATATCCTAAAGAAAGAAAACTAAGAAGGTAGACTAACTGTCTAGTGAGGCCAGAAAATAAGAAAAATATAAGCAAAAAGTATTGGAGATGTAAAGAGATAGAAGAAGATAACATATATGGAAAGTCAAGAGACCTCTTCAAAAAAATTGGGAATCTCAAGTGAACCTTTTATGCCAAAGTGATAAAAGACAAAAATGGTAAGGAATTAACAGAAGCAGATGATAGAAAAGAGAAGATGGCAGGACTACACAGAAGATATGTACAGGAAGGATCTAAACAGTATTGATAACGTCAATAGTTTTTCCAATGAGCTAGAGCCACATATCTTGGAGAGTGAAGTCATATGGGCCATAAGAAGCCTTGCTGATAACAATACTAAAGTAGTTGATGGAATCCCAGCTGAACTGGTCAAAACCTGGAAGATGAAGCAGTGAGAATGTTGCTTGCTTTATGCCAACAAATTTGGAAACCTCAACAATGGCCAGCAGGCTAGAAAAGTTCAGTCTATATAACAATTCCATAAAAAAAGACAGTGTCAAATAATGTTCTAATCATAAAACAATTACATCAATTTCACATGCCTACAAGGTAATGCTTAAGATCTTGCAAGCTCAGCTAAAACAATCAGCCTTATTAAATTGCGATTCGGTAAATTTAATAGGACTCTATTTAAGCATAAAGCATATTTTTTTACAGAAGTTTTTAGTTAGTGAACTTCTATACAAAAGCAAGGTCTGCACTAACTTCTGTAAATAAAATATGCTGTGTGCTTAAATAGAGCCCTATCAAATTTACTGAATCGCAATTTAATAAGGCTGAATATGTGAAAAAAGAGCCACCAGATGTGTAAGCCAGGATTTGCAGAAGCACAAGCGAGCAAATTGCCAAAATCCACTTAACAATTGAGACAGCAAGAGAGTTCCACAAAACAACATTTACTTCTGCCTCATAGACTATTTTAAGCCTTTGACTGTGTGTAACACAATACAATGTGGCTAGTTCTTAAGGAGATGAGAGTGCCAGACCATCTCATCTGCCTGATAAATCTGTATATGGAACAAGAAGCCACGTTCAGAATCAAACATGGAACAAACGAATGGTTCAAGACAGGGAAAGGAGTGCGGAAAAGTTATATATTGTCACCTTATTTAATCTACTTATATGTGTAATACATCATATCTAAGACTGGAAGAATCCAAAGAGTTAATATTGCTGGGAGAAGTATCAACAGCCTTCAATATGTGGAGGATACTATTTTAAAGGCTAAAAATAAGTAGGTGCTAAAGAGCCTATTGATGAGAATGAAAGAAGAGAGTGCAAAAGCTTGCTCAACCTTTAAAAGACGGAGATCATGGAAACGGCAAACTCAGTTCCTGGGAAATAAATGGGAAAGAAGTGGAAGCAGTGACAGATTATATTTTCCTGGGCTCCAATATATTTTCATATAGTGAATGTAGCCATGAAATTACTGTACCTTTTCTTCCTCTGGAGGAAAGCTATGGTAAGTCTAGATAAGCTATTAAAAAGTAATGATATAGAACTATCAACAAAGGTCTGCATTCCTAGTAGTAACATATGAATGTGAGAGCTGAACCATAAAGATGGCTGATCGTTATAGAGTTTACACATTTAAATTGTGGAGCTTAGAGTTTCGTGGACTGCAAGAAGATCCAATCAATCAATACAACTGTAAATCAAGTCAAATGGTTGAATTGGAGACATGATCATAAGGCTGAAATGTAATATTCTGGCCATATAATGAGAAGACAGGATTCTCTAGAGAAAATTATGATGCTGGTAAAGACTGAAGACACATAAAGAAGGCAACAACAGAGGCGGAGATGGATAGATTAGATAATTGATGCAATGAACATGAGCTTGAGGGAGCTCAGAGAGGCAGTGGTTGATAGATGTACCTAGTGTGCTGTGGTCCATATGCTTATAGAGAGACAAAACAACAAAAATGACTAAACAACAACAAAAGGAAGCAAACAATAATCACTGCTGATCAGTAGAACATTTGCTGCTAGGTTGATAATTCAATAGTGTTAAAAGTTATAATATCTCTAGTTGACAATGGCACCAATGCATAGTAAGACTAATCAGTGTAGCCATTTACAATCAAATGAACTAGCAAGCAAATGTAATTAGACAACATTTCTTGAAAAAAGAACATTGCAAGGGATTTAAAGAGTCAAGCTGTGTTGAGCTGTTTAGTCGGACGAAAGTCAACCTTCCCGATGCTGCATCTTATCGATGCCATTGTACTGATTTGAATTCTTGATGTTGGAGAAGAATATAATAGGCCAATTAACTTATTCCACGGTGGTGTTCACCTAGGAACTGTGCTTTTTATGTGTAACAGTTGGCTTTACCCTACTTTAGATGTCAGTGCACAATTTACTTTTTATTTTATGTTAAATACGAGATCTTAAATTAGATTTATGTACTCTTTTATTTCCTTTATTCTTGGCAGCTCTAAAGAACAGGTTTATAAAGAGACATCACTATATAGCTGATTTAGTAGAACATAACATACATAAGTCTCAAAGAAAGTAATGCTTCCTATGCCTTGGAGAAACATAGATTACTAATTGTGTAATGTGACAAGTCAAACTACCTCAGGGCTGCAAATCTGCTACAAAAGAGTGTAGTAAATGCCAAAACACATAGGATACATTATAATGATAGGTGGTAGTATAAGTAAAGATGCAAATATCCGCTATGCATTTTATGCAGAGATTTTAGAAAACATGTAATGAAATTAACAGCAATAGAAAAAAATAGTGATCTATATAGCTAGTATCCTGGGTGCTTAACACCCCTTATTGTATCAAAAAAAGAATATATAGAGAAAAAAAACTTTAATTGGATACTATGGATCCGGAAACTACGCCGTTTAAAATGTATAAAAGAAGAAGACTGTATAATGATACTTAAATAAATGATATGTGTGGATTATGGAATATTTGCATATTGCCTAATCATACCATAGACTATAATACACAATCCTCATAAATCAGAATATACTGATCCTCCTGTTAATACAGGATATACTGATAATCATAGGATTGTGAAAAAGCTTGTGTAAAAAATGTAAGTATCTATATACGGTACGTATAAAAACAAATATACATGGGAAGAGAATCTGATACCTTACAAAATGCTTTGAATTGACTGAAAGCGTGTACAATCTCTAGTGAATGACTCTATAAAGATATCTACAGTGTCTATATAAAGGAGAGAATAGCACTATTGGATAAGAGCAAAACAAAACACATATAGCAGTATAACATTATAACATAAATAAAGCCATAGTGGCAATATACTTGCTGTTCAGTAGTAAAGCTCTCCAATAAGGCTCTCCATAGGCTCTCTGTTACCACTGAGTAGATAGAGTATAAAAATAGAGAAATAAATGAGCCAATATTGTAATAAAAAGAATTCCACTCCAAAGAGTGTTTGAACTTAGCTTTCAGTAGTCTAAGGTTCAGAAAGTTTGGAAAAAATGATGCCAACGGGCCATTTCGTCCCTCCACTGGGACTTCTTCTAATCTTTATACAGTCTTCTTCTTTTATACATTTTAAACGGCGTAGTTTCCGGATCCATAGTATCCAATTAAAGATTTTTTTCTCTATATATTCTTTTTTAAATTAACTGCAAGTTTAATTCATAGAAATGATCTGTGGTCTTTAAAGGCAAAATTGACAGCCTACTTGGACGTCTTCTGGATGTCCATTTTGTCTTTTACAAGTGTAAAACATGTAGACCTTGAATACAAGAGTTGCATATGAAATTATCAGGTGCAAGTAAGAATCATCTTGAAACAGTAAAGTATTTATCTATGGTAAAATAATAAGAATACTGCAGAATATACTGATACCTTTTTATTGAACAGGCAGTTTTACAGTGACAAGCATTCGAGTGATACTCTATTTTTCAAGTTAAAATTAATATTGATTAGATGTAACAAATAATCAATACTTTTTGCTTGAAAATAGTTTTATCTCTTGAAAGCTTTTCATTCTAAAGTATACACTATACTCATATATTACAAATGTATTTTTAGATATTCATGATTACTCCAATCAACTGTATCCTATAAAGGATACAGTTGATTGGAGTAATCATGAATATCTAAAAATACATTTGTAATATATGAAATATATGTAATATATTTGTAATTTTAGGTAAATTCCTCCAGTAACTTGTACATGTAAAATAAAATAATGTTTTCTTTATTTCCAATAGGATTAAATTAAATTAAAATGAAGTCCCCTAGCCTTAGGACAGAGCAGTATTTCCAAAATCAACTGCAAGTATGTTCTTTTAATTTTCTTGAGCCATATAGAAGAACATTTTTTAAGCATTACAGTGCCTGTGAGATACTTTGCTGTATTCAAAATGCACTGTTTCCTATTGGCGGAAATTACCATCACAGATATCAACACTCTCTGTAATAGCTTAGTTAATACCGCATTATGTTGCCTCCTTGGAATTACAATTATACTATTATATATTGTAGCATGAAACATATTCTTTCTACAGTGGACAATTAATTTAATTTGACACACTTCAATGTTTCCTTTCTGAGGCTATTATCATGTTACAATATTTGAGCAAATGAGGTAACTACCTAAAAGTCTAAATGGATTCATAACAATTGTCAGAGCACATCTTTACCTGTTATATTCAGTGCACAGAGCTTAACTAAACACTTAAAAATCATCAAATATAAAGTAAATAAGTCAAACATGCTATCAAATGTCTAAGTTGAAGCTTTTTGGCTTTATTCAATATTGCCCTACATTCCATTTTAGGATAATGTCATCAATGTAACAGCCACTTGTAAATTGCTCCCAATAATTAACTCCACCAAAATACATGTTGACAGACAATCTGAGCCAACACATTGCTGAACCTCTTAGCTATAAATACACTTTTAGACAGCAAAATAATTATGCCATAAAGAAAACTGGTTCATTCTCCTGGCCTTCACACTAATCTTTTGGATTTAAGTATCATCTATATAAGGATGACACTCATATATACTTCTCAGCAACAAATCTATCCCCCTGTATTCTAGAATGAGTTGCAACTGCTTCTCAAGCATATCCTCCTGTATGTCCACCCATCAACTCAAACTCAACATGTCAAAGACTGAACTCCTAATCTTCCCACCCTCTACTACAGCTTCTACTCTCAATGCAACGTGGGCAAGAATGGTTTACGGGCTTGCGTATACAGCCCATAATTTGCGGCATGGTCTAATTGAATAGCTCTGTAGCGCAGCCGACTTTCAAGCCTGCAGCCTTTGCGGGTGTGTTGATGCCGCTACGGGCTTCAAATTTAATAGGACTGTTAATAATCTGATTTGGACAAGTACAAAGATTAGAAGTTTCTTGAGGATAAATTTCATTTGTCTGACACAAATCACTGGTACCACCTTCATGCCTGCTTACAAAGTAATGTTATTAAGATAGACCAAGTAGATTGAAAAGGATCAGATGATATATATCTTATATATTGCTGAGAAAACATTTCTGCTCATCCAAAAACTGAGTCATTAGTTGAAACAGACTTCTCTGAGACTAATAAATCTTAAAGATGTGATATCATAAATCATATATATCTGCTTTAGACAGAGGCAGGCACGCAGACACATTTCTCACTTGGTTGGGACAACACCTTGTGTCAATCCCCAGAGAGCAGGTTCCCAACATCCTTGAGATTTCGGATATGCCCACGCACTAGATGAAGCTATAGAGCAATGAGAAGAGACTGGTCTTTCTTGTCTTAATTATCTGTATAACCCCATACTGGTTTCCTCTATGACCGTTAAGTATCATCTGCTTAAGAAAAACTTTTCAAAAACAAAAACAATTCAGCCATAAAATACTAGCCAGGTCTCTACAGCAAAAAGCATTTTAATATATGCTTTCTGTGTCAGCTTTTCTCTCTATTTTTTCTATATAATTGTCATGTTTTTTTTTTCATAATGCAAACTATTGAGATATAGCATACTCTTATCCACTGTCTAACTTCCAAAAGAATTTAAAAAGTGAAAATTTTGTGACAAAGTCGATCAGACAGTCTATAAGTACATAGTTCAAGTAGTATTAAAACATGCTTATTATCTTTTACAGTCTGAATTATTGTCACCATTTACCTCATTATTTATTGTACTCTGTATGGTGGAGGGCTTCTGTCATTCTTTTGCCCACCATAGCCTAAATTATATTGTTTTTAATAGCCTGTCTACAAAATCCAAAGCCGAGTTAGGTAACGTCAACACTGATAAGATTCACAGTATATTGGCCATCCGTGGGGTGTACAAACTGAAAGCTAAGGAATATCCTAAGGCGTCCTGGTGATATCGCTTAAGCCACCTGCTGCTATTGGGGGAGGACTTATAAGAAGCAACTGGTGCAATTATACCCAAGATCTTTCACACACACTGTGTGGTGCTTTCAGAAATGAGAGAGAAGACATGTCTAGTTTCTGTGCAGAGATACATTTTGATAAT
Source organism: Discoglossus pictus (assembly GCA_027410445.1). Taxonomy (NCBI): domain Eukaryota; kingdom Metazoa; phylum Chordata; class Amphibia; order Anura; family Alytidae; genus Discoglossus; species Discoglossus pictus. Next base: position 163,623,281 of record CM050169.1, read on the forward strand.
TACCAAAATATTTAAGGTTGTAAAGTATTTGGTTAAGTTTATTTTATAATTTTTGTATATAAATTATATATTTTTACATTAAAAAAAACAATGACTGTCTGTGAGTAAGTGTCCTAATTCGTGCAAATTTATCCTATGCTATGTATGGAAGCTGTGTTATAAGGGTAGGGATATGTTAAAAGGAGACATGTATGAAGTGGTATATTATACATATGCATTGATATTATTTTAGTCAATGTATATCTATATTCAAGGTGTGTAAAGTATTAAGCTTCAAGGAAGCAATACACTTTACGTTGCACAATTAGTTTTGACATTACAAAAGTAATTGCTCAATATTTCAACAGAGAAAAAGCTTTCTAGATTGCATGCTAGATGAGCACGCTGTCCTATTGTGTTCACTCGTGCTTTACATTTATTACTGCTGTATTTAAACGAATGCTGCAAAATGAAGTGTTCACATTTAAATTCAACAGAATAGGAAATGGCTTTAGGATGTACATTAATATTGGCATTGGGATCTGTTTTCTCTTGCATAATTGTATTTGAAAATAAACATTAAAGGGAATTTGAATAGAGTAATATGCATTCTTCACCCTTTCCAGTTCTCCTTTACATTGGGAAACTTGTTTTGACAATCATGATCCCACCCTGGGGTGCTTTATTCTCCATGATCCCAGTGATTGACTGATAACTGGCAACATGGGATTTTCACTTTAACACAGAAATGGCAGAGATCATAAATAGTATTTGGATTTGACTCTTGCATGTTTCAGTTTGGGATGTGTTTACAATGTGCTAAATATGTGCTTTTTATTTACTATAAGGATATCTCTAAGGGAGGAATAATCCCATTAACATATCTTTCTTATGACATTTGGCATAAAAGTCCCTGATTGTTGTTGTTTAGTCGTTCAGTCATGTCTGACTCTCTGTGAGAACTATGTTTATATTTTCGGAAATTCTGGCATTTAACGCTGCTTAACAGGACAGCAAAGTAGATAATTTAGGTGATTACTGAAATATAGGAAAAGAAGTGCAAAAACAGAAATATTAAAAGAAAAAAACTATTTATTGTGTAAGTACATAAAATATTACTTTTCTAAACAGAGTGTATGTAACTTCATCAATAAAGAGTCTTCCTCCATGTAAACTAGCCATATAGATAAACCATATCAAATATGTTTATTAGGCCTGTGTGGATCACTATTACTTCCAAAAGTTGGTAAAAAGAAATTGGTGACAATCCCTGATGATGTAATAAATGGTATATTATTATTATTATTTTTTTAGTCTCCCCTCCAGCTCCTCTCTTGACTCTGCTTGGTTAACTCTGTGATGGTTATGGCTGGTATATGCATGAGCCAGACACTAAACAACAATACATGTTTGTATGTAACACACAACTTATAGATGGTAAGTGTAAATGTTGCTTTCTGTCGCTTGCACTGTGCAATAGTAGGTGAGAAGAATTATCAGGGGTTCATGAGAAATGGAAAATGGAAGAAGGCTGCATCTATTTGGAGAAGAGGTAGGACAGAATAAAAGGAACATTTAAAGAAAGAGACAGGGAGCAGATAAAAGTATCAAACAAATAGAGAGAGAGAACATATACGTAGTTGAGCCAAAGATGGTGAAGCAAGGGCACATTAAAATAAAAAGCATTTGTGGAGGACTACAAAGGATAGCATAGGGGATTCTAATTGTAGGTTTGTCATGATTTTGTTTTAGAGTTGTTGTGACTGTATTATCTACAAAGAAAGACTGGAGTGAGAGACAAGTGAAGTCTGTTCTTCAGTGACAATGAAACATTTTGGTTGATAGGTGTTAAATATAGTCCTTTTTATACTGGAATTCTAACCGTATATCCTGACCAGTTAACTTACATCTGACTGCTATAAGAACTCCAAATACACTGGAAACTTATAAGTTAAAGGGTTTATTAACATGCAACAGTAGTGGTGAGATTGGCATCTGAAATACAAGGCTCTACCTATATAATACTAATGTGTGTAAATACTAATGTGTGTATGCAAGAGTGTACAGTATTCCTCCTGATCCCTCTGTTCCTTTCCTAAGATAATTCTACCACCCAGCAAGTCCATTTGGCCAAGTTATACACATCATAGCCACACCCTGGGATTGTCCCAGCCATTCAAATCTTTCATCAGTGAATGACCCCTGGATGTGATTCTTCATTGCACCTTTGCTCCACCTCTTGTCTCTTGAGTTGATTTCCATGCTTTGTGTCCATGATGCAAATTCATCCCTGAGGCTTTTAGTACTGACCATTTGTTGTTTGATCACCAGCAGGGTGTCATTCGGGAAAGTTAGCTTTCCTTATGACAGATAACATCACAGATAACTGGAAATCCACAAGCAAGGCATTCAAGCATATTAACCTCTTCAGTACAGCTTGGTTAATGAATCATATATTTATAACAATAGGTAATGGCAACTATTTTTGTGTCATGAACCTAGGACATTATATTTTTAGAGTATATCCCAGAGTAAATGCAATTATCCACCCACTGGTAATCATACAACTAGTGGCGGAGCTAGTGAATGGAGGGCCCTGGTGCAAAAAAAATGCCCCCCCCCCCCCCCCAAGGTAGAAGGGGCAAACATTATTTTTGACACCCCAGGCCACTCTCCAGTGTATACATAAACTAAATTTTCTTGTAAAAAATGTTTTTGCTGAAAATGTTCCTTTATATAGTGCAGTGGACCCCCCCCCCATCAGAAGCACTATTCACCCCCAACCCCCTCATCAGCAATACCCGCCCTCCCAGGCCCACTCCGCAGCACCATTCACCCTCAACGCCCCCTTCAGCAGCACCATCCACCCCCAACACCTCAGGCTCCCTTAGCAGCACCAATTACTCCCAACCCCTTCTGCAGCCAGAGGCACCCCTTAGCAGCAATGTTTATTACTCAGTTCCCCAGGCCCCCTCAGGAGCACCATACACCCCCCCCCCCCACACCTTCAAATGCCATATTCACCCCTGGGGTCCCCCTCAGCAGCTATAGACACTCCCCAACCCCCATCAGCAATATTCACACCCCATGCCCCTGCAGCAGCACCATTCACCCCAAACATCCACAGGACCTCCTCAGCAGCACCATTCACCCCAACCCCCTCAGCAGCCATATTCATCCCAGGGCTCCAGCAGCAATGTTTACCACTCAAGCCCTCAGGGCCCCATAGCAGCATCACCCCACCCAGAGGAAACATGGCTTCCTTGTTGCATCACCCCCCCCCCCCCCCCGTGCCCCTCAGCAGCCATATTCACCCCAACACACCCAGGCCACCATCAGCAGCACCATTCACCCCGCAACACTCTCAGATGCCATATTCACCCCCTGAATCCCTCAGGGCCCTCTCAGCAGTAATACTCACTCCCCATCCCCCCAGGCTACCCTCCAAAGCAATTTTCATTCCGCACCCCCCAGCCCCACCCCTCAGGAGCATCATTCACTCTCCCCCAAAAAAACTGGTCCCCTTGTCACACCATTCATCCCGTTAACCCCCTCAGCAGCCATATTCACCCCCAGGGCCACCCTTAGCAGCCATATTCAGCCAGAGGGGCCCCCCAGTAGCACCATTCACCCTCAAAATAAAAATCCTGGTCCCCTTCAGGAGCATCATTCCCCCTCAAAACCCCCAGGGCCCCCTGTCACACTATTCACCACCCTCAAGCTCACTTCACTCCCCTCCTCTTGCTTGTGCCTTGCAGTCCTTGTTCCAGATCCTATTGCTCAGAGGTTGGGTATACTTGTCGTGTCAGAGCTTCCTACTGCAGGGGAATGTGACGTCATTAGGAATTCCCCTCCCCTGCAGTAGGAAGCTCTGGCAGGGGAAGGATACCCAACCTGTGATCCAGGACAGGGACTCATAGGCACAAGTAAGGGGGGGGCGGAGTGAATAAAATGCACAGGGCTTGAGGGAGGTGAATCGTGTGACAAGGGGCCCTGAGGGTTTTGAGGGAGTGAATGATGCTGCTCAGAGGCCCCTCACAGAGCAAGGGCCCTAGTGCAATGCACCGACTGCACCAGCGGTAGATCCACCCCTGAATACAACGCATGCCAATCAGGGGGTCTTGTTTGGCTACTCAACCTTGCTATTCTTTAAAATACATTTACATGTTAACCCAATATTGCAATAATAAAATCCTAATACATTGGGATGTGGAGAAACATACAACCAAACATTTTCAATAAATCTAAATGGTTTAGAAACTTTTAATAACTAGGTCCCAATACGCATATGCATTACAAGCGGACGTAATAACTTGCAAAATCAAGCTTTGTTCCTGTGAGATTAACATAAAATGTTTGATGTCTGAAGCAAATAACATCCCTGGTAAGGTTAATTTACTTTTCATTCCGATCCCTGGTGCTCTCCTGTAAGACTAGAATACACACTTTGTTGATCTGCAAAATCTGTATAGCTAAAATATTTTACGCAACTGTAAAAATAAAAATGTATTTTTGTTGTTGTCATTCAATAACAATATTTGCAAAGTGGTCCCATCAATGTTTCCATCCCAGAGGAAATATGTTGCCGTCAGTTAAATGTAGAGCAAGAATTCTTTCAGAACTTCATGATTCATGGGCATTTCTAATCAAATGGTGGCAAGAATAATTTCTAATGCAAATCCTGCATTATTCTGTCAGTATTATTAAAATAACTTCTAAACCATTCCAAGATTAAACCTTTTCATGCCAAGCCAGAAAATTCAGCTCCCTAGCTAACACATGCTTCTTTTATATTTAGCTTTCACATTTTCATCTCTTGTAAATACAGGAGGTTTAATTTCAGTACATGTGAGACTGAAATGTTTAGCAATTCTAATTTGCTTATTATAACATGAAAATGGACATATTTTTTCTTATTTTATTCTGCAAATATGTTTTTAGAGTTATAGTACATTTATTTTGTGGAGGTAAAACAAATAATCTGTTAGTTTCCTAATGTTATGACTAACATTAAAACAGTAAAAGACATGCATGTCATTCATATATGATTATGTGGTAAAGTCACCAAATCCGCCATAATTCTTTCACCGGGTAGAGAGATCTTAGGCAGCTTCTGTAACTTTATAAAACAATCTAAATGCTTCCATTGCTACTGTTGATGCCACCCTGTGGGGTGACAAAGATTCTCTCTCCCATACTCTGGGATTGACTCAATTAAGTATCTCCATGTATGAGGATGTAAACTGAGCACCTGAACTCATTATCACAATAAATAAAATGGTTGAAAATAATTTGATCATTTCAGAAAGATAGTCAGCTGGTTACTGGTCCCAGTTGATTACTTTTGGTCTGTACCAATGGTTCCCAAACTTCTCAGCAGTGACCCACAGAAAGGTCAGGATTTCAGTTTAAAACTATGAACATAGGTGAGGAAACTAAATGATCCATGGCCTGTTAAATACTAATTGACTCACCTGTGTTCACAAACTGTTAAATCAAAACCTTGACCTATCGGGGGGTCATTGAGGAGAGGTTTGGGTACTACTGGTCTGGACAATGCATGACTTCTGGAACAACATTGTAAAAATAAAATTAGACATTATGAGCTTCATTCAATTACAGGCCGCATGTCTGCAGGCTTGAACTCTGCAACAATTACAGAGCGACTCAATTGAACAAACTAGTTACGGGCCGAAAGTCGAAACCGTAAACCATGCAATCGCATGTAGCATTTCAGAGTGTGATCATGATCAATTAAGCAAGGCTGTAACTACCCATTTAGAAAAATCCAATAGAAAAAGAGACCATCATCATTACGGCAGTATAAGATGGAAGTTACATGTCAATCAATAAACGTGTAGAGGTCCCATACGAGATCTGACTCGCAAACCCGCAAAATACAAAATAATAAAAATGAATGCCAAAACTGGTCTAGTCCATGTGCGTGGCCTGATATGTATTAACTCATTGATTCCCAAGATCGATATAACCCCAAAATGAAACATAAAAATACTTTTTTTTTTATTGCCGATTTGCGAGCTTGAGACTGTTGTGCAATTAATTATAATGCCTTTCATCGCTTTCCCCGTCAATTACAGTGCAGTATTGATTTTTTATTTGCATTTAGAGTGCTACGGACATGTCTTTAACCCATTTGCGGGTCCCATCTGGTACCCGTAGGATTTTCTTCTGTATTTACAGTATACTGGTGTGAAAACATTTGTGGGCTTGCTGAATTGTAGCAATTGAATAGCAATTTGCGATTTTAGCAATCATAACTCTTGTGGACGTGAAAGATCAAAGGCTTAGATGGGGTGTAAGTTACAGTTGTAATAACCACAGGGATTTTCAGCCCGTAACCCATAGACCTTTTGCGGCTCCCAGAAAGACGGCAATTAAATAGCATATCAGTGTACAGGCTCCATTACGGCTCCAGTAACTTACAATTTCTCAATTGAATGAGGCCCCATGATTCTTACAGCATTTTTAAGAAACTCTAATAAATAATATATTTCTCTAGATTTATTTGCTTTGCCTACAACTTTCTTTATTTCCCTTTTTCAGAATTGTTCTTCACTTGACATTTTAAAATAAGATTTATGTAAATAAGTAAATATAACCTGCTGAGAAGTCTTCTTTTCATTTTATTTTTTATTTGGTAAATTCAGTTCTTAAGTTTAGTAGTCTACTCACAATCCAAAATATTATGATCACTTGTGTAATGAATTTAATCAAGTTCATTGGTGGGTGAAGATTCACTCAATGAATTTCTGATGCTACAAGCTCATGAGCAATTGAGTTCTTCCAAAGTTCTTCAAAAGGATGATATCAATGGGAGCTACTCTCTCCGTCCACAGTTATAGGTAAAAAATCAAAAAAAGAGAAATAAACCTAAACAGCAACATTATGATCTAATTCGGATGACTGGAGATAAGCAAACAAATATAGGAGTGGCTATTGTACCTGTTTAACTTCATGGCTGGTATTAAAGGAGGGATCCTTTGGAATGTATCTTCTACCTTCCCCATTTTAATTGTAATATATATCTATGTGGACTTTTATATATGTGCCTATTGTCTTTATTATAGTATTGAAAACAACAGCATATAATATACACAAAGAGTGAAATAGATATGACTATAGATATGACTAATAAATGCTGTGAAAATTGATACTTGGGCACAGAGAGAGAGCTAAACTGAACGCCAATGTCATTGACTTCAAAGAAGTGAAACATTTGCAGTAGAGAGAGTAGTCAAGAGTGTAAACACAGTTTTTATTGAGTATTGCAGTAGGGAAATGGAAGAAGTTAAACATACAGAATATATATTTTCTAGATGAGAAAGGAATTTCTTTCTCATGGTTAACAGTAAAGTTATGTAAGTATAGTTGTAAATAATAACAGCATTTATTTGGATTTTCGCTGCAGGAGTATCCAAGTGTATCAGAACAAGGGGGTCAGAGACATAAATTGTAGTCAAAACAGTCCATGGTCAGACAGGCAGAGCAGATTTATAAATGGCAAACTATGTAAAACTTCAATCCAGGTATCAATCTAGAAGGGTAATCCAATAATCAAAAGCCAAGGTCATAAACAGTAAAGGAGGATCAAGACTTACAGAAACGGGAATGCTTAGTCAAGATTAGACCACAACTCAGCAGTGTGTTTGCACTCTGCTGATATTTAAAGCCCATGATCAGGTCAGCTGACACATCATACAGACCCTCAGACAGACCAAACTGGCTGCAGCCAACATCCTTAACAACACCAGACATGAATACGATCTCAAAGAGTTATATACAACACTTGGCAGTTTTCTATCTGAAAAACAGGACCCTGGTACAGTAAGGTTTAGATCTTGTGCTAGCAAGTAAGACAGTGGAGCGATGTGCATGATAATGGTGGAATCAACATACTAAAAAAATAGGGGTTCATTTGGCTGTAGAGGCTTAGCTTTGAATAGCATGGTCATGGCCTAAACCATTCTAAGTAGCCTGTTTGGAAAAATAGCTGGGGATGTAAAAAAGTGTAAATTTATTTATGTTCTAAAAATTCCTACCATAAGGGATGACATGTTGATTCATTTGCATTTTTTTGTGTAACTAAAAAAAATGTAATGCCTCTAACAATAACTCTATTACATTTTACACAGGTACTCTGTAAAGGAGTAAGAAAGAGAACTGAAATTCAGTATGCTGTCATTTTATAACATACGCAACTTTCTTTGATTATGTCATAATAGCCAGCAGACAACTCAGCAAATGACGATGCTGATGCACTTGTACACTGTACAAAGATTTGACTTGACAAGATCTATGAGACAACAGAGTTATGGCCCTATGCTCGCAAATGCTTGAAGCACCTCAGCCTTTGTTCTGCTACCAGCTCATCAAGATTCTATTTATCTTCCTTACAGTCAATATGACAGAAAGATTACTGTGCAAAAAATATATTCAAACCTAAAATGTTATATTTTTATCTTTATTTTAGTTTTTTTTGCATCATAAATATATTTTATAAAAAGTAAAATAGAAAAAAAGCATTTAATGTTAACACAATTTGTTGCAATAAATGTTGAATTGGTATTGTTTTAATATCTACAACCAATAAATGATTTGTCATTACAATAGCTTACTAAGTATAATTTAACAGTCATGTGAAAAAGAGGGTACACACAGTTCCCCCTAGAGTGTCGACAGACCACTAAGTTTTCTTACAGTTTCTTTAAATGTTTTTTTTTCTAAATGCATGTAATGCATTTGAGTTTAAATGAAAACAAGTAACTGCATGAAATACTGAACAAAAATACTTTCATTATGTACCGTTCATTTGTATGATCAAATACAATGTTATTTGCGAGTTCATACAAGCACCTTTTAACTACAGTAAGTTCTGAAGATGAATATTATTTAAATGCATTATTTTTAATGACATATACATGCACATAACATAAAGTACAAAATAACTTAAATGTAAGCAAATGTACCTTATAGTATTTTTTGCGCTGAATACAAATATCTTTTTAGAATTTCTCTATCACGTAAAGATTTTGAGAGGCAGAGATTTTAAGTTTACAGTATTACATATATTTACAATACGTACATAGTAAAGGACTCCTAACCACCCCCCAAAGGAGGAGCTCCCATATTAGTTTTTTTTTGTTTTTTTTACAATGAGGCTTTTCTGTGGCTCTGAAAAGAGGAATATGGGTTTTGCAATCTTGATAGAAGATATTTTTTGATGGCTAAAAATGAGGAACAAGGGTTTCAAATAAGATTTATTTTGATGGATGTCATCACTTAGCATGACTAAAGAGAGCAATTAAGATGTTATTTGAAACAATGGAGCCATGGTATAGTATAAATACTTTTTTTTATTTTTCTTTACTGGTTCAATGTGTTTTTATTTTAATACTTTTAATTAATCTTTTATTTATAAATTAATTTTTATTTAATGTGTAATTATTTTTATTGCTGTAGAGTTTTCAGTAATGACAGACTAGGCTTCAGTATAGTTTTAGGGACTATGGTGACTGCAATGGAATTCATAGGAACTATGGGGTCCTTAAGAAAGCCCAGGGTGAAATTTAGTGATGGCGGCCATTGGGGTTCTCATAGTCCCCTATTGTTAGATATAGTTCTAGGAAATATGATGACTGCAATGGAATTCATAGGAACTATGGGGTCCTTAGGAAAGCTCAGGGCGAAATTTAGTGATGGGGCCATGGGGGTTATCATAGTCGCCCATTGATGGATGAAAGGGATAGCACCTTTGGGGTCCCAATGGACCCTATGGTTTATGGTGGGACTCGATTGTGTCATATATAGGGGCTAGAGCTCAGATGCAAATACCCAAAAAAGTGCGGGGGGTGGCGACCTGTAAGAAGGGAGCATACAAAGATCGGGTCATAAACCATTTTACATTTTATTGATTATTAAGGCCTTCCCTAGGTGTTCATATATATTTATAGGGTTGTGGTGGTGGGAGAAAGTTAGGGTTATTGTGTAGTGTGTTCACATTGTTTAGAGGACCGTGATCCTGTAAGTGACTGCTGTGAAACAACCCCCAGTCTACATGAATGGAAAAATAATGTTTCAATGCAAGTGCCATATAAAGATGTACCTAACTTGCAAAAACAATCACAATGCAAAAACAACCTAGCAAGCCTTGGGAAATGTAATTGAGGACTTATTACAAATAGTGGACCTCAGGTACATGGATGCTACTGCTCTGATGGCTGAATGTGAGAAGGAAATAAAGGGCCTGTTTATGAGGGTGAAAGAAAAACGTGTATACACTGACCTGCTGCTTATGTTAAGTTAATATATATATAAGTTAAGTCAAATATCTCTGCAAATGCACCGCGAATGCGCATGTGCAATGCGCACCATGAGCCTTGTATGCGCATTTCGCACTGCATTGCATGCGCATTGCGTGGCATGAGCCAAGCATGCACATTGCGTGCCTCGAATGGTGCACGAGCATTGCGCCCTGCAAGTGGAGGGAGATGGGGAGAGGGGTGGCGACAGAGGAGAGACAGGGGAGAGGGTGGGAGAGAGAAATGGGGGGAGGAGGGGAGCGAGACAGGGTAGTGGGTAGGAGAGAGACAGGGGAGAGAGACGGGGGAGGGTGGAAGAGAGACAGGGGAGAGAGACAGGGAGAGGGGGGAAAGAAATACGGGAGAGGAGGGAAGAGACACAAAGGAGGGATAGTGGAAGGGAGAGGGGGAAAAAGACACAGGGGAGGGAGAGGAGGAAGAGACACAAGGGTGGGAGAGGGGAGAAGAGAATCAGGGGAGGGAAAGGGGGAAGAGACACAGGTAAGGGAGAGAGGGAAAGAGATACAGGGGAAGGAGAGGGGGAAAGATACACAGGGGAGGAAGAGGGGGAAAGAGACACAGGGGAGGGAGAATAGTGAAAGAGACACAGGGTAGGTTGCAGGGGAAGAGACATAGGGGAGGAAGAGGGGGGAAGTGACACAAGGGAGGGAGAGGGGGAAGAGACACAGGGGAGGGAGGAGGGAGACAGAAGGGAGGGAGAGCGGGCGAGACACAGGGGAGGGAGGAGGAGATACAAGTGAAGGAGAGGGGAGGAAAGATACAGGGGAGGAAGTGGGTGAAAGAGACACATGGTAGATGGGGAGGGAAGATGAGGGGAGGGAGAGGGGGGAAGAGACATAGGGGAGGGAGAGGGGAGGGAAGATAAACAGGGGACTGAGAGGGAGAAGAGACACAGGGGAAAGAGAGGGGGAAGAAGTACAGGGGGGAGAGGGGGAAAGAGGCATGGGGGGAGAGTCACATAAAATATTATCAATTTTGACTGGCAAGTTACTAGTTACTAGATACAGCTGCCAGGAGCTGTGTCAGATCTCAGTATCAGAGTCTACAGTTCATATGAGTGGAATGCTTCTGTGTCTATAATGACTGCAACAAGTCTCCAGTTTTGGCCAACCTTCTGTAAGTCCACTGTTTCACAATCTTTCTAAACCTCTTCAATATCTGTTCTCAAAAATATTATCATTTAGCAACTCATCTTGTCTACTTTAGGACTACATGCTGCTTTACCTACATAGGAAATATTTATTTCAGATAGACACATTTAATTCTTCTCTCAGACCTCATTGCCCAATCCCTGAGTTCACCCATTGATACTGAACCACTGTCACAACTTATCTGGGCCTTGAAAATGCCTAATGAATCTACCCCACAATCTTTATTTTTTTTCTTATTTTGTTTTATTGTATTTCTTATTTATACACTTCCTAATAGAATCAAATTAGAGGAAGAAAATGTCTGTTTTCCTAAAATTATAAACTCTCAAGGATAAGGAATGAATGTAATTTTTGTCACAGTTGTGTTGCTTTTAGGTACCGCAATACAAAAATCAACCTTACAGTAGTAGCAACTGGAAACTTATGTGTACCATAGATCCCTTCTAAGATGTAAATAGCAGGTTAACAAACAAATAATGGCTTCCCATTACAGCATGGTTGCATATAGAAGCTATTATAGAGCTCTATACTATTTGAGTAATGCAAATTGATTTGCTATGTAAAATGGGCTATGGAGCTTTTACCGATACTTTACAAGCAGATTCAATGCTTTTCTTTTTCAATCTTACAGATCTAACCTAGCTTCCATAAACCCAGCTCTCGGCAGTAGCATTGAAGGCACTGGATTACGGGACATTCAAAAAATTAATCCAATCAACTAAATAATACAGAGTTTCTTGCTGCCCCACAGACATAGGAGACAATAGAAAATGGCAAACCAAACAGTGATGGAGAGATAATATATTTGTGAGCTTCATTCTCCAGTGTTGACTGTGTTGTAGATTTTTCAAGTTACCACGAAGGTCCTGGAGGTGGAGGTTTTGTGATCTAGAGAGAGAGTGCTAGAGAACTGAGCTTTGTGAAGTTCAGGTTTATAGTTATTTTACTTATAGTAGCAAATTAAATAATACTTTACACTTTTACAATACACATAAATACTGATAACACATAATATACATACACATAGGGTAATGCTATACATAGATACACATATATCCAGACCACACCATCCATCCCCACCCTATCCTCAACATATACAAAACAAATCAAATGGAACATACATGTTCCACTCATGAATATATAAATATCCACTTTTTAAAATGTATCCTTATTTTTTTTTTGGGATTGTGTTGAAGGGAAGAGCGAGGATGAGAGAAGAGGAATGAGGTGGGAATGAGAAGAGGAGGAGAGGAGAGAGAGTAGGTCCTGGAGTACTGGGAAGGGAGGGAGGGAGTGGAGGGGGAGGAGAGGTATGGAAGGTAAGTAATGAAGAGGAGGGAAGGAGAGGTAAGGAGGTAGTGGGTAGGGGGCAGGGCTTGGTGGGAGGTGAGGTAGATGAAGTTAGGGATTACATCATAGATATATACTGTTAGTTCAGGGTCAGAAGGAAAGGGGCCTGATCCCAGTGATGGTAATGGTGGGAAGGGAAAGGCCTACATGTCAGAGCATGGAGGTCTGGATCCCTGTTCACAGTCAGGAGAACAAGAGGCTGGAGGCAAACACAGGGCCCCTAACTACAGGCTCAGTGAGATGGTGGTACTCCTCAATGCCATCTGTTCCCACACCACTATCCTCATAGGGGGAGTAACGTTAAGTCCAGGCCCAGGACCAATGCCTGGAAGGAGGTAGCAGCTGAGTCACTCGGTTTTGTGTATAGGGATGTGAGGTCTGTAAGGCATTGTTACGATGACAGCCGGGCAAATGTCAGGAGGATGATGGAAATGAAGGCAAGAGCAGCCAAAGCTCCACGTGATGACCCTAGAGTGACTGTAGAGTACAACAAGTGGGATAGGTTACTGGTAATTATGATGGGTGCCTGGACTATCCCCAAAGCTCCTGGTGGCAACACTGAATCCAGCCTCCTAGCCAGGTGACTATCATATACACCAACATACCACCACATGTACATCACACAAATATAGATAATGCCAATGCCATGGAAATGCTGCAAACCAATGAGAGTGAAATGTGAGCTCTATGGATTTCACTAGGGATAGATGGATCATCTAACACTCCTCAAATCCAGGAACCATACATATTCTCATCGGCCAGCAGCATCATATATGTGACAAATAACCGCAGGAAATACCAGATATATATAAAGTTAGTAAACATCCAGTGTGAGACTATGTATGGGTGTGGCCACTGCAGCATATGCAGATACAGACTCTGTAGGGATGGATGTCCAGTGTACTAGCCTATCAAGGAACACTTCTATTCAGCATTTTAATAACTATTGTTGAGATATGTTCACTAATTGGTTAGTATGACACAATGCACAACAGGTTATGCAGAGTGTGTATACACATGTTCTACAGAGGCCAGACCACAGCCAGACCACAGACCATGATCACATTCAGAAAAGCATAGCTTCAGAAAAGCAAATAAATGAACCCTCCAGGTTGGCAGGTGGTCAGAGCCAGAGGTTGGGGTGTCTGCTCAGTCAGAGCCGGATTTACAGAACCATGCCACCTCCTAACAGGATCCATGTCAGGAGGAGGGGCCCAGGAGAGGATCAGATGGCTTGGTAAATGAGGAGGACTCTCAGTTTACATGGATAATGGGGAGACACCACGTGGTGCCAGCGAGTTCCCCCACCCCTCCTTGCCTCCTTCTTCAGCAGGTGCTGCTGCCCCATTGGGGAATGCTTCTCCCTGCAACCCCCCCCCCAACCTAACTAAATGAATTGGTGGCACAGGGATTTGGGCCCTGGTGTCCAGGCAGAGGAGGATATAGGATTTGACCTTCTCAACCTCACCCCTCAGTGACCATCTATTGGTCCAAATGTTAACATAATCTAGCCTGGCTACAGAGTAGAGGATCATGGCCTATGCCATGGGAATATTTTGTAAGCAGAGGCCTACCATACATCACATGGTCTATGATCCTCTTCTCTGTAAACACGTAGGGTTATGTTTAATATTTCACCAATTGATGGTCACTGAGTTGATAAAAGTTGCAGATGTTGCAGTTCTTATTTTTGTTTTTCCCTTATTTTTAATCTTTTTTTTGTTGTTGCTACAATTTAGGTCCCTGAAGGCATCCTCTTCATCTGCAAACAGTGCTACCAAATAACGTGAGTAAAATATATACACATTGATGACATTCCCCAGCAGAATTATCTCACACACCATTAAGTAATCATATCCAGTATCATGTTTGTTGTTAAATTTGACTTACTCTATACCCATTGTCATGATCCTCAGAGAAGAGAAGAGATGCCCTATTCTATACAACTACTGAAGTTGATGCTAAATTGGATGTTAAATTGTTATGATGACATATTTAAAACATTATTGTATTAGCAGTTTATACAAAATCCAGAAGACACAAAAACTATTGAAGATATATAGATCCATTGGAACTGTTATGGATTTCAACAGCAATAAAAGCTGTTCCTGATTATTTTTTATATGCTGATCCCGTGTTCATATTTTGAAATTCTGCATCCAAGGGGATTTTAAGGTCATTGGCCTTGGTGAAGGGACCAAAAAGAACCTGAAAGATCTGCTGGGTAGGTTTGGCCATATCAGCCTTATCAAGCCCAACTGCAGAAAGCAGATCACCATTCCAATGCAGATATGTCGTGAAACTAGAAAAATTCCAACAATAGCATGTTATTCAAAGTCATTCATACATGTGTTAGTTAACCATGTTATGACTTCATCAATATGAGAACAGATATGTGTGTCTGATATAAGTAACAGACATTATGGCTGCTGACCTTTGGTTCCTCTCAGCATTAATGGGATGTGATAATGCATCACAATATCCTAACAATCAGTTTTAATCTGATAATACCTGTATACCAGATGAGTATGATATCCATATGGATAAAATCATATAGAGATGGTGATAGTACTCTCGGCCTACTGACTATGGTCACATGTAAGCATTCTTTGTGAGATGCCACATCGTTACTTATGGTGATGGAAAGTAATTTCTTATGACAGATTCAAAATGGTTTCCCCTCTGGATTAAGTTTAGGTAAGTTGGTTCACTGCTCAGTATTTACTACTGTACTGTTCATAAAGATTTTTTCTCCATTTCTGCTTTTTTTTAGATTAAACACACTGTATGTATAAATTGGATAACATAATCCATAAGTTAATGTATCTGAGTAATGAAGCAGATGAAGACATGATGTATGTGCTATGCTCATTACTGGTTACTTCTATTATATGGAATGTGGAATAATGAGGTTTTTAATTATTCAATTATAGTTACTTTGGTGTAATGACCACATTGAATGTAGTAGATGGTATGCATCATTATTATAAAGTATTACCTTTACCCCTTAGGTTTTTCAATTTTTTTTCAGCCTTTTGTCCTTTCAGATTACACACCACACCTCTGATATTAGTGCATGGTCGGATATGACTGTGCTCTGTGTATATAATAAATGATGATATTGTTATACCATTATCCGTGTTTCTCATGGTTAACGATTTGGGACATCAACATAAATAAAAATTGCTTAACAATTATGTTTTAGGTTATTGGTCATCATCCTGTATACCCATCTCTTCATGCATTTGATGATTCCAGAACATTACAGTGACACAGGAAAGGCTTACAAGTGATCAAATGTATTAAGATATCCATATATTATTATATATGGGATCATGCACTTATTTAAATGCTATTATCATTATTTAAAAGGCATGCAGGAACATCATCATTAGTGATTATTAATACTTCATACTGATAAATATACATTGTGACACTGTTGCGGCTCACCATTTAATTTAAGGGTTGTTAATCATCTGACATGTCTGACATGTAATAATTCATTGATACATTAAGACTAGCACTAATGGACACATCATTATTGGCATATATTTTGCCACAAGAACTGCAATGATGATGGACTCACCAGGACAAGTGTACCCATGTTCCTCTCCACGGCCTCCTTTCGTGAGTGTGTAGGCCTTCCTTCAGGACATTTTTGTAACACCCCTTGTTATGATATGTACCTATAAACCCATGTCCCTGTGCCTATAACACTCTGTTTCTTACATGCTCCATGGTGTTCACCTCCCCTACTTATCCACCATTGTTGTCAGCAAGACCTCTGTTTAAGGCCTCATGCTGCCCATGATGACATATATCACCACCCCAGTGTATGAGACACATGTTTATTGTGTAGATAACATACCTCCCCATGGATGTGAGGTCGATGATCTCTTTCAGTAATTTGATGTGATAATGATCACTACTGTTGCTGAGTATTGTTTGGGGTGTGTCTATCTCTTTAGTAATGAGGTCTTCATAGCAGCTGCTCTGGTCCATGTGTGTTTGTTGATTGGTATTACCTCTTGCGTACTGTCGTTATGTTCCCCTGGATATTGTAATATGTCATGTGGTGGTGTGATATTGCCAGTAGTTGCTGTTCCATTATATATGTGATGAGTCAAACATATTAATGTATATAAATATATAATTTCAGTTTTCACATTTGTGCTTCTGTCATTGTAACATCTTATATCTAATGGAGTTATATGATCTATGAGGCTATTTATTAATGTGCTGTCTCTTTAACCAATTTATCCAGCTGTGAGCACAACCTTTTCTATTTCCATATGTATGAGTCAGATGTGGAATTTTAATTGTTTTTAATTGCACTCATGTGCCGATAGCAATGTACAGCATTCTTTTTAGATGATATTACCTGCTTTGTATTGTTTTTGAGTGCTGTATTGTCTCTTTAACTGCTGCTCCGGCTCTCAGAAATGGTTCTAAAATCATTTGCGAGTGCTATATATTACCCATACATTTTGCTTCAGGTTTTTGATGTTATGGTTCTGAGTGCTTAGTAAAGCCTTAATTGAATAGGGTTTTGTGGAAGGAGTGCTATTTTGTCAGTGAAAAAATCAATGGAAAAGTTTGCTGTAACTTGCGGCTTTGTCTTGCCGTAGTCATCAGGTGTAGTTTTCTCGCAATCATGCTGCGATGGGTGAACAGAATAACTAGGGATATTTACGTTGCTCTTTTTGACAGTGTAACTTTTCATATATAGGGAATAGAATACGACTCAAAATTTTTAAAAGTTTCTTTGCTGATAATCAAGCTAGATCCTCCAAAGATGTGGGACATTAAACCATTTCACTGTCAGAATGACTCCTAAATCAGTTTTATTATAATGCTCCTGAAAGTGAAGGTGTTAAGCACCAAATACTTACCAACTATCAACTATAATTTTATTTTGTTTTACAGTTTTCCATGCATTATATTAATTCCAGTTTTCACTGTGGTTTAAATTATAAAGTACTTTTAAATGACAATTCAGGAATAATCACATATATAGTTGTGGGCGTACGAGTTGTTGCTAACGCTGCGGGCTCGCGTAGCGAGCCCGCGGCCCTCGCGAAGCGAGGGCACTGTGCCAGGTTCTCAGTTGCTGGCATGGAGCGCCGCAGGCGCTCCATGCCAGCACCTGAGGACCTCGCAAAGCGAGGTCTTCAGTTGCAGCAACTGCGACCCTTGCAAAAAAAAGTTTACGTCGCAACACATTACGACACTCGCAAACAACATACGACACACGTTCACACAAATTACGACACTCGCAAACAACATACGACACACGTTCACACACATTACGGCCTCGCAACACTCGGACGCAACTCGCGAACATTACAAAATTACAAACACAATACATACACACAGCACATACATAAAAACCTTACCTACACAAACAGGAAGCACCCAGGACCTCAAAAATGCAACTTACAACTTAATTGCACTCAAAATAAAAGAGTTTAGACAATAAATAGTTTGTTAAGCGACACAAAAAATGGCCGACGAATAAAACGAAAACGAGGCTACACACGCAAACACCATACGAGACACGTTACCACACATTACGACTTCGCAAACATCGGACGCAACACGCCGACATACAAACATTTAAAACTTAACAAAGACACACAACAAACACATAAAAAGCTTACCTACAGCAAGAGGAACCAGCCAGCACCTCAAAAAAACAAGTTACACCTACATTTTAATCAAAATAAAACACTTTAGACACTAATACCATCGCTAAGCGAGAGAAAAAATGGCCGACGAACAAAACGAAAACGAGGCTTCAGACGTAACTATACTACACTTACTCGCAATAATGAAACACATACTATGCGGAACGTATCACAATCATATTAAACACCATTTTGAACAGTAATACGCAGAAAATGGCGGATGGAACGCAAATTCTAAGCTGGAACGCAAATAGCGCATGCGTATTGCGTTCTAACGGTCTCACTTTCCAGAACTTTCTACAAGTTTATAAATACTGCCTATTTCAAACAAAAAAATACATTTCTCCTCAGGTGATGAACGGAGTGACTTCTGAGATAACTGCTGATTTTACTTAAGAAGACAATTCTTTACTAATTTACTACTTTGCATTGTGCAAATTACAACTGAGAGGTAAGTTATAATATATTACATTTTATTATCAGGACAGGTCAAACAAATAAAAAAATAAACTAGGATTTATGTAGTCATCATGTATGGCACATTTATGTGTATAGGCTCCAAAAAAAATACGGTTCATTTAACAAAACAACAAAAAAACATAATTCAATATTAAACAGAGGTTTATGTATACTGACATGTGACACGCACATATATGTCTATAATGTATAGTGACATCTGACACGCACATATATGTCTATAATTTATAGTGACATCTGACACGCACATATATGTCTATAATGTATAGTGACATCTGACACGCACATTTCTGTGTATTGCCCCTTCATAGTGACATGTGACACGGACATATATGTGTATAATGTATAGTCACATCTGACACACACATTTATGTGTATTGCCCCTTCATAGTGACATGTGACACGCACGTATATGTGTATAATGTATAGTGACATGTGACACGCACATTTATGTGTATTGCCAATGCAACAAAATTAGCTTAAAACAAAATCAGTAAACAACTACATTTAAATGACATTATATGTCATGTATACTGATATGTCACACGCACATATATGTATATCATCTATAGTTACATCTCACACACAGACATTTATATGTGTTGGAAAAAAAAAATATAAGGTTAATTTAACCATTTAAATATGAGTCATGTATACTGATATGTCACATGTACACAAAATAATTACATTAAACTATGGAATGTGCTTCATGTATGTGACATATGTGTGTAGCCCCCAACAAAAAATAAGGATAATTGAAAAAAATTACACAACTATATTTAAATTACATTCCTTTACTGCAATTCAATAGATCATATAAAGCTGAATCGTTTTATTTCTTTGAATATTCAAACAGACTCTGCATCAATAGCGTCTCTCAACAATTTGCACCGTGCACTGTGAAGCACAATCCCTTTTAAAGAACACCAACAAAGAAGAAGAGGTAAGATACAACAAGACATTACATGCTCAAAAGGCCATGCTTTGCTAGATGAAAATTTATAAATATACAAATAACTATTTCACTTTCTTTTTCAAACAGACACTACAAGAAGACCGGCGGATTAAGATTGGCAGGAGGGGACCGTCTGTCATTCAAAACTTCAATCAAGGTAAAGTATTAAGTATAAACAAGAAATAACCATGAGCCTTATTCAATTGCGACTTCCTCAATTGAATAGGGCTCTATATAAGCACATAACATATTTTTTATACAGAACTTTTTAGTTACTGAATTTCTAACCACAATCAAGGTTTTCAATAACTAAAAAATTTGCTCAATAAATATGTTATGTGATTATATAGAGCCCTCTTCAATTGGCAAAATTGCAATTCAATGAGGACCTATATATCTTTAATGGCCAAGGGCCTCACTCAAATGTGATTTGCCCATTTCAATAGGGCTCTATATAAGCACAGAGCATATTTTTTAAAGGAAATTTTTCTTTTGTGAACACGTTGCTTTTGGATACAAGTTCACTAAATACAAAATTCCGTTACAAAATATGCTCTGTGCTGATATTGAGCTCTATTCCATTGGCCAAAACACAATTGAATGAGGAGCTCACAATATAACAAATGCAGTAACCAAAGGCCCTCATTCAATTGCTATTTTGCACAATTAAATATGGCTATAAATAAGCACTTTTAGGCCCTTATTCTATTTTAACAAATATATGTGATGTGCTTATTTACAACCCTATTCAAATTTCTACATTGCAATTCAATGACGGCCTTAGAGTACTATTACATTGTAAAAAATGCAATTGAATGAGGGGCAAACTATGCAACATATGGTACACACAAAGGCCCTCATTCAATTGCAATTTGCCCAATTCAATAGGGCTCTAAATAACAACATAACAATTTCTTTAAAATAAGGTTTGAGTTACTAAAAAGATATCAAAAATAAAGTTTTTCAATGACTAAAAACTTATTTCAAAAAATATGCTATGTGCTTATTTAGGGCACGATTCAATTAGCCAAATCGCAATTGAATGAGACACAAACTGCTACACACAAAACAGAATTTCTTATTCAATGTTTAACAACCTATAAGCCTTACAAAGAAGCAAAAATAAGAATAACAAAAGTGTTGTGCACCTAATTTCATTGTACAAAAAATCACACAAACTCATAGCAAACTACATTAACATTCTTCTTTAATGTTTAACAACCTATAACAAGTACAATCAAGAAGAAATAAGTTTTGCACAAGTGCTGCGCACCAAACAGGATTGTCAAAAACTAACACAAACACATAGCAAACTACATTAATTATATTATTTCATGTTTCACTAACTATAAGCATCCCAATAAAGTTAAATAAGTATACCACAAGTGGTGTGCACAAAACAGGATTGTACAAAAAATAACATAAACACATCTTATTTAATATATTACAACCCACAAGCCTTACTAAGAACCTTCAATAAGAATAACAAAAGTTGTCGGATTGTACAGAAAGTTAAAAAAAAACAAAGATAGAAAAAAATAACCATAACTCATACAATACAGTCAAATTAATACATTTTTTAATTATTTAAAAGACATTTCACTCAAACAACATTTTCTATTTTATATTACAACAGATACTGCGTGAAGACAATCGGACGAGGACTTTTTCCACAGGACCGGACCATCGGACGAGGACTCGGACTAGACCAGCAGACGAGGAATTTCAACACAGGACCAGACCAGCAGACGAGGAATTTCAACACAGGACCAGACCATCGGACGAGGACTTTCACCAACGGACCACAACATCGGACGAGGGATATCGCCACAGGACCACAACATCGGACGAGGGCTATCGCCACAGGACCACACCATCGGACGAGGACTTCCAACAGAGGACCACACCATTGGACAACGATTTGGAACCGAGGACCAACAAACATTCGGATTTAAATCACACTTCTACCAAGGTAAAGTATAATAAGTACTAAAGTATAAAACTAAAGAAACTGCTTTCAGTTGCATCTGTGTCAACAGAAAAATACAATAATTAATTTACTATCTCCCTTATTTTATTTAAATTGCTACTATGCAATACATAGTTCAATAACCACATCACTTTTTTTTTTAGCAAAGAAGTTTTGCAGTGGTAAATATCTATCCACAAACAACGTTTTTAATAAATAAAACCATTATTTGAAAAAAATATGTTACATGCTTATTTACAGCAGGATTCCATTGGCCAAATTCTTAGCCAGTGAGGACAGGAATTATAAATTTAACTAAATATAAATGATACATTAATGATTTGCCTTTTAATTCACCAATTGTGCACAAGAATCTTTAACAGGAATTACAATTTTAAATATACACAATTACATTTATTTTTTTTCCTTTACAGATTAATATGGCTGATAACGAGACCAAAGAAGAGAAGAAAAGACGTCAAACTAGAGAAAGACAAGAGAGATGGGCCGCCCAGCAGACACCGGAGGAGAAAGAAATTAGACGAGAAAAAGAACGCAAAAGACTTGCAAATAAAAGAATATCAGCTGCAAAAATGAAAGATACAACCAAAAAAAATAAAAAAATAATAAAGCATTTACAAACTGTTCCTAAAACATCAGATGACATTTTACAACATACCAGTCAAGACAGACCAAAAAAAGCAACTACAAAAACAAAGCATTTACAAACTCTTACTAAAAACTTACAGGACATTTCAACCAAACAAGTCCAACATATACCAAGAAAATCTACGAAAAAAACTAAACATTTAGAACCTGTTGTTGAAACATTTCATGACTTTTCATCTGATGAATATGAAAGTCAACATCCAATATGCTTTGCAAATTGTCCTTTACTGAAGTCTTTAGCAGTAGAGGTTCATAGTTGTGGGGACATGACTACTCAATGTCAATTTTGTGAGGCTTATTATTTTAAACAGGAGAGACCCCGAGATGGACAATTTATTAGTTGTTGTCAAAAAGGAAAGTTCAAACTTCCACAACGGAAACAATTTCCAACCTATTTACAAAATATTATGACTGAACCTACTTTTCCAAATTACAAAAATTTTAAGACAAACATAAGATCCTACAATAGTGCCATATCATTTGCATCTATGGGGGCAACATTGGCTGCTAATGTACCAGGACATGGTCCTTACTGTTTTAAAGTCCAAGGACAAATTTATCATCGGACTTCACATTTACATCCAGAGGAAGGAGAGCAAAGAAAATTCGCTCAACTATATGTCCTAGATACAATGGAAGCTGTTGACCAACGTATGCAGATGGAAGAAAATAAAAAATGCTTACCCAGTGTTTTTATAGAACTAAATAACATTATGGACAACAATCCCTACAGTAAAGCTTACAAAAAATTGGCAGAAGTAGAAAATGAACAACTACTTCATGCACAAAGACATCAATTACCCATGCCAAAGGTTAATATGGTGCTTAAAAGAGACAGACATACTGATAAACGTCGTTATAACTTGCCAACATCAAATGAGGTTGCAATGGTCTTTCAGAATGATGAAGGAGAACCACCATTTCAAAGAGACATTAGAGTATATCCCAGAAATGAGGACCAACCATTTATTAATATTAATATCTTAAGTCCAAATTTAGATCCAATGACATATCCCATCTTTTTCCCACACGGAGAAGCAGGTTGGCAACCAAAATTAACCCTTCCCAGTTACCCAAATGCTAAAGCCAGAATCCGAAATAATGTTTCTATGCTTGAATTTAAAGTTGCTCAAATTGCCATTAGAGATGAATTTAATCCAATTTTATGTGGTGGGAAACTAACACAACAATGGATTATTGATTCATATTTGCAAGTTGAGGCAAATAATTTAAACTTTATAAAATATCAACAAGATAAACTACGTGTAGAACAATATTGTGGACTCATGGACTATGTTGCTGACGTGGCTACAAGCAGAGACATGACAGCTGGCAAAGCCATCATTTTACCATCTTCCTTTCAAGGATCTCCTCGAAATATGAGAGAAAGATACAATGATGCTATGGCTATTGTGACAAAATTTGGAAAACCAGATTTATTTGTGACATTTACATGTAATCCACAATGGCCAGAAATTAATCAAAATCTACTTCTTGGACAAAGTGCTTCAGATCGACCAGATTTAGTAGCCAGAGTTTTTAAGATAAAATTAAATGAATTAATACGTGACTTCACTATAAATCAGTTATTTGGCAAATGTCTTGCTTATGTATATACCATTGAATTTCAAAAAAGAGGCCTTCCACATGCACATCTTCTCATAATACTTAAAGAGAAAGATAAATTAGATACTTCGGAAAAAGTGGATGCAGTCATAGTTGCTGAACTACCAGATCCAGAACTATATGGTAGACTATATGAGATTGTTACTCATCGCATGATTCATGGACCCTGTGGTGACCTTAATCCACAATCACCATGTATGGAAAATAATAAATGTTCCAAAGAATTTCCAAAAGATTATAGAGACAAAACCTATGCCAATTGTGATGGATATCCACTTTATAAAAGAAGAGAAGGAGATAGTGCCATTATTCGTGGAAAAAAAGTGGACAATAGATATGTAGTACCCTACAATCCACATTTACTCATGAAGTACAATGCCCACATCAACGTAGAAGCCTGCACTTCCATCAAATCCATTAAATATGTCTACAAATATATTTAAAAAAGGTTACGATGCAGCTACTGTAGTCGTCAAAAGTGCAGACAACCCTGAAAGTAGTGAGTTAGTACATGATGAACTTGCATCTCATGTAGATGCTCGCTATGTTAGTGCGCCAGAAGCTATGTGGCGGCTTTTAAAATTTGAAATGCATGATAGATCACATGCAGTATATAGGTTAGCAGTAC
This sequence comes from Discoglossus pictus, assembly GCA_027410445.1. Taxonomy (NCBI): domain Eukaryota; kingdom Metazoa; phylum Chordata; class Amphibia; order Anura; family Alytidae; genus Discoglossus; species Discoglossus pictus. Next base: position 163,648,112 of record CM050169.1, read on the forward strand.
ATTTGCCACAACGACATTTAGTCTATTTCCATGCTGGAAATGAAATGAATGCATTGGCCCAAAGTGAAGATCGTCACACTACACTAACTGCATGGTTTGCATTAAATTCCACTGATGCTCAAGCAACACAATACTTATATATTGAAATTCCATATCACTATGTTTTTGTGAATGGATTATGGAGAGCAAGAAAAACCAAAGGCAATAAAATAATTCCACGAATTTACACAGTCAGTCCAAGAGATGTTGAACGATTTTGCTTACGGATATTACTTTGAAATGTTCCAGGAGCACAAAGTTTTGAACAATTAAGAACTGTTAATGACATTGTATATGAATCCTTCCATTTAGCTGCAAGAAATAGAAACTTACTCGCTGATGATACAGAGTGGGAAAGATGTTTAGAAGAAGCAGCACAATGTCAAATGCCACGACAGATGAGAGAACAATTTGCTTTTATTTGTATCTTCTCAAATGCTCCAAATGCATTAGCTTTGTGGGAGACTTTTAAAAGTAATATGGCTGAAGACTTTATGCGACGATACAATGAACCCATTGCACACTTAAAAGCTTTAATGGAAATTCAAGAAGTCTTTTTAACTCATGCATTAAATTGTGCAAGTTTTAATTTGCCTGATCCAGGTCTAATAGATGACATTAACTTTGAAGACTATGACATTCAACTACAAGCAGAAAGAACAGAAGAAAGACTTGCAACTTTAAATACACTACAATTGCAAGCATTTCATGCCATTAAAAATGCAATAGATGATGACATGGTGACAGAGCGTTATTTCTATCTTGATGGACCTGGCGGATCAGGGAAAACATATTTGTACAATTTATTAATGAGTTCAGTACGAGCACAAGGACAAATAGCAATGGCGTTTGCCACTACTGGAATTGCTGCACTTTTATTAGAAGGTGGAAGAACTGTTCATAGTGGATTTAAACTGCCAGTGCCTATTTTGGAAAATTCAGTGTCAGATATTCGCATGACATCCTTACAAGCAAAGAAATTGAAGAAATGTAAATTAATTATAATAGATGAGGCCACAATGATGTCATGCTATGCCCTCCAATGTATTGACCGTTTGCTTCGTGAAGTCATGGATAATATTTTTCCATTTGGTGGAAAGGTAATTTTGTTGGGTGGCGATTTTAGACAAACATTACCTGTCGTTGTACATGGAAATCGAACAGACATTATTGAAACATGTATAAAGTCAAGTACAGTATGGAAACATTTTACCCATCTTCAACTGCAACAAAATATGAGATCAGAAGGCCAAACTGATTTCAATGATTGGCTTATTAAAATTGGAGAAGGCAGAACAGAAAAAATACTACATTTACCTGACGACACTGTAGAGATCCCACCTCATATGATTTGTCAACAAGATATTATATCGGCTATATTTGAAGGGAGCATAAATAACGAAGAATATTCTGAGCTTGCCAACCAAGTTATACTGACGTGTAAAAATAAAGATGCATTAATACTCAATAATGAAATCTTAAAAAAAATTAATGCACCACAAAGAAATTATCACAGTGCTGATTCTGTACTTGCTGATGACAATGAAAGTCAGGCAAACTTTTCAACTGAATTCATTAACTCTTTAACTCCTTCTGGAATGCCACCACATATTTTGCAGCTAAAGAAAGGTGCAATTATCATGTTACTGCGAAATATGAACCCCAAAAAAGGCCTATGCAATGGCACAAGATTAATTGTTCAACAATTAAAGCACCATTTTATAGATGCTGAAATTTTAACTGGGACCCATAAAGGAGAGAGAGTTTTCATACCAAGAATAGATTTAGCACCAAGTGAAAGTAGTCTCCCTTTTATACTTCAAAGAAGACAATTTCACATTATTATGGCATTTGCCATGACCATTAATAAATCACAAGGTCAAACTTTCAAATCTGTGGGTATTTACTTTGAAGAACCAGTTTTTGCACATGGTCAATTGTACGTTGCGTTGTCACGGTGCAAAAATCCACAGGCTATTAAAGTTTACATTGAAAACAATGAAAGTCAAGGTGATTTATTACAAGATGGACGTATTTTTACTAAAAACATTGTCTACTATGAAGTACTATAACTTTGCAGGATACAAATTCAAGATGCAAACATGTTTTAAAACCATTGCAAAATACATAACAATTAGTTGTTTAATTCAGTCATAATTAATGAAAGTACTGTTTAGGAATGATTCGCCTCACAAAATACTTGCCTTGCATTGTTAGTAAAAATTATGTTAAAATGTTAAGTCACTATGTTAATGTTTATAATGTTACAAGTTTAAAAAATATATTTGCAAGTTATTTCATTCAACAGATTACAAAGTGGATGTTAACAGGTCAAGCACCTTTTAAGTCACAATGTAAATATTGTCTGTTATCTTAAGATTACTAACTACATTAATGTTTATCGCCAGTTTATGTGCTCAGTAATGAATTACTTTAATTACGTACGTTTTAAGCAGAGTTTTACTGTATGCCTTCCTCTACATTCAATGTATATTCAAGTTAACAATTATTGTCATAGAAATTGCATGTTAATACTGATTAATTTAAAGGTCAATTGTTTTTACATTCAAATGTTAATACTTTTAATAAAAAATTAGGTTACAAAATGTATTCACTATGTTACTGTTTATAATGTTCAAAATTATACAAATGTTTTGTCAACTTCTAAACTTACATAAAAAATAAAGTTAAAGTTTCAAAATATATACTTTTAAGGTTATTGCTTACATATATTTTAAACTTCATGTTAAAATTCGCAACGTTTCAAGAAGGCTTTTTACTTTTTGCTTTCCTATTCATTCAATGTATATTAAAGTTAACAATTCTTCAGATACAAATTACATTTTAAAAAACCATTACATCAACATTTTACAAAAATACACGTTCATATTAAAATACTTACAAGTGTCAAAAATATATGTTAATAACTAAACAACTTGACAAACATATACATCACATTGCCGTCATTTTTTGACGGGCAAGTCGCTAGTCTAATTATAATCCTGATTTGTAAAACATTTAGGATTGACCATACTCTTGCTTAGTAATATCTAAATTTAAGGGATTTGTTCAGTAATAAAAAATAATTTCTTCATAACTGGAAAACAAATTTGAAGCAGCTGTTTGCTTTAAGCTCCATCCACGAATCTCTTGTTCCTATGAATGAGCAACGCCATAAGCAACAGTGTAGCTGTGCAAGGTCCCAAATGTGAAACTAATGAATAGAAACAGGAAGTTTATGGGAGGAGCTTGAAGCCTATTAGTTTTCTTTTTTCAATTAATGTTAATTGAGAAAAGAATGAATATGATAGCTCTTAAATTGAGTTTCAAGAGGTGACGATTTTCATCTTATATTACATATGATAGATTACCGTACTTCAATTAAGTGCAACAAGAAATCTGGGTCCTTTTCTGTAAGCTATTTAAACTACACATTCCCTTGCTACAATTTTTTTTTTTAACACTTATTATACACTCAACAGCCTATTATATAAAATTACCACTATACAATTAAATAATGTATATGTTTGAAACATGTACAGTAAATCTGACTAAATGTTTAGTTAGGCAGGGAAAAAGCCCTCAAGCTAGTTTTTTATCTGAAAACAAATTGATGCCTCTGCTTAATCCTGGAGATATCCATGATCCTGTAGCAAAGGTTGTATTTCTGAGAGCGGAATGTACATTTTAGAAGAGGAGGCCTTACATGTAAATTGTGTGCTGGGTAATATACAATATCTAACAAACTCTTCTCACCTCACCCTCCAGTGACAGATAAAAACACAAATAAATGGAATAGAAACAAACACTCTAATTTTGATATATGAGCCAAAGCAAAATGTCTAATAACTAGGCAGTTACCTTACCAATATGTATAGTGCTACAGAATATGTTGGCGCATTACAAATAAAAAATAATAATAATATTAATACCAATAGGAAAATATGAACTACATGAAACAATTAAATATCAGAAAATATCAAAATCAAATCATAAATGTAACATAAAATAACAAAATCAATTCCAATATTTTCATAATCTCGGTTCTTAAATAGATACTACTATATGGTTATAAGGGGTGCATTGTTTGAGGAAGGAATACTATTGCAGCAGATACACTCACTTTTATTTTACTCACATACTACTCATATATCATCAACTTAGAAAGCTTACATGTGTTTAGGCAATCCACTTACTGTGTGTGTGTGTGAGAGGGGGGGGGGGGATATCAGTCACCTCAATGCAGTCACATGATTAGATGTTTATGTTAAGAATATTTTTTGTGTGGACATGGGTGAGTCTTTGGGATTGGACTTAAATGATATGTAGGGATTCACTTATATTATATTATTTTGAACTTTAGTGGAGCTGCCATTTTGGTTATACTTTTGATTAATTGCAGTGTAATTTATGGTAACCTTCTCTTAATTAGCCTTTAGATGAGGAAGTATAAATAGGAAGTTTAGGGATGTCTATTAATTTATAAAACAAAGCCACGAGGGAATCCTTTATACGTAAAGTCTTCACAAATTCTGAAATGTCTCTAAAAATATTTTATTTTAATAGCTTTTACAGCTGCTAATGTTAGTTTGTTACATACTTCAGAAATAAGTGCAGTTTTTCTTGAACTACATATTTTCTAATCTTCCTGTCTCTGCTAACCTTCTAACATATAGCTTACTATCTTACATTTTTGCTAGTGCTAGACTAGTGCTGTTAGTATGGGAAATAAATCTGCAATTATCAACGTACATGCATTGTAAGTCCTAATGGGATATTATTGTTTTCAATGTAAAAGCTCAATGCCTCAGTTTAATAGCTATTAACATATCATTGGCAAATAGCTAATTGTGAATTTGAAAATACCAGAATCACAATTAAAGCATCTGACCCAGAAATAAAGAACGAGCAGCTCATCAAACTAAATTTGTGCTGAAGGATGAAAACATACTGAAAACATTAAAAATGCTCATCACATAGTTGTGCGATAAAGTAATAGATAAAAATAACTACATGCTGCAAGAAAAGACCAGCTTGGTTGTATGCAAATAAAGCACTTGACCTTTTAATAGTAACTTTCATCTTGTAAGCACTAGGCTCTGGGTAAAATTAACACCAATTTGAAAGAAGTTACTTTTAGAATAAAAAAGGAAGATAATCAATCTGCTTTTGCATGTAATTAAGCTGTGTAATTGTAAATCCTATTAGTATTACATTCTGTAGAATTGACACATGGTTTTAGAGTGTGCTTCAAAAGGGATTTATATTTGATGTTACAATACATTTGCTACAGAGCAGTTCCTTGTTTTACCAAGAAAGCACATCCACAGTACAAATGACATCTCCATCTGTGTGTATGTAGTGTAAATGTAGAAATGTGTTAACATGTCTCACATCTCCAACTGAGAGACATCAGAATGTAATTATTGTTCTTCCTTGCTATTTACTCCATGAGGTTTTGTGAGCTCAAGGTATTTGCTAGTAGCTAATAGTATATGGCCCAATGTGTGCAGACCTAGAGAGTAGTGATGTCGCGAACATCAAATTTTCGGTTTGTGAACATCGGACGCGAACTTCAATCAAATATTCGCGAACGGGTGAACCCGGTGAACCGAAATGGACTTCAATGGGCAGGCGAATTTCAAAACCCACAGGGACTCTTTCTGGCCACAATAGTGATGGGAAAGTTGTTTCAAGGGGACTAACACCTGGACTGTGGCATGCCGGAGGGGGATCCATGGCAAAACTCCCACGGAAAATTACATAGTTGATGCAGAGTCTGGTTTTAAGCCATAAAGGGCATAAATCACCTAACATTCCTAAATTGTTTGGAATAACATGCTTTAAAACATCAGGTATGATGTTGTATCGATCAGGTAGTGTAAGGGTTACACCCGCTTCACAGTAACAGACCAATTTCCCCGTTTAATGCACCGCAAAAAAAAACGCAAACAGTCCATTTGCACAACTGCAAACTCCCTATTTGCACAAGGTTGGATACCAAGCTAGCCATGTCCCGTTCCTTGTCCTCACTGATGTCATTGAAGGTCTCTTCCTCCACCCAGCCACCAAGGGTCCCCGAAAGGTGACAACAAGCCCCCTGGGACGCCTGCTGTGTTTGGTCTTCCACCTCCTCAAAGCCACCTTCCTCCTCTGACTCCTCTTCTTCAGACTCCTCTCTCTGTGTTTCCTCTGTCTGCGTTATTATAAGGTGTGTACTGTTAAGTAGTACTTTTCCTATCGGTTTAATCCCTGTTACGTCCACTATTAGGGGACGTGTATATGGCATTGATTTTTGGAACAGGGAGATGGAAAAAGATGCTTGGTCGGACCTCCTACTTCAAATTTGGGGCACTGTGCGTGCAATCTAAGGTGCCACCAGATATGAGTGTCACTGTGCACTAGCAAAAGTTGGCAGAGTAGGCGCTGTAGGCCTCACACACACGCCTGTAGGCAGGCAACTGATATTCTATCGATTAAAGTCAAAAAAGTGTTGTTTTATGTAACTGTACACTACGGTTGCACCAGATATGAGTGTCACTGTGCACTGGCAAAAGTTGGCAGAGTAGATGCAATAGGCGTCACACACACGCCTGTAGGCAGGCAACTGATATTCAATCGATTACAGTAAAAAAAGTGTTGTTTTATGTCACTGTACACTACGGTTGCACCAGCTATGAGTGTCACTGTGCACTGGCAAAAGTTGGCAGAGTAGATGCAATAGGCTTCTAACACACACGCCTGTAGGCAGGCAACTGATATGCAATCGATTACAGTCAAAAAAGTGTTGTTTTATGTCACTGTACACTACGGTTGCACCAGATATGAGTGTCACTGTGCACTGGCAAAAGTTGGCAGAGTAGATGCAATAGGCTTCACACACACGCTGGCAGGCAGGCATATGCAATTTGATTACACAGAAAAAAATTATAAAATAAAATAAATGATGTTCTAGCCCTAAAAAGGGCTTTTTGGGTTGCTGTCCTTGCAGCAGATATCAGATGAGTCCTTCAGGTCTGTAGTGGAAGCTAAATACACAGCCTGGCTATCTATTTCCCTATTAAATCTCCAGCAGCTACACTATCTGTCGTCTCACAACGAATGCAGCTTCAGAATGATTCTAAAATGTATGCTGTCCTTCAGATGGAAGGCCCTGGAAGGGAGTGTATGCTGCTGATTGGCTGGAATGTGTCTGCTTACTGTGAGGTACAGGGTCAAAGTTTCCTCAATGATAAAGAATAGAGGGCAAACCCAAAAGCGCATGTGTTCGCCGTCCGATGCGAACACGAACATGCCAAAATCGCCGCGAATAGTCCGCGGGCGAACTGTTCGCCACATCTCTACTAGAGAGTAATTAGCAATAATTATCTATGGTTACAGTCTAGCACAAAGCTAAAAGCAAACCCTTAGTGGGTGCATCAAAAATGTGCACTGGCCTGTAAAGCATTCAAGCTTCAATGTAATTTTAAGGGAACCTAACTGTAAGATCTGCATGATAATACAGGAACAGGTTGTATGTTATCCACAATGTAAGCTACCAACAACTGCCTCTCAAGCATATCCTCTTGGATGTCCGCTTGTCAAGTCAACTTAACATGCTGCTAATCTTCCCACCCTCTACTAAGGCTTCCACTCCTCAGATATCTCTGACTGTTGACAATGCCATCAGCACTCCCGGGCCCACTGTCTTCGGGTTCTATTGTACCCTGTCCTCTCTTTCATTCCTCACATACAATAAATTAAAAAATCTTGTCATTTTCATCTAAAAAAACTCCAAAATACATCAATTTCTTAGACAAGACACAACTAAACTCTAATAATATTCTCTTATCAAATATTGCCTTGTCTACTGCAACTCACTTCCTGCTGGCCTCTTCATCACCCATCTGTTTCCACCCCAATACATAATGAATGCCTCCACTAGACTAATCTACTATACTCAGTGCCTAGTGACTGTAGCACCACTCAGTCAGTCACTTCAGTGGCTTACCATGGCCTCCAGAATACAATTTAAAATTATGACCCTAACGTATAAAGCCCTTGACAACAGTGTCATCATGTCAAAATACTCCTCACACTGCCCTCTTCTCTCTGCTAGTGACCTTCCTCTTTACTCCTTTACCAGCCTTCCTTCCTGCCACAAAACCTTCAAAAACTCACTAAAAACACATCTGTATAAATAAGAGTACCATCTTCAACCTTAATATGTACATCTGCATACTCTACAATGTATTACTGACACACAAAATCTACAGTGCAACACACACAACCACAACCATTTTTTAGCCTATTGCTGTATCTATCACCCTTGTTTCATTCTTATATCTCACCAAACCTTACATCTAGCTATCTAGATTATAAAGGGCCTCATTAAATTCCAGCCTCGTAAATAAGAGGCTTCTACTTAAGCCCTACGTACTGCACAGTTTCTCTAACTTACAATGCTATTAAATTATCTACACTGCGTAAATGTACATGAGGAGTGACAGCCTGCGAGATGATATCGCAGGCTCCCATTACTCATCAAGTGCTGCGGGGGTCCTAAAAGGGACCTCCGCGGCAGTCCCCCACATAAGCCCTGCCGTGGGGGGTAATGGGTTAATTTAGGCCTTATGGTTGTCTGGATTGACCATCATGAGTTAATGGGTTAATTTAGGCCTTATGGTGCTCTGGATTGACCATCATGAGTTAATGGGTTAATTTAGGCCTTATGGTGGTCTGGAATGACCATCATGAGTTAATTTAGGCCTTATGGTGGTCTGGATTGACCATCATGAGTTAATGGGTTAATTAAGGCCTTATGGTGGTTTGGATTGACCACCATGAGTTAATGGGGTAATTATAGTTGCCTGGGGTTAATATTTTTAGTGCGATTCCTTTCAGGACCTTTACGGTCCTTTGAGGACCCGCGAGGCGGGAAATTTAAAATTAAATTGCAGCAGGGTCACGATCGGTGCCGATCGGGGTCCCCCACTGCAGGGGGTTTATATGGGGACACTTCGGGGGTCCCGATGGGGACCCCCAGCATAGAGGGGGGCTAATTTTAAGTGCGCGGCCGGGATTGGGTAATAGTGTGCAGCGGCCCCTTTAAGGAGCCGCGGCGGGGAATTTAAAAGTTTTAAATGCAGCGGGGGGCCTGATCTATGCAGATCGGGGACCCCCCCTGCAATGGGTTTATGTGGGGACACTTCGGGGGTCCCGATGGGGACCCCCAGCATAGAGGGGGGTTAATTTTAACTGCCGCGGCCGGGATTGGGTAATAGTGTGCCGCGGCCCCTTTAAGGAGCCGCGGCGGGGAATTTAAAAGTTTTAAATGCAGCGGGGGGCCTGATCTATGCAGATCGGGGACCCCCACTGCAAGGGGTTAATGTGGGGGTCCTGATAGAGACCCCTGCAGCATGGGGATGTGTATAGTGTGCAGGGGGGAGCCTCACACTGCTGTCTCGGGCTGTTCCGAGGCAGCACGTAGAGGCTTTCGGATCCCTTGCGTGGACTTTTTGTCCACGTAGGGATTCTTACGATATGCGAGAATCATGCATAGATTTAAGGCTACGTAGCTCTCTCGGAGCCTATTCTCGGCCATTTTCTCGCAGTCATATCGCAAAGCAGGCTGCGAGAGATTCGGTACTCGCAAACAGCAGGAAAACTGCCTTTGCGAGCACCGAGAGAACTACGAGGGATAATTTAATAGGGCCCAAAATCTTTGGAATAGGGAACTCTCTTTGGTTTACAATGTACCTGTACTTCTATTCCTATTTACCTTATAATGTATTTATACCTTTGTACTTTGCTAACTGTGCCCAGTACACTGTATTACTTTGTAAATAGTTTGATGGAAAAAGTTGGAACTTTATAGATAAAGAGTAATAATAATCGAGTTATAATCAAAAGATAGATTTGTGTGTGCCTTTTTTATTTTAATCTCTTTTTACCCTTGCAATGTATATTGATATTAAACATTAATTAGACGTATCTGGACAGCTAGTAAGTAATTGTTATGTCTTATGTAGCTAATTATTTGTTTTAGCTACTACAGTATTGAGTTATAGAGTTGTGGGCTAAACTGATGAATATGGAGATGGAGTCTCATGTCCATAGCCTTTAATATATATAATAGACATACAGTGGAGGGAAATGTATTTGATCCCCTGCTGATTTTGAACGTTTGTCTACTTACAAAGAAATCATCAGTCTATCATTTTAATGGTAAGTGTATTTTAACAGTAAAAGACAGAAAAAAAAAAAAAAAAAAAGAAAAACACGTCAAAAAAGTAATTTATTGATTCTTTTCTATTTTGTTCATTTATGCAATTTTATATAATCTGTGATATTGAGGGCTTTTTTCATTTTAATTTGAATTATCTTCATAAAAAATATTTATTTGCATGCATAACATATATTAATCTATAAGGTATACATGTAAATAAATACATTATTCATAAAAACGAGGTGCTCAATAGATTCTAACGCATAACTTAAAAAGGATAAAAGTGTTAGGCAGCATTTTTAACTACCGTACTGGTCCGAATATAAGCCGCACCTTTTTTTTTATTTTTGAGTTTGCGAGTTACAGGTGCGGCTTATATTCGCGGCCGTAAAAAAAATCATTGCTGATTTGTGAGCTTGCGAGTTACATGTGCATGTAGTTCCGTGTTGAAGAGGTTAAAGGCTCCATACAAACAATACCTAATAATTCTACTATCTAAGGGCCTCATTCAATTGCTACTTTTCTGAGATTCGGGCCGCAAGTGGAGAGAGCATGTTACTTAGCTAATCAATTGCCTCCTACTTGCGGGACCCGATTGTGTTACTTGCTGTGCGCTACTATCCATTACTTATTCTCACACTAGCAAGTTAATTGCCTACAAGCTTTTGATCTTTCACAGCCGCAAGCGTTGCAAAAATCTAAAATCGCTATTCAATTGCCCTGCTTCACCCTTTCACCAAGCCCATATATGGTCCAAAGCATACCAGGGCTTACTGCTACCAAAGAGGTTGAGTAAGGGCTAGTAAAGCCCTTACTTATCCTCCCCACTGGTCCTAACCGCCAACCCCCATACTTTAAAATAAAAAAGTCCATGATGCGGGGGTCCCGATCGGAGGTGATATAATATAGGCCTAATAGGCCACTTACCTGTCCAAAATACTCATCCAGCGATGCCTCTGTGTTCCATTACTCATCGCAGGCAGTGCACCTCCAATAAAAACCTGGCATTCAAAAAAACAATAAAAAAACTAACGGAGCTCCTCCTTGGAGGAGCTCCCCGGGGCATATCATGGTTCTCGAGCATGCTCCGGTAAAAGTTTCAAAATGGCACCTTCTGGTTGGCTGAAATCTCTGTCAATTAGAATGTGCAAATATGAGAGTCAATCAAAAAGGGATACACCCCTATATCCCATTCTGTAACTGTGAATCATATTTCATCCAATCAGACAGCACTATTGCTTTCAGCCTTTCAGAATGGGAGACACCCCTGTGGTAGGTATCCCATTCTGATTGGCCACATGCACCTTCTGATTGGATATATGTTTGACATTTACATCTGCCAATCAGAAGGTGATGAATTTAAAATTAATTAGGGGGGTGTTAATGCTAGGTGCTTACAGTACCCCAGTGGCCGGCATTGAGCATCAGTGTGCCGCAGGCCTTTTAAGGACCCGCAGCAGGACATTTGAATGTGGGGACTGTCTGGGGGTCCTGATGGGGACCCCGCAGCATGGGAGGGTTAATGTTAGTAGCCACAGGGGTACTTACTGTATCCCTGTGGCATAGGGTTAACCATTTGTGTGCCGTAGGCCTTTTAAGGACCCGCATCAGGGAATTTGAAATATTTGAATGCTGCAGGGGTCCTGATCGGGACCCCTGCAGCAAGGGGTTAATGTGGGGACCCTGCAGGTTTCCGATCGTGACCCTTGCATCATGAGGTTAATGTGGGGACCCTGCAGCAGGATTGCCACCTACATTTTTCAAGTCCTGTGGGCTTGGAGGTTGGAATCATGATGACAATTTCTGTTTCCATTGGCTGTTCAGGGTGGGAGATGCTACGACATGGTTTCCGATCCTCGGGAAGGTGGACTAACTTGCGGACCCGACCAATTGAATATCAAAGTTGAAGTAGAGCTACTCGAGCAAGCATCTCAAAAGTAGCAAATCGGGTATTTACTCTTGAGTCACAGCCCCAAATTGAATGAGGCCTTAATTCATTTGCTGATTATTTTAAATATATAAACTGATTTCCCACATGTTTTAAAGCCTCTGCCTGATGGTGCAGACAGGGAGACTTTAGAGTCCCTTTACGTAATCATACATTGATAATGTCAATCTTGGTTATAAAGTCAATGATAAAACCCAGCGTTGCTCAGTTACAGTATAATGGATTAATAGTTCCTAGTACCTGTATTCTTCTTATGTAAAAATAACAATTATAACTTTGTATCTAATAGTTTTTCAGTTTATGTCTAAATAACAATATTTTACTCACAAAATTAGAGAGACAGCTACTGAAAATATAGCAGGAGTTTATTTGTCTTTTTTTACAATTAGTGAAAGTATACTTATCTTACAAAGATATGAAAAAAACTATTTTACTATAATTTTTTATTTAGACATGCTTTGTTCATGCAGTGGATGCACATAAATGGTCATAATCTCTCAGTCAGGAACTGCTGAAGCTCAAAGTGAAAAGAATCTTGTAGATCTGTTTTACTGCTATGCACAGCATAGCTATCATCCTTATCGCCCGACACGGTTTTACAGATCATGGAGAGACATGTTGCTGTCTGAATTACTATCTTTGAAAAATAAAAGAACACAGCTGACAGAATCAAATGCAAACACACAGACGCTATTTATATCAATCTGACCCCTATCTGTCTTCCACAATGTTTTGTCACAAATGACAGTGGTGTACCATGCATGTGAACTACAGATATTTGGACCCGTACACAATTATTTCTGTATATCATCATCTGAATCTGTAATAATTCAGACCTTTAATTTCCAAAACTGGGTTCTAGTAAGTATCAAACATATAAACTCATATTATTACCATGTTTAAAAACAGATACTATTATGTAAATCTTGTAATGTAATTAATTATTCTTTGATTCTGAAAAGAGAAGAAAAACCACCTTATGTAGTAAATATTTCTTATAAAATTGTATAAAATAAAATGTAGGGATTTGTAGCAATTGAATAGCGAATTGCGATTGTAACATTTACAGGTTTGAAAGATTAAAGGCTTAGCTGGGTCGGAGTTACGATTTTGACAACCGCAGGGATTTTCAGCCTGTAAAAGATGCCAATTGAATAGCAAATTAGTTTGCGGGCTACATTACAGGCTCCAGTAACCAACAATAGCTCAATTGAATGGGGGCCTAGAGTCTGACTAAGAGCATAATTAATGAAGAAAAAATGAAATCATGCAGCCCTTTTTTTAATTAGAAAAAAAATAATAATTTTGTTGCCTTAGCAGGACCCTTGGGGGATCAAGTGCACATTGGTGGGCGTTATGTGTGAGAGCGTCATTACATTTCTGGAGAGATGTAATTCATCCTTTGATGCAAGATGTCTGTTTCTGTACCTGTGAGAGGGAAGGTGCTCCCTCCTCCCACAGCCCTCTCTTCACTTATAACTACAAACACATCCATTATCCAGCTTTCAGTATGTGATGTAGCAAATATAAAATGAATTCCTATACTCATATACAGAGACTTCAAAGATTCAGAATTTCACAAAAACAGATAATGTCCATGGCTCATACAGATGTTAATATTGTTAACTTGGTATATACTTGAAAACAAGAGTCTTTTTTCAACTACAGTGGTTAGTTTAAGGCAAACAAAACAAAATGCATACTTGTTTCTATTATTCAATGTGTATAATGTATCTTTTGAAGTGTTTGGGTTATTGGTTTACCTACCATGAATAACCTATTGTATGAAATTTGTTTGCATCAATGACTAAAATAAAAACTAAAAGACACAATTATTTCTGGAGCAATTATTGGGTTTCTTAGTTGTTGTTGAAATAAGATGTCAGTGGCATGGCTTATATTTGTTCCCCACAAAATATAATATCTATCCACCGAATTTGTGGAAAACCAATCATTTAATTGCATTTTATGCACAAGCCAACCAGACAAAGTCCTGTGACGCATATTACATGGGTCAGCAAGTAATCTAATAAAAGATGAGAAAAGAAAACAGTAAACAAGAAGTAGTAAAAGCAGTATATAGATGATAAGCTAGTTTAAAAAATACCATTCAAATTAGCAAATTTGTTATCTATTCTACTTTAAAAGTTAGAGTCCATAAAGAAATTAGAGACTAGCTTCCAAAAGTGTCTTACAGTAAAAGTACAGCAATAAAATAAAATGTGGGCATTAGGAGAGGACATGCAAGCATGTCAATAATAAATGATTAATTTGACTTGTTCTATTTATGTAAAATATCCCATGCAAAAAAAAGTTTGATGTTCTTCTGCATGTCAAGCAATTCTGACGCACAATATCTTTGGAGAATATACATATGAGGCTTCTAAAATAACACTCTGCAAAGAAGCAGGTAAATAAATACTTCAACTGAATTTTGGAGAACTACAGTGCTTAAGGATGACTCTTAGGATTCAAATTATTTAAAGAGATTTAAGTTATGTTTAATTTGTGATCTTCGTTGCCATACACTACTTTAATTTTATTATTTATCACATCCCTCTTTTGGAATCATGTTCTAAAGTCATTCTTGTTCTTGTTATTTTTGTAGAACAGCGGGTGTTCTTGAGTAGTTCTAAGTGCAAATACATTTTTAGATCGCTTTTTTGTATCTTTTATGTATGAATGATTCATCCAGCATCTTCAAGTGTCTAATCCAGTCCTCAATATCTGAGGACATACAGCAGATCAATATGATGACTTCCTTTGTACTGTATCTGTCTATGGCATTTACGTCGACCATACATCCTCATTAAGAGCTTCTGCACTTTGAGGTCATCTATCAATACTAATTAACAAAATGTAAACACATGCAACAGGCTATGGAGCATCCAATCGCCTCACCTGTGTTCTCACATCTTTAGAACTAAACCCTGACCTGTCTGACTGTCTCTGAGGAGAGGATTGGAAATCACTTACCTACAATATAAAGTAGTAATTTGGATTAGATATTCATTTTCTAATTGCCCACAATCAAATTACTACCAGTCAAAAGCACTTTGACACAATTAGTGCTTTTGAGATTTTTTTATTAGGGATATTAATTATACCATTATATACATACATTTATGAATAAATTTAGAAATCTAGAAGATATTGATTGTACCCAAAGCGGCTGAAATTTTCAATTATATCTTTAGACAGCTAATTATAACAATACTAGAATATTGCCTATCAAAAAATGACGGCAATGAAATTGTAAGTGAACTAAGGGTGTTTGGTGTATATAATGTGGCTGATGTAGCGTCGTTCGTTTTCTATGTCTTGCGAGTTTTTCGTAATATTAGTTTTCTATGTCATGCAAGTTTTTCCGAATATCCATAGCTGTTTTGCGTGTTTATGGTAGTGTTTTGCGTGTTTAGGGACCTTTAGCCTCGTTTTCGTTTTGTTCGGCGGCCATTTTTTCTCTCGCTTAGAGAATTTTTGTGTGTCTAAACTGCTTTTTTTTCATTTAAATTGAGGTGTAACTTTAGTTTTTGAGGTCCTGGATGCTCCCTCTTGCTGTAGGTAAGATTTTTATGTATTTGTTGTGTGTATTTGTTGGATTTTTGATGTTTTCATGTGCGAGTGTTGCGGACGTTTTTTGCGAGGTCGTAATGTGTCGTAATGTGTCTCGTATTTTGTTTGCGTTACAACGTAAAGTTTGCGAGGGTCGCAGTTGCTGGCAAGGAGCGCCTTGGCTCGCTGCTCAAGCCCGCAAGCCTGAGCAACGGCTCGTATGCTCACAACTATTATAGTGATCTAGCTGTTATTGTGTAGTTTCCAACAAAAGCTCCAGTCTAGATGCTGAAACATTGAAACCTCAATAGAGACATGTTTACTTTTATTTTGACTGTAAACCAGGGATACCTTGCTGTGAAATGATTATTGAATGCACTTGAATACTTAATAGGCCAGAATGTTTTTTTCTATCTTATACTGAAGGTTTGAACTAGAGAATGTCTACAATGGTCTCCTACTGTTCACCTCCTTCTGCCTGTTTTTCTTCTACCCAACTTATTCATACCTGTCGTTCACTTCATATTCATGTTATGCCCATGTTCTGCCTCATCATTATTAACACCTTATCAACTCTGCCTGACTACATGCCTCCTACTAACTGCTCACCCACACCCTTCCAACCTACCATACAATCTTCTAACACTTGCCTGCTCTTACTAGGTAACATTCAGTAAATCACTGGATATTGTCAGTAAAATGAGAAATCATTTCTTGAAACTGGTTAAGATCAATATTAACTAGTTTATGACACATACACTTATACAGGATAAAACTGTAAACTTAAACCCAGTTATGTGTCTGTAAGCTGATTAGTGTATATGTGTAGTTGATCCCCCTACTTTGTAGGTTCAGCTCACTGTTTATTTAGAGAGACATGCAGGACACAGTTCATTCTGCCTGGTTAGTGGCATGCACATTCTAAAATATGACAGTAGTGAGACATACAGTATACAACATTCCATCCAAAAACATTTATTACTTTATTTATTTATGTTGTTGTTCTAATATACAGTACATAGCCATTGCACTGTTTTCCTACTCCTATAAGTATCTTGATAGCAGTGTTGTAAAGGTAAACATGTAATAATAATTTGGAATCTATGAAAATGCTGTGTTTTCTTATTTGAAAGCACTTGCCCAGAATTTCTAAACTGCGGCAGAAACATTTAGTGCACTAAAAATTGTCATTGTTGTTGTACCATTGTTCAGTCATTTTTGACTATCTGTAACCCTATGAACCGCAGTAATACAATGCACAGCTGTCAGCTATTGCCCTTCTGAGCTGCATCAAATTCGTGTTCATTTACTTAATGACCTCATCTATCCATCTCTGACTCTGCTGCCCTCTTCTTTCCCAACATCTATTGGAAACCCTGTCTTCTCATGATATGGGCTAAATATAGGAACTTTAGCCTCATGATCATACCTTCCAGTGATCAGTTTGTCTTGACTTCTTTTAGTATTGATTGGATCTTCTTGTAGTCCAAGGGACTCTAAGCTGTTTTTTTCCAAAACCACAATTCAAAAGCATCAATACCATAGTTCAAATTATGCAGACCTTTCTTGAAAGTGTAATGTCTTTACTGTTTAATAACTTGTCCAGACTTGCCATAGCTTTCTCTCCCAGAAGCAAACATCTTTTCATTTCATAGCTGACGTCACCATCTGCAAGGATTTCGGAGCCCAGGACAATAAAACCTGTTACTGCCTTCACTTCTTCCCCATCTATTTGCCAGCAACAGAGATTACTGTTTGCCATGATCTCTGTCTTTTTAACTTTGAACAGCAGGCCAGCTTTTTCACTCTCTTCTTTCAACCTTATCAATAGGCCCTTTAGTTCTTCCTCACTTTCAGCCAGAGCGGTATCCTCTCTGTATCTGAGGTTGTTGATATTTCTCCTAGAAATATTGATTGTGTGATTTGGATTCTTCCATTCCTGCCTTACACATTATGTATTCGATATATAAGTTGAATAAATAAGGTGATAATCTATTTAAGAACTTGACACATTTTGTTGTGTTCCACACATTTAAATACATTTAAATACATTTTTTTTTTCTGGTACTCTCTTGCGTTCTCTTTTATTCAGCAGACATTTGTAATTTGATTTTTTGTGCCTCTTGCACATCTGGTAGTTTGCGGTACATCTTTTGTAAGCATTATCTTGCTGACATGTGAAATGCGTGCAATTATGTGATAACTGGAACACTCTTTGACACTTCACTTTTTGGGATTGGGATATAAACAGATATTTTCCAATCTACTGACCACTGTTGAGTTTTCCAAATTTGTTGCAACCCTTTTCCACAACATCTTGATGCAATTCGATGCTCCATCGGTTTTGAACAGCTCAGCTGGGATTCCATCAACTCCTGCAGCCTTGTTATCAGCAAGGCTTCCTAGAGTCCATCTTACTTCACCTTCAAAGATGCCTGGTTCCACCTAATTGGACAAACAATTGAGTTTAGCAATGTAGTTAAGATTCTTCCTCTATATTCTGTGTATTTCTGCCACTTTTTACTTTACCTGATCTGCTTCAGTTAAGTCCCTATTTAAGTATTTTATCACCCCCACTGTGGCATGAAAGGTTCCTTTGAGAGCCCCAATTTTCTGGAAATGATTTCTTGACTTTACCATTCTGTTATCTTCTTCTATGTCTTTACATCTCACATTATAGGATGTTTCCTTATCTTGCCTACTTGATATCCTCTGGAGTTCTGCATTCAGCTGGACAAAACTTTTCCTATCTCCGTTACCTTTCACTTTCCTTCTTTCCTGGGCTTTCAAAGCCTCAGACAGTTTGCTTTCTTAAGTTTCCTTCTTTTGGGGGATATAATTAGTTGCTGTTTTATGGACAATATAAGAAATCTGTCCAAAGTTCGTCAGGCATTCTATCTACCATGTCTAGTACCTGAAATCTATTCATT
Source organism: Discoglossus pictus (assembly GCA_027410445.1). Lineage (NCBI taxonomy): Eukaryota > Metazoa > Chordata > Amphibia > Anura > Alytidae > Discoglossus > Discoglossus pictus. The sequence continues at coordinate 163,666,791 of CM050169.1, forward strand.
ACCTCCACTGCATATTCACATGGGTATTATGTATTTTGTATCTGCTTGTCTGAAGATGTTCCCTCTGTTCCTCAGCATAATTCTGAACTTTGCAATTAGAAGTTCATCATCTGAGCTGCAGTCAGTTCCAAGTCTTGTTTTTGTATATGGCTCATCCATATTTGCCTACAACGTATATAGTCAATCTGATTTCTATATTGTCCATGTGTAGAGTCATCTCTGAGACTTGCTTAGACCAGATAATTTTTTTTTATCAGTTTTATTAGCTAGCAAGAATGTCAAAATACAAATAGTATAACAATTTACAAAGGAGTAATAGAATAGGCTTATGAAGCGTTCAAATAGAAAATGAAACCCCCTTGTAATCTCGTATAAATTAGTATTATAAAACAAATAGAGATAACCATATTTAAATGGAAGATTTTTTGCCTAGGCATGAGCATTTTGTTTGCATCCTTACTAGCAGTTTTTCTATTTTTATAGATAAGGCACACGGTTCTAATGGAAACATTGAAATCACAAAAAATAAAAGAGGGGGGAAAAACAACTGGGTTAACTAAAAGTGTGTCTCAGATACCTGTTATCAAAGAGTTTAAGGCTTACCTCCAACCTCTACCCTCGAGGGGACCCTCAGCCAGCCAAGTCATTTTAGTCATCCATATATATTTTAGGGAATTGAAATACTGTGTGAAGAGGCTAAACAAGGTTTCCACATTTCAAAAAAAGAGTGGTAAGGAGTCTTCAATAATGTGGGAGAATCGCTTATTGATTAGGAGATAGTTTAATTTAGATATGACCATTTGCAGATGGAGGGAAGGGGATTTCCATTGGCATGCAATGTGACTTTTAGTGGCCAACATTATGAACTGCAATAATTTGTATTAATGTACAGATAATGAGGGAATATGGTGTCCTAAGAGACTAACCTCGACCATGGGATTAATCTGTTGAAATAATATATCTGAGGAAAGTGTATACACTTCTTGCCATAAAATGATAACTTGAGGGCATTCCCACCATGTGTGGAAGAGAGAATCTACTATGCCACATTCTCTAAAGCAGTTAGGAGTGGAGGCCAGTTTCCATCTAAAGAGCTTGTTGAGAGTATAGTAGGACCTATGTAGAACTTGTATTGTAGTTTCCAGGACACTACAATTAAGAGATCCTTTTGTTAGATAAACCCAAGAGGTCTCCAATGTATATTGGGTTTAAGTGCAATTCAATAGTACTTAGTCATACATAAGACTAAGTATGCTTTTTATAAGAGGTGCCCTGTCGCATATTTTCATGAGCCAAGATGACATAGGCACACCTAATGTTAGTTTCTGAGTCTGGATGAAGTATATAAACCATTGGTAGGTAAAGTGTTCTCGTGGAAGGAAATGGTGAACAGTATTTAATTGATTAAATGTAAGGGCTTGATTGTCTTTACACCAGGAGCCTGCTCAAAGAAGGCCAGAGGATTTCCACCAATTGAGGGAAAAAGACGAGATCTGAATTGGAAGCTGTTTGCGATTAGCCCATTGCCAGATATTAAGCAAGAGTTCTGTAAAGGGGTCAGGCCGTGTCCCCAACAACAGATAAGGATTGGGGAGCCAGGGGATAGTATGGCAGTGTAGGGAGGCATTTGGAAGTTTTCAATGAAAACCCATAAAGGTTGGTGAATAAGGGAGTGGGCTTGGGGTATAAAGGAGATTTGTGCTGCTTTATAATATAATTTAAAATTAGGACAAGACAAACCCCCTTTTGTTTTGTGTTTAATTATAGTGCTTTTCTAGATACAATGGGATTTATTGCGCCAAATAAAATTAAATGTTAGACGCTGAAATCTCTCCAGTTCAGGGAAATTAATCGTTATGGGGAGGGTGCAAAATAGATATAGAAGCCTGGGCAAGATGTTCATCTTGACTGAGTTAATACTACCAAGCCAGGATATATTACCTTTAGACCAGGACAGATAATTCTGTCTCATTATAGAGTATAATAGTGAGTAGTTGGCTTTGTGTAGGCCAGTTATTCGACATGTGAGATTGATACCTAAATATTAAATGTGGGAGGGAGGCCAGGAAAACTGGTAATTTTGGTGTAGAAACAGTAAGGCATCTGGGGAAAGAGATAAACTCAAAGCCTCTGTTTTCTCAAAATTGACTTTCAGGTCAGAAATCTGACCAAAATTGCATCAGGGTCGGGAAAGAGGTGACAGGCTGAGACAAGGTGCATAACAGTTCACCTACAAACAGACAACATTTGAGATGTTGATATCCTACGTCAATTCCATGGATGGAGGAGTTAGATCTGATTGTCTGGGATAAGGGTTTATTGCTAAGGCGAATAGCAGTTGGGAGAGTGGGCAGCCCTGTCTGGTGACCCATTGGATGTCAATAAACCTTATGGAGTCCCCTGGCATTTTAAGTGAGGCTTTAGGGTGATGATAGTACGTCTTAAGAAGAATTAGAAAGGGACCGGAGAAGCCAATTTTTCTAAGAGTTTTTTCAAAATAAAACCATATTAGCTAATCAAACACCTTCTCAATATCTAAGGCCAATAGGCATGCAGGTGTCTGAGTTTGTTTAGCCTAATTAATTGAGTTAAGTACCCGCCTGATATTATCTCTTGCTTGCCTAAAGGGGATAAAACCCACTTGATCCTTGTGAATTAGTCTGGGAAGTAACTTGTTAATTCTGTTAGACATGAGTTTTGCAAGGATTTATAATATCTCCATTTAGGAGGGAAATGGGCCTATAATTTTTAACCTTGGCGGGGTACCCTCTTTGGGGAAAAATACTAGATCAGCCTGATTGAGTTCTGGGGGTACTAGAAATCCATCCAGTATCCTGTTGAATGGATTAGTAAAATGAGGAGTAAGTAGGTCAGCAATTTTTTTATAGTATAAATTAGACAATACATCTGGGCCAGGGGCTTTACCATTTTTTAGGTTCTGGATGACTTTTTAAACATCCTGTGCTGTGACCTTGGAGTTTAAGGAATCTAATTCTTGGAAAGTGAGTGAGGATAGATCACAGGTGTCAAGAAAGGAAGTAATAAGGGAATTAGATTGGTATGGTGATGAGGTGTAAAGTTTCTGCTAAAACAAGCGAAAGGTATCTATCATTTTCTTGGGGATAACAGTGATCTCACCAGAAGGGGATTTGATGCAAAAAATGTGTGATTAAGAAAGTTTCCCTTTAAGTTTTCTAGCTAAAAGGTAATTGGGTTTATTGGGTTTATTTGCCTGTGTGTAAAATGTATGTTGTGTCCATCTCATAGCCTTCTCTGTATGATGTGACAAAATAAGATTGAGTTCAGACCTTAGTTTGTCGATGGCCTGGCAAAGTCTACAATATGGATTTTGTTGGTTACGTTTTTCCAGCCCTAATAAATCCCTCCTCAAGGTCGACTACCTAAGTTGCATTTGTTTCTTATTAGTGGATGCATGTTTAATACAGGTACCCCTAATGAAGGCTTTATGAGTCTCCCAGACCCACCCGATATCCGAGTCCATATTTGCATTTGTAGAGAAGAAAAGATCAATATCATTAGCTATATGGTCCTTGAATATCGGGCTAGCTAGGAGCATTTTGTTCAGCCTCCTGGAACGAGGTGGGTGAGTATTAGCGCCAAAAGCAATCAAAATACTAACTATTGAATGATCTGACCAAACACACAGATATATTTCAGATCTGGTTAATTGATATGAAAGAGATGTATTGATAAACACTGTGTCAATTCTAGAATATGAGTTATGGACAGGAGAATAGAAAGTGTATTCTTTATCTTTTGGGTGAAGTAGTCTCCATGAGTCTACCATATGTAGGTCCTGCAGAATTGTGTCTATATAGGATATTTTAGTAGAAAACCTATCACCCCAGCCCTGGGTTGATCTATCAAGTTGATTATTTAGAGTTAAATGTAAATATCCCCCCAAGATGACCTTTCATACATTGGTTGACTTGAGATATTGTAGCAGCCGAAAAAAGAGGAATGTGGCCTAGTAGTAGGCAAATAAAATGCTATTAGAGAGAGTTCAATGTCCAGCAGGTTACCAGTTAATACAATAAAGTCTCCAACTTTATCTATGTGTTTGTGCTTTAATATGAAGGGAAAATCTTTGAGTAGTACGATAGTAACTCCAGCTATTTTGGATGGATGTGAATTAGCAAAATATGTAGGATAATGCTTGTGAAAAAAATGGGGAACTTTATTGTGGGCGAAATGAGTTTCCTGAAGAAACATTACTGAGATGTTTGTTGGAAATGAAAGCCTTCCGTCGTTTGAAAGGGGAATTAAAACCCATTGTGTGATATAATCGTGAGAGGTGTGTCTGTTATCCTACCTTATGATTGCATAGTGCTTTTGATAGAGTCGGCAAGATGGTAAATGAGGAAGGATCAGGGAAGTTTGAAGAATTGGCTGACTGAGGTCCCACTAACTGGAGAAGGAGGTGTTGGACATGTAGGAGAAAAAATAGGGTAAATTATAAATAGGTAATGTAAGTAACAAATCAGTTGACAGTTTAGGTAGATTTTAGTCCTCACATTTGAACTAAAGGCACTATCGTGCTGGGCGGGGGGGGGGGGGGGAAATATTCACACCCCAAAAATCCTCTAGTGTGAGGAAAATATAGAATGTAGCAATGATATAAAAGAACACTTTTTTAGGAACCAAAATCACCTTTGTAAATATTTATTAAAAAAAAAATGTCTCTGCAGAGGACAGTCTGACACCTAAGAGGCGACCTAAGGCCACCCTAGATTAAAATCGGGTGCAGAGGGTGTAAAATATTTAAAGTTAAAAAGTTGAAAATAAAGCAAATCTTAAGGGGATTGCCTAGATATGGGACCATATACTCTAATAACTTGGCAATTGACATAAAGGCATATAATAATCAGACCATTTAGTCTTAACATAAATACATCTCCAGGATGAAAAGATTAATCTATGTAAACAAACCAAGTATATAATAAAATACTGCATTAAGCATTATAATTGTCTATGGTGGTTCAGGTCTCCCAGGAGATTCATCTACAGTCTGTTGAACATATTAGTGAGCCAGCAGCTATTAAGTAGACGAGGGGACGGAGAAAGATAAAATGGGGTTCGCCAATGTGGGCTGAGATTTCTTTTTCTTGGAATGTCCATGATGATGGAGGGATAGCAGATAGGGTTGAGTGTATATATGGCATTAAATCAGAAACAGACCTTGGGATGCCACGCTTTTTTGGTTTGACCATGTTGTAGAATCTGGGTTTAGCCCTCGTGCCAGTTTATCTCATGAAAGATTTCAGAGATCTTGGCATGGCACAGTGGATTTTTAGTATTTGGATAAAGACCCAGGTAGAGTTGATATAACACTCTGTATAAGGTCATTGTAGGCCTGGTTAACTGGATTGCTAAGTATTAGGAGAGTTGTAAAAATCCAGTAGCCATTTGTGGACAGTAGATTGCATATCAAGCCAATGATGTAATATTTCTCTCAGGGAATTAGGGCTATAGCCCCAAAGAGTATCAGGTTACAGAGAAAGCTCCCAATGAGCATGTTTTTATTTTCATTAAGGGCTTTGGCTTAAGCCTGTGGCCATTTTGAAAAGCCAGCTGATAATAGTATCAAGATTGATGATGTAAAAAAAAATGAAAATGTGCTTCTGGCTTTGCAGGGCCAAGTATGTGGGGGTAAGCCAGGCCTTCCATAAGCTAACAGCTAGCCCTGGAGTATCCGATTTGGGCTTAAATGTTTAAGTGCCTTGGGCTGCAGTGGAGAAGATCCGATGGGGCACTAAGCCAGGCCCTCTCACCATCCAGCGGGGCTAGCAGCAGTACAGCCAACAGCCCTCCAGATTGTAACACTTTCCTATCATAAGAAGCCCTTATGCTGGTTAGGGAGGGTATTAAGAGCCTAATTTGCCATCTTCATTGTTGTTCAGGCCGAATTTGGGGCAAAAAAGGGTTCTTTATGTCCACGTTTCATGCTCTTATTTTAAAGGTCACCATTTCCCTCCTGTGTTTGTGCCCTTAGGTGTATTGTAAGTGGCTTACTGTTCTGCTGCGTTGCTGCTCTACTCAGGTGGTATCTCTCAGTAGGCCTCGGTCCTGTTGTGCCGGCCAGAGTTAGGTCTTGGTTTGTAACCTTATAAATATGATGTCATTTGAATTACATTTGGAGTAAAATGGTCTTCAGGCATAAATATACCCAAATCTGGCATAAAATATCTAGTTTGGTGTGGTTTGTGAAATTGTTTTTTTAAGTTTTTCCTTTTAAGGCCAGGAGCTCTTTCAACCTGCGTCTCTTCTCAGCAGTGACAGTTTAGACCTTATCTTGACAGAATTCTACTAATCTTTGACCTGTTTCATTTTGTACTCCAACACCAAACTTGCCAGTTATTCCAGTTATTGTTTGATTCCCTGCTTTAGCATCTCGACCTCCTATGATGAGAGTAACATAGTTTCTTGGTTTTATATCTAGGAGGTGTTGAATATCCCTGTAGAATTTGACAGCTTCAGTCTCTTCAGAATCCATGCTTGGAGCATATACTTGGATCACTGTGATGTCAAATGGCTTATCTTGAATTAAAATTGTAATCATTCTGTCATTTATTGAGTTGTAACCAAGGACTGCTTTGTCCATCCTTTGATTGATTAAAAAGACTTCTCCATTTTTTCTAAAGATTCTTAACCATAGTAGAAGATCTATTGGTTGTCTGATATGCAATATTCCATTCCATACCATTTGAGTTTAAAATTCCCAGGATATCAATGTTTAATCTTGTCATCTCATGCTTGACCACGTCTAGTTTGCCTTGGTTCATCATTTTGACATTCCAGAATTGCCGAATTGCTCTTTGCAACAGTGGACTTTCTTTTCCCTTCCAGACAAATCCACAGCAGGGAGTCATCTTGACTTTGATCCAACCACTTTATTAGATCTGGTGCTACTCGTACTCTGTTCTTCCCCAGTAATGTGGTAGGCATCTTCTGACCTGAGGGGCTCATCTTCCACTGTCATATTGTTATGTCTCTGGTTGTGCTTATTCATACGGTTATCTTGGAGTTAGTTGCCAGTTCTTTCTCCGAAGACCTCGATTTTATCTGACCTCTCTTCTTTGACCTACCCATCTTGGGTGAACCTACATGGCATAACTCACAGCTTTGTTGAAATACACAAGCCTACTCACCATGCTCATCATAATCACCACAAGGTAGTGTTCTAGAAGGGGATTTACGATAAGGGTAATAGTGGGAAAACTATTACAGCATCCGATAAGCCAAAAGCACTTTCTTTAATTTATATTTCCTTAAGCGGTAAAGGCAATAAGACTTGTTTCTTTCATTAAAATAACTAATGTTATAATAAATAGTAAGCCTAATATTAAAAGACTAATATTACATTGTATGCATTTCAGTAACAATATTTCAAGACACCTCATTTTGTCAGATGATAAGAATGACCGGTTAGCGGGACTTTAGAGAACCTATCATAGTTTAGTGAATACAGAGTCTAGATTTAAAATATATTTTTAATAAAATTGATGATGACTACCTATTTACACCCTTATGTAACTTTTATTCAGCTTGCCATTGTTTTACTTTGAATTCTGTGCTGAAATATACTTTTCCCCCTGCTTTACACAAGGAGATCTCCACATATTTGTGTACCTCCTAATAGTTCCTATTTTTGAGAGACTGTCTCCTTTATCAGGGTCAACCACCCCGTCCCTCCTATCCCTCCATATGTCCATTTTTTAATGAAAGTCCCACATGTAAGGCAAAACCCTGTTGTCCAGTCTTGATCATATTCCACAATTTCTGGTTCTTCTTGTTGTTTTCTGTCAAGGAGACAGATAAAAGCCTGGAGTGTCAATTTTGGATAATATATGTGTACATGAAGGAATGTATAAAGCATTGTGCACATATTACATGTATGTGGTGCACATATTTGCAGTAACCTTAGCATACAGTGTATAATTATTTAAAAGTACAAGTGCCCCACTTTGGATATTTGAAATGTTGGACAGATGGTATGATAAACATTTGAATTGTTAGACGGGATAATGCAAATTATGCTTTTTCATTCTTTTCTCTGTTTTACATTGTTTGAAATATTTAAGATGAATAATCAGATTATTGCAGTACATAGTAATACCTGTTTTACTGGACAAAAGTTTTAGTTGGACTGACAAGCTTTCGAGACTTGCACACTTGACTGATGAGTGCATAATGTACTGTATGATGCCCGTCTGTGTGCCATGTAGGCATCTTATCCCTTTTAATCCCTGCTCTCTATTCCCCTAAGTGAGTTGTTATTGCTTCAGACCTAACAAAGAGATGTACAACTCTCTAAAGTTTGCCATTTTAACGAAAATGTTTGTCCAATAAAAAAGGTATCACTATACACTGCAATACACTGATTATTACTCAAAATATTAAAATGATTGTGTTTACTCTATAACGATTGCATTCATTGATTTATGAAATCTTCAGTATACTTTATGTTGCTTTTTTGTAATCTCGCAAGATGCCAACTATTGTCATAAAATTACCTTAGCCATGATTTTACTGTATGTGTGATATTAGCTTAATTTAATAAAGGACACCGGGTACACTACTAAATGGCATCTGAACAGTTGTATTTTTTTAATCTGTGCTGTGTACTGAAATCCCTTGAAGAAAACAATCTTTTTTTTTCTTTATAACAGGATTTAGGTAAATTATCATTAACTTCCGCTTATACTGTGCAATGTTATTAACAGCTGCACATGTGTAAAAAAAATAAGGGCAGATTTAGAAAAGGTGTTTAGTGATGAATGTCGTAGCAAGCAGAAGAAGAAAGTGTGTACACCATTCTCAAAACAAACACACACAGAAGCAGCTTTAAATCTGGTTTATCATTTATAATTCTTCTCTAATCTCTGGAAATGGGTAATATAAATCTTCATATTGTGAACTCCTTAAGGCAACAATTCAGGAAGTTTGCAATCAGTGGTGCTGCTTGGGGAATATGGTGATATTGCTTTCATGCAATCTACATAAACTCTGGTTACCATTATCAAAAACTTGCTTAAAAAACATAAATAGTTAATTTCACAGCAAGGCTCAATTAAAAGAATCAAGAAAAGTATGGAATTCATAATAGATATAGCAACCTCTGAATTAGTTATTGTGGCAGTATAATCTAAGAGTGCAGACTTTTAAGGAAAGCTTCATGCATATGCCTACTTCTCTTGCACATTTTCTACAGCAAAGCTAAGATATGAAGTGACAGACGGAGTTGCTGAAAATCAAGCTGACCTTAGTAGTATGATGCATCATCTAGAGGGAACAGCATTTGCTATCATGATCCTATCTGAACAAAATAATCTGAACTATTTTGACAATTTCTGACAAGCTCATTGGACTTGTTTTGCATTCACATTACTGCTGTAATCTCTTACTGGCCAGGATCTAGGAACACCAAATCAATGACTTGCCTAAACATTGTCTGGAAGCTGGCAGATACGAAAGAAACCATTTGAATCATGCCTCCTACTTATTTCATTTTTGCCCTCTCACAGGAGATGCTCAAGTACATTTGAGTGACTCAAGATTCTCTCCAGGTGGTATCACTCCTGTAACTACCAGTATGTGCCACTTCAATTTAGTATGTTGCTTTGGCAGTTGTTCTGATCCATGCCTTGCTGGTTATCCAGGAGAAAGGTAAGAAGCCAAGTAAGTTGTGTCAATGTACTTTGGAACAGTGCTTTCTCCCTCCAATGGCATGATCATATTTGTGTTATTGTGTATAATTTCTTGTAACAGTTCCAACTAGTTTTTTTGAATTAGCTGTCTTCTGCCTCTAAGTTAGCTACATTCGGGCTTCACAAAGCACCAACTTCAATACTTTCTGACAGTCTCCAATAATAGGCTGGGCATCAGCTTAGATCACTCCTCAGGATATTACTCACAAATGAATGGTCAGAAGGAATGTTTAAAAAAAGCTATGAAACAATATATTGGCTCCACACCTTAGAACAGCAGGGAGAGTATGCTTATCATGTACTGCTAGCTGAGTTTGCCATAAACAACAGGATATTGGAGCCTACAAGAATTATTATTCTAGTGTGTCTAGGGGTGTCTAGGGGTACCATCAGTTTCCTTCCAATCATTTACCCCTACAGTTTCGATGTTAGCAGATCAAAGGTTACAGGAGATGATTCAGACCTGAATTCTGTCTCTGTCACTCCAAAAAAGCTGCATCAACACAGAGGAAGTCGGCAGATAAATACTGCCATCTAACTTGTCTATATGGTCAAAGACAGAGTATAGCTTTCTAAAAGAAAAAGAAAATTTGGCTGCAGTCTGTCTATACTGATCCATTCAGTTGAAATACCCACTTGAAACATCATGTGTGTCTAATACCCAAGTGTCAATCTTGAATGTGCCCCATTTTTCTCGACCCAAGCCTTGTATCCATAATAGATTGTGCTTACTCCTGCACCTTATGCTTTAGTTTTGCTGGATGGATAACATTAATACATGGTTAGCAAAATACTGGATTCTCACAGCATCAGATTGGGTAATCAATACCATATTAAATTGGATGTCCTGGGTTCCCGCAATCCAGAGGAGTGCTTCATGTTACTGTAGCATAGTTTGTCATCCTATGGCAACGAAAGCTAGTGCACCAAGATCTGATGCAGACAGTGTCATCCTCAGTTGACCCAAAATTTACACGCCCTATTACTCTCTCTGCTTTCTCCTACCATTGTATTACATTTTGCTTTAATGATGATATCTGGGAGGAGTGGGAGGAACAATGGATTAGTCAGTTATGTTGAAAGAATGACACTTGATATAGCTCCTATTAGTACTTAGTTGAGGAGTAAACCCCAGATGATTACACTCTCTTCAAGCTGCAGACAAACTACCAATCCAAAATTTGAATCACCATGACATAATCAGTCATTTAAATAAAAGCATTTATAAAAAAATGTTATAGGTTTCTGTCTTGCATATCTGTTAATATTATTTGTTGCATAATTTGTACGGTTTTTGCTAAACTACAGAGGCTCTTTAATAGAATAGTGCATTAAACTGCAATATAAATGAACAAATACAGGTGGGTGTGGACAGAATAGGTAGCATATCCTGCCAGTTTAGTTTACAATGACACACCCAGTTGAGACAGAAGCTGCAAGAAACAAATTACAAATAAACAATGATAATAATAATAATAATAAACAAGAAACATGGAAACCTATAGTTAAAAATAATTGACTATAAAAATGAAACCTGTAAATAAAGCTTTTCTTGCGTTTTGGACAAAAATAATATATTTCCAGTCTAGGTCCTGCTTCAGACTGAGCATACTCAGTAAAGTCAGCTGGACTATGATGGCTCATGAATTGTCAGCGAGTGTGGTTTATGGGCAGCTACATGCATGATACAATAAAGCTAATAACGTTTGAGGGTAGTGGGAGTGAAACTAATGATGATATGGAGCAAGGTTAGTGACATCAGCCCCGTCTGCTTTTAAGCTTCATGATAGTCTAGCCCACAGACAGAGCTGGCCATGCTCTCTGATAGACACAGATAGGAGGAGATGCGTAGCTCTGATTGAGGAGAAAACAGACAGTTTAAAAGCTATGACAATTTTTGTTTTAATTTATTGTAAATGTTATACTGTTTTTAATAGCATATATCCAGCAAACAAACATATGAGCTTTACTTGTAAATGTACTGCAATGGTCCATTAATCAGTTTGCATATTCTCTCGGTGTCTTAGGATGGCATGCTGCCCTGAAAGAATTGGCCATCAATGACACATTTATCGCAAATAATAGTATAGGACAGGAGGAGAAAAAGATGAATTATAGGAATTCATATTGATGGAGTTTATATTTACTGTATGAATTTGGAAGCATAATACTCATTGTACAAACTATTAAGCCTAAAGTTATCAAACCAAGTTATCCTAAATTATTTGCTCAAAAATAGAGATATGCAAGTTACTGACACCATCACTATTTATAATTCTTCTAGCACACAGCAAGCAGCCTGTAGATATTTATTATTCTTTTCAGTGGTTGCCAATAACAACCCATAGCTGTTCTTCATTTTGTGAATTCTTCTGTTCATTTCCAATTCTAATTATTCCATATTCTGCACACAACAGAATCCCCTCCCAAGCTGAAAGGAAAAAAGTAAAGTATTGCCTCTTATTTTAATGTGCCACATGTTTAAATCTGATTATGATTTTATGAAAAATGGAAAACTGACACATTACATTTTTAGATTGCTTTTAACAAGTTTTCGGTGTGGCATTATGATGTAAATTCCATAAATGCAGTGATTGTATTATTTTTGTACTTTGTTATGACAATCCCATATAAAAAGAACTTTATTTTAAATTGAGCTTTTTCTCCTGATGGGACTCTTTTTCCCCTGCTGTACTTACTGAAGATAGTTATATCTATGGAACAACTAACATCTTTAGCATCTATTCAAGACAGGGAAATAAAACATTTTTAGAGAAAATCTAATATTAAGATAATGTCCCAGACCCCTTTCCAGGGCCTGGATTTTGGCCCAGTGATCTACTATTCTGTCATGAATATAATATGTGTATATATAGTTCCCGCCCTGGTTCCTTGATTACAATGTATATGATGTTATTGATAGTCTGATGCAATTTCCAGAAGTAACTTCCTTCCACAGACATAAAGTCCCTCAGGCCTGATCAAAGGAACAGCCATAATGTTTGAAGCTGGGATATGGCCCATCCGGGTGGTAAAATATAGTAAGAAAAATCTACCTCCCCCTCCCATTGACAGCTTATATATACCAGATCAATGAGGGGGGAGGAAGGAATGTGGGTTGATGACTACTGAGGGCAGCCATGCATGCGACCTGACTAGTGTGGGAGGTTGGGAGACTTAGTGACAAAGGGGGTTGGTGGTATTTTGTGTTGTGTGTTCAGTGCAGAGAAATAACATAGTTACATAGTTACATAGTATTTAAGGTTGAAAAAAGACTTTCAGTCCATCAAGTTCAACCTTTTAAGATCTCCTCTGATCTGCAATATGCGGATTAACTATTAATTCATTAGTTGTTAATTAATTATTAATCAATTATTTAATGGTTTTTTATTTTTTATTTTATTATTATTATTAATTAGTCCAGAGGAAGGCAAATAGAGAAAAAAAGAAAAAAAAAACAAGCGAGAATTAGCCAATTGTCTCAAGCGGACATGTAAAAAATTTGGATCATTACTGTCTCTCTAATTATCCATGATAACCCTGAATACCCTTTTTAATTAGACATAAATCTAGTCCCCTTTTAAAGTTATCTATCGAATACGCTGTCACCACCTCCTCTGGTAGAGAATTCCACAGATTAACCACCCTTACTGGGAAGAACCCTTTTCTTTCTTTGAGGTGGAATCTTTTTACTTCTAACATCAAGGGATGTCCTCCTGTCAGTTGAAAACCTCTTGGCACAAAAAGCTCCCCCGACAAATCTTTATACTAACCCTGGATGTATTTATATAAGGTAATCATATCTCCTCTTAGACGCCTTTTTTCTAGAGAAAATACGTTTAATTTGGTTAGTCTTTCTTCATAACTTAGCCCCTCCATTCCCCTTATTTGTTTTGTTGCCCTTCTCTGTACCTTTTCCAGCTCTAAAATGTCCTTTTTATGAAGTGGTGCCCAAAATTGTACTCCATATTCCAAATGAGGGCGTACTAGAGATTTGTATAGTGGCAGAATTATATTTGCTTCCCTGGCTTCTATACCCTTCTTAATACATGCTAAAATTGTATTTGTCTTTGCAGCTGCTGCTTGGCTTTGAGCACTGTTACCTAGGTGGTTGTCCACAAGCACTCCCAACTCCCTTTCAATAAATGATACACCTAGATTTGCTCCATTAAGATTATAAATTGCATGGCTATTTTTCCTTCCCAGATGCATAACCTTACATTTATTCGTATTAAATCTCATCTGCCATTTAGATGCCCATTCCTCAATTTTATGTAAATCCCCTTGGAGGGAAAGCACATCATTTTCTGATTTAATTACCTTGCACAACTTTGTGTCATCAGCGAAAATGGAGACCCCACACTCCAATCCTACCTCTAAGTCATTAATAAATATGTTAAAAAGGAGAGGACCTAATACTGAACCCTGAGGAACCCCACTTACCACATTAGTCCAATCGGAGTATGTTTTTTTGTTTGCTTTGCTTCCTGTCTTTTATGTACTGCAATTCCTGTATCCCTTAGTTTGCCCAATAGTCTCCCATGTGGCCCTGTATCAAAAGCCTTTGCAAAATCCAAAAAGACTACATCCACTGAGTTGTCTTGATCCAGGTTCCTACTAACCTCCTCATAGAAACTAATTAGATTTGTTTGACATGACCTATCCCTCATAAACCCATGTTGACTCCTACTTATAATCCTGTTCAGATAGACATATTCTTGTATATTATCCCTTATTAACCCTTCTAAAAGCTTCCCCACTACAGAGGTGATGCTCACTGGTCTATAATTCCCCAGATTTGCTCTTGCTCCCTTTTTAAATATAGGTATCACATCAGCTTTTCTCCAGTCATCTGGTAGAGACCCTGTGTTGAGTGAATCTTGAAAAATTAAATATAATGGTTTGGCTATTACAGAACCCAGTTCCCTTGGTACCCTTGGATGTATTCCATCAGGACCCGGGGCTTTATTAACATTTATTTTTTCTAACCTCTTTTGGATTACTTCCTGTGTTAACCAATTATTTGGCAAAGGTAGTGCACTCCCATTATGTTGCAGTGTCCCAACCACTGGTACCTCCCTTGTGTATACCGAAGAAAAGAACCTATTTAGCTCATCTGCCTTTTCCTGGTCATTAATTTTCAGACAGCCTGTTTCACATTCTAATGTTCCTATAGCTTCCTTCCTCGCCTTCTTCCCATTAATATACTTAAAAAATATTTTAGGGTTAGTCTTACTCTCTTTTGCAATTAATTTTTCATTTTCTATTTTAGCCAGTCTAATTGCGCTTTTGCAAGCCTTGTTGATTTCCTTGTACTCCCGTAAAGCAGTCTCTGTCCCCTCTTGTTTGTATAATTTAAATGCCTGTTTTTTACTCCGTATCTTGATCTTTAAATCATTGTTAAGCCACATGGGTTGTGATTTACTCTTTTTACTTTTATTCCCACACGGTATATGCCGATGTGTATGTATATTTAGTAAGGATTTAAATGTTGTCCATTTATGTTCAGTGTTTTTACCTATCAGTTCTCTGTCCCATTCTATACTTTGTATTGCTGCCCTTAGACCGTAAAAATCTGCACTTTTAAAATCAAGAGTTTTTGTTGGCCCCTTAAAATGTTTTTTTTTTTTATTCAATCTCAAATGAGACTGTGTTGTGATCACTGTTTCCCAAAGGTTGCCCTATTTCAACATTTGATACAATATCAATATTATTTGTAATGAGTAAATCTAAGATAGCTTCATTTCTAGTAGGCTCCTGTATAACCTGGGCCAGATAATGATCCCTGAGTTTACTCAAGAACCTGCCCCCCTTAGCTGAACTGCTGGTCTCATTTATCCAGTTTATTTCAGGGTAATTAATTCTCCCATTATTAGAACTTGCCCGTGCTTAGCTGCATTTCCAATCTGTAACAATAATTGTATTTCATCACTTTCAGCTATATTTGGGGGTTTATAGCATACTCCTACTAATATTCTTTTGGAATTTGCTGCTCCGCTATTTAACTCTACCCACAAACATTCAACTTTATCACTAGGTCCACCATAAATATCTTCTCTGACTATAGCCTTAAATTCAGGCTTAACATACAGACAAATCCCTCCTCCTCGTTTACCATTGCCTCTATCTTTCCTAAATAGGTTATAACCATCCAGATTAACAGTCCAGTCATGAGATTCATCCCACCACGATTCGGTAATGCCTATTAAATCCCATTTTTCATTAATTGCTAATAATTCTAACTCTCTAATTTTTTCTGGCAAGCTTCTGGCATTAGCAGTTAAACAGTTTAGTTGGTGTTTTGGAAGTGAATAAAGACAGTTCAGTTCTTATAGATCAGTAATACTGGTCCCTACCACCCACTAGTGCGCAAATCAAGCTTTCATGGTGGGCGGCGGGGTAATCACTAGATCACTATATTGCTGATGAGTGACATCACAAGGCGGAGACCCGCAGCACCACACTTGACTTGTTGGTGAGCTGGTGAGAGAGCCTAGGGAGAGCAGTCAGGACCAGATCACTATCTAGCAAATACAGGGAGATACATAGCTAGGGTGATATGATTTATGTAACCAAAAATGACATAGGGTAAACTGAGTTACTGTAGCACCGATGGGTGGTAAGGAAATGTTACCATCAAAAGTGAGTTGCAGGTATTAAAAGGTTGACGACCCCTGTTATAGATTGTATGGTAAAGCTTTTGAACATTTTACACAATTAGAAACATTAATGCAATATACCTAAATTATAATAACAACAGTAGAGGAATGTATAATACTAGAGCCTCAATTACATGACACATATAAAACACAATGTAGTTAACACTTGATTAATGCAATAAACTGTAATGTGTAACCATTTGAGTGTGTTTGCTCCGTATAGCACTCACTAGGATCTGTGTGCACTCATTAAGGCCCTTAAAAAAAAATATTTAGGAAGTGCACTTAAAGGCATTCGCTATTATTAGATAAGTACCTTTCCTTGTTTTACATTCTCTTCGCTGGTTGGCTTTTTCAATAAATAGTCAGATACGGGCAACACTATTATTATGAATACATAATAAAACATACAAAGAAAGATCATTTTAGGTAATTATTTATTTATTATATTATATATTATTTATCCCTTAAAATAATGAATTCAAAGTAAAGAAAAAAGCAAATACCCAGGAACAGTACATGTCAATCAATAAAATAACAAGTAATATCAATGATATTGAAATAAGTAATGATAAGTAAATCATTTAGCTTCAACATCACCATAATTCAGCAATTATTTCTAATCTTCATTTTCACTTTTATATCTATATATTTTTTTATACACATCATACAATATAGATAAATCAGCATTTATATTCAAAGTCAATATGTCATCTTTGAGAATGACCCAAGTTACAGCAGCTAGCCTTTAAAAAACAACTAAGTGAAGTTCAGTTAACTCAAGAGTTAATAGCTTAAGATATATAATGCAGGCAGTAGGAAGGGACATGTCTACCCCTGATGACTCCGACCAGATAGTGTCAGAAGAAATGCACGTTGGGAGCATCCTAATGACGCGGTAGCTCCTATTATAGGGCCTCATTCAATTGCGATTTGGCCAATTGAATAGGGCTCTATATAAGCACCGACCATACTTTTTTTACAGAAGTTTTTAGTTAGCGAAGACCTTGCTTTTGGATAGAAGTTCACTAACTAAAAACTGCTCTGTGCTTATTTAGACCCCTATTCAATTGGCCAAATCACAATTGAATGAGGCCCATAGTGTCTCCCGGTTCTCTCCAGACATAGCAGCGTGAAAACTCAGCTTTTATCAGCAGTCAATTGTAAATAGATGTACTTACCAGATGGGATAGAGATCCTACTAAAGTGAATATACCCCCCACTAATGCAGTAATGTGATTTAGAATTCCACATATTATAGATTAGTCATTAAGGGGACTATGTTTTGTAAGCTGGATAGCAAAGCAAGCACAATAAAGTTTGGCAAATACAGAGACCAATAACCCTTGTAGGAAATTCCTTGTATAGTCTAACTTAGAGCGTTGAATAGAAGATTATTTTAATCTAATAGTTAAGCAATGTCAAAGGATATACCTTTACTCTACCACATAGCAATTGTCAAATGACAATTTAGCGTTTATAATCAGTCAAAAGGTAAAATTGTGTGCCTTTACAACCCACGTTGTTACAAACTTATAGAGAGGAAGAGGGACAAATAGGTTATTTCCATAGCTATCTAAGCATAAACAAAGAAACACAGTACCCAAAGATACTGTTAGGGCCTCATTCAAATGCAATTTGATCAATTGAATAGGGCTCTGTATAAGCACAGAGCATATTTTTACAGAAGGTTTTAGTTAGTGAAGACCTTGCTTTTGGAATGAAAGTTCACTAACTAAAAATGTCTGTAAAAATGTTTTTGCTATATGCTTATATAGAGCCCTATTCAATTGGCCAAATCGCATTTGAATGAAGCCCTTACAAACCTAATAAAACGTGGCATTCCAAATATATATTAACTAGCTACTTGCCCGTCAAAAAATTATGGTCAATAAAAGAAAGTGTTGAAATGCTGTTTGTCACATAATGTGAGTGTACTGTGTGCCTCAAGTAACTAAATTCATCAAAAAGCAGAAATCTACATTACATTAAATAAGAAAAACTAAAATCACCAAAAATAAAAAATGTACATTACAGAAAAAAAAAAAAAACTAAGTCACAAAAAATAAAAAAAGGAACATTACAGAAAATAAAAAAATACATTATAACCCCACCCCCCACTACAAAATTTTAAAAACAATTACACACCTGAAAAGGAAATACATATAATACATACAATCCAATACAATTAAATAAAATACAATTAAATAAAATACAATACAATACAATACAATACAATTAAATACAATACACCCCTATCTAATATACATGCCACTATCTAATATACATGCCACTATCTAATATACAGGTCACTATATAATGTAATATACATCCCACTATCTAATATACAATACTATCTAATAATACATCCCCCTATCTATCTATCTATCTATCTATCTATCTATCTATCAATCTATCTATCTATCTATCTAATATACAATACATGCTATCTATATATATAGCTACCCTAATTCTAAGCTACAATAAAATAATTAAGAACACTTACCTTTGAGATGTTTCTTCAGATCAGCAACCTAGGGTAAAAAAGATTAAAAAACATTACTACAACACGTTTACATAAAATAACTAAATATTCTAAACATTCTAAATATTCTAAATATTATACTCACCTTTCCAGCATGTCCCGTTCCAGCATGTCACGTTCCAGCATGTCACGTCCTCCATGTTTCGTCCTTTATGTTTGCGTCTTGTCCGGTGCTGCTCCTGTAAAAAAAAAACATTACATTAGTAAACATAAACCAAAGTGAAATAAACACAATCTACATTATACTTACCTTTCCGCAATGTCTCCGGCCTCCTGGTGTTCTTCTCCGGAAGCATCCGAGCGTAAAAAAAAAAACGACACACATCCACCCTGGCGGATGTGTCCGACGCTAATGAACATCCTATGGAGTGTTACAGAATAAAATTGGCAATGGCTGCTTCTGACTGGCTGAAAAGGCTATCAAATTCAGCCAATGAGAAGACCCCAATTGTGAACCAATGAAAAAAGTATACACCCCAAAATACAACGCTGATTGGATAACACACCTGTCAATCTTTATTTGAACCAATCCTAAGGCTTTATTGCCATCAGCCAATCACAATGGAATATACCCTCACATACTGATTGGTGAAGACATCTGCGCCTTTCCATTGGCTGTATTATTTATTGATATTAACAGTAGCCAATGAGAATGCGCAAATCCTTCACCAATCAGTACGTGAGGGTGTATTCCATTGTGATTGTCTATTGTCAGTGCAACCAATCAGAATGTGCAGAGGCTCCAACCAATCACCCTGTGGGGGTGTATTCCATTGTGATTGGCTGAAGGCATCTACGCCTTGTGATTGGTTGAAATAAAGATTGACAGGTGCTGTATCCAATCAGAGTGGGATTTTAGGGTGTATCCCTTTGTGATTGGTTCAAACATTGGCGCCTCCTGATTGGGTGAATTTGATAGACAGCGTTTTCAAACAATCAGAAGGCGCCATTGCTTATTTTCTTCCGGAAAAGTCTCCGGGAGCCTCATTAGCGTCGGGGATGTGCGGGAGTGCGGATGTAAGTATATATATATTTTTTTTTATATATACAGGGCGTGGCAGAAGAGGATCCGGAGGAGGCCGGAGACATCGCGGGGAGGTAAGTAGAATGTAGATTATGTTTATTTTATTTTGATGTATATGTAGTAATGTTGTGTTTTTTTTAACAGGTGCCGCGCTGGAGAAGGATTAAAAGAATAAGTACGGGACATGCCGGAAAGGTGAGTAGAATATTTAGAATGTATAGAATGTTTATTTATGTACAGTAAATGTGTTGCACTAATTTTATTTTTATTTTTTTCGTAGGTGGCTGATCTCCATGGACATCTGCAAAGGTAAGTGGTCTTAATTATTTTATTTTAGCTTAGAATTAGATTAGTTTATATATAGATAGCATTTATTGTATGTTAGCTAGGGGTATGTGTTTTATATAGATAGGATAGGATGTATTGTAGATAGATTGTGGTATTTATTTAGATAGATTGGGGATGTATTATTATATAGATAGCATGTATATTAGATTATGGTATTTATTTAGATAGATTGTGTGATGTATATTAGATATAGTTGTATTGTATGTAATTGTATTGTATTGTATTTGTATTGTATTGTTATTGCATTTGTATTGTATGTATTATATGTATTTCCTTTTCAGGTATGTATTTTTTTTTCTGTAGTGAGGGGGGGTGTAATGTTTTTTTTTTTTTCTGTAATGTTCCTTTTTTTATTTTTTTGTGACTTAGGTTTTTTTATTTTCTGTAATGTAGTTTATTTTTTTGTAAGTTAGGTTTTTTATTTCATGTAATGTAGATTTTTATTTTTTTGTGACTTTAGGCTTTTTTATTTTCTGTAATTATAGTGGTAGGGGTTAATAGGGGGTAGGTAGTGTAGGTGTTAATAGGTTAGTGTAGAGGGTGTTTAGTTGATATTTAATGTTTTGTTGGGGGGGTATAGTGCAGTGTAGTGTTTATACTTAGTGTCACGATGGTCCTTGAGGACCATTATGGCACTTATGTTGTTAATGTAGTGTTGTAACAGGCCCATAATGGTGTTAATATACCCTTATGAGACTGATGGGGTTAAATAGAGGCTTATGGTGGTCTGTATTGACCCCCATGAGTGACAGAGTTAATGAAGGGCTTATGGGGGTCTGTATTGACCCCCATGAGTGACAGGGTTAATGAGGGGTTTATGGGGGTCTGTATTGACCCCCATGAGTGACAGGGTTAATGAGGGGTTTATGGTGGTCTGTATTGACCCCCATGTTTGACAGGGTGACAGTGTATATTTTTTTTCTTTTACAACGGGTCCTTTAAGGACCTTTACTTTTTTTTAAGGACCTGTAATGCAGGAATTTTGAATTTTGATTGCAGCGGGGGTCCCCGATCGCTTGCAATCGGGACCCCCACTGCGAAGGTTAATGTGAGGTTAATGCAGTGCTCCGAGCTTATTTCAGATCCCCTGGGGTTAATGCGGGTTTCCGAGCTTATCTCGGATCCCTTCTTGGGTAATTTGTACGTGGCTGGGCTGTGAGCCTCATTTTCGTTTTTTTCAGCGGCCATTTTTTCTCTCGTTTAAGGGATTTTTGTGTGTCTGAACTCGGGAATTGGACTTAAATGGAGGTGTAACTTCACTTTCAGAGGTCCTGGGTGCCCCCCCCCCCTTGCTATGGGTAAGCTTTTTATGTAGTCTGTGTGAGTATTTGGTGTGTTTTCACTGTTTTTAGTTGCGCGCGGGTTGGCCGTTATAGTCGTATTCTTAGTGCGTGTGGGTGTTTGTTACGTTAAGGTTGGTTCCGAGGTGTTTTTTTTTCCTAAGTCGTGCGTATGACGTGTTTAACGGCTCGCCTCGCTACGCGAGGCTCGCCAGCAATGAGCGCCTGCGGCGCTCATTGCCTAAGTGCTACAATTTAATGTTAACACACATTACGACCTCGCAACACTCGGACGCAACTCGCGAACATTACAAAATTCAAAACACAATACATACACACAACACACACATAAAAAGCTTACCTACAGCAAGAGGAACCATCCAGGACCTCAAAAAAGCAAGTTAGACCTTCATTTAAATCAAAATAAAAGAGTTTAGACACTAATAAAATCGCTAAGCAAGGGAAAAAATGGCCGACGAACAAAACGAAAACGAGGCTACAGCACTCTAAACACGGAAAACACCACAACACACTCGCAAAACACCACAAGAAACTTGCAAAACACCTACGGATAATCCGCAAAGACGCATACCACAGATTACCCGCCATTTTACGCCAATGCGGAAGTACACCACTACGCTAACGATTTCGTCTCGCGCACGCACAGTATTACACTGCACACCTTCACCACGCTTACACAGCAGCTCCACACAACTAATGCTGCAGCAACATCAAAACACATTGACAGCTCTTCAACACAATGCTTCAAAATAGGTAAAGTATATTCATTTATTAATGTATTATATATTTCATTATTACACACCAAACAGCATTAGCTCACTTAAAATTTTATTGCCATCATTTTTTGACGGGCAATTCGCTAGTTGTGTTAGAAAAATAAGATTGAGGTGCAAAAGTGTACAGAGGTATTTTGATATATGATAACAAAACACAAACACAAATTTGGTATAAAAATAATTTATTGTTGCATCAAAGGAGCTAAAACTATAAGTTGGCATACAGAGAGACTGTGAAAAAGAAAAAAGACACTTTACAATTCTATTATTTAGGGAAGGAACTTACAAATTAAAGGGCACCATCATAGGTCATCAGAGACAAAGTTGTATATATTGGTATTAATTGTCGTATTTGTTTTTTTATAGTTTGTAATTTACATTTTAACAAATAAAGGTCCAATAAAGGTTATGTTTTAACGTTACATTCTAAGGGCAATTCTACAAAGGTATTTTGTATTTTGACTGGTCTTTCAGTCAAATTTGGCAAATAAGTAATGATAAGTTGTCACAACAGTCAGTAATGTCTCTTATTGAGATATGTAGATCCTAATATTACCTTATCGGTCTTCCCTTTAATGCACTGGATTTGAGGATATCCCTGCTGCGCACAGGTGAGTCAATCACTTCTTCAATCATCCTGATTGACTCACCTGTGCCCAGAAAGGATATCTTAAAATCCAGGCTTGTGTGTGGCCCTCCAGGACTGAACATGCCCACCCCTGCTCTCATGTAGACACTGTTCCTGTTGTTCTGAAAACATATTTCGCTGGGTTAGCTTCTGAACTGAAGAATTTTGATTTCCCTCCTTAGATAATATCTAATCAGTAGGTTAATTTTTTTTTTACCCTTTTCTCAGGAGGAAAAACACATAGCCAATGCTTGGAATTTTATTTTCTCTGTTTAGAGAGTCTTGTTCTCATTTATTAAAATATCTTAAGTTTTAATCATAAACCTTAAATGTAGGTACCGTATATACTCAAGTATAAGGCGACCCGAGTATAAGCCGAGGCACCTATTTTACCACAAAATACTGGATAAAATGAGTGACTCGAGTATAAACCGAGGGTGGGAAATGTGCTGCCCCCTGTGTCCCTCTTGTGCCCTCTGTGTCCCCCTCTTGTGTGCCCTTTTCATGAGTCCCCCCTCGCTCTCCCCTGTGTCTCTTCTCCCCTCTCCCTCCCCTGTGTCTCTTCATCCCTCTCCCTTCCCTGTGTCTCTTCCCCCCTCTCCCTTCCCTGTGTCTCTTCCCCCTCTCTCCTCAACCCCCCTCCTCATTCTCAACCTCCCTCCTCAACCCCCCTCCTCATCCTCAACCTCCCTCCTCATCCTCAACCTCCCTCCTCATCCTCAACCTCCCTCCTCATCCTCAACCTCAACCCCCCATCCTCAACCCCCTCCTCAACCTCCCTCCTCAACCTCAACACCCTCCTCATCCTCAACCTCCCTCCTCAACCCCCCTCCTCATCCTCAACCCCCTCCTCAACCTCCCTCCTCAACCTCAACCCCCTCCTCATCCTCAACCTCCCTCCTCATCCTCAACCTCCCTCCTCAACCCCCCTCCTCATCCTTAAAAGCCTCCTCATTCTAAACCTCCCTCCTCATTCTCAACCTCCCTCCTCAACCCCCCTCCTCATCCTTAACCCCCTCCTCAGTCAAAACCTCCCCCTTTATTCTCCTTCCTCATCCTCAACCTCCCTCCTCATCCTAAACCCCCCTCCTCACTTTACCATTCTAAATACCTCCCCCTCTCCCTTTCCCCTCACTTACCTTCATCTGCAGCTTCTCCTCCGGCCTCCGCTCCTTCCTGCGTCGGCCACCTTATTAGCATATACGGGGTGCCGACGCAGGAAGGAGTGGAGGCCGGAGGAGAAGCAGCAGCTGAAGGTAAGTAAGGGGAAAGGGAGGGGGTGAGGTATTTAGAGGGGTAAAGTGAGGAGGGGGGTTTAGAATGAGGAGGGGGGTTTAGAATGGGGGGGTTGAGGATGAAGGGGGAAGGGAAAGAGTCACAGGGGTTAGAGACACACAGGAGTTTAGAGAGACAAGGGGGTAGAGACACTCGGGGGTAGAGAGACACAGGGCGGTTAGACAGACACGGGGGGTAGAGAGACATGGGGGGAGAGTGACTCAAGTATAAGCAGAGGGGGCCCTTTTTAGCCCTGAAAAAAGGGCTGAAAGACTCGGCTTATACTCGATTCTATACGGTAATTATAACCGTATGCACACATTTGTGTAGCATAATGTTCCTATTTTACTAAGAGCATTTATAATCTGCCATTCACAGTATTTCTGTTCACTTGTCAGCATCTTATGACTATTTATCTGTAGCAGATCCCCTTGTTAAAAGCCGTGTTATTCGATGCGACACGTGAGACTCTGGAGCCAGTTTAGTTTGTGGGGCAAACAGAGCAGTGATATTTTGTAAATAATAAACTTTTAACTGGAGCATCTCACACAGATACCTAGGCATAAACATGCTGACAAGTGAGAAGAATTACTGCAAATAATAGAAAAAGACAGATTGTTAACACTCTTAAACCTATATTTATGGTTTAAAGTTAAAGACCTTTTAATATATTAGAAAATATTAGCAAAACGGAGTAAAGAAAATACTAAGTATTGCGTTTTTCCTTTGGGAAAAGACAATATACTTTCCTGTGAGAAGGGCAAAAAAATCTCTTGGGAACTGGATTATGGCACCTGCGCAAATTGCACCAATCAAGTAAATATTACCAGGATTTTTTTGCTGTGGAAAAAGGCATACTGTATATATTTGCTTGCCTTTTACCCCAGCGCTGTGTAGTAGATTTTTACAAATTAGCACGCAGGTCCAGTGAGTTGGAGGTTTTGGTTTATTGAGAGAGTGCAGGAGAGTCTTACACTGGGAGTGCAGGTTTGTATTCTTTTACCTTATTTTATTCTTGGGACTGAGATGGAGGGAGGAGCGAGGAGGGTAATGGTCGGGAGGTGATGAGGAAGAGAGGGTGAGCGGAGGAAAGATGAGGGAGGGAATGGGAGGGTGGGATGAAGTAGAGGAGATGGATGGAGTAGAGGAGAGGGACAGATAGAGAGGGTGGAAGGGGAGGAAAAGACATGTTTGGGAGGTTGGGAGTGGAAAGGGAGAAGGAGATGAGGGAAGGGAGGGAGTGGAGGGGGAAGGCTAGGAGTAGTAGTTCTGGGGAGCAGAGGGTGGGGTGTGAGGTAGAGGGAGGTAGAGATGGGCCCATAGATTTAAGCACACATAGCTCAAGGTCAGAGGGGAAGGGTCCTGAACCACAGGGGGGGTTTAGGGGGGGGGGGAAAGAAAGGCCTCACAGTCAGAGTAAGGAGGTATGGATTCCTGTGCACAATAAGGAGGATAAGACACTGGAGGCAAATACAGGACCTCTAACTACAGGGATACATGTGGATAAAATCTTATATAGAGATGGTGATAGTAGTTAGGCCCCACTGACTGTGGTCACAGCTCAGCATTCCTTCTGAGCTGCCACATCATTACTCATGGTGATGGCAAGTTATTTCTCATGACAGATACATACCGGTTTGCACTGCTTGTGGATAAAATTCAGGTAAGATGGTAAGAGCACCATCAAATCTATCATAACCAAATGAAAAGAACATGACACAACAGCAAACCTGCCAAGAGATAAAGATGGATGGTGCTAAATACAGGGATATTCTTGAGCAAAACCTGTATCACTCTGTGCGTGATTTGACGCTAGGACGGAGGTTCAACTTCCAGCAGGACAATGACCCCAAAAACACTGCTAAAGCAACACTTGAGTGGTTTAAGGGGAAACATGTAAATGTGTTGGAATGGCCTAGTCAAAGCCCAGGCCTCAATCCAATAGAAAATCTGTGGTCAGCCTTAAAGATTGTTGTTCACAAGCGCTAACCATCCAACTTCAAGGAGCTAGAGCAGTTTTGCAAGAAAGAATGGTCAAAAATCCCAGTGGTAAGATGTGGCAAGCTCATAGAGACTTATCCAAAGCGACTTGGAGCTGTGATTGCCGCAAGATGTGGCTCTGCAAAGTATTGACTTTAGGGGGGTGAATAGTTATGCACATTGACTTTTTATTATTATTATTTTGTCCTATTTGTTGCTTGCTTCACAATATAAAAAAAAAACATCTTCACGGTTGTGGCCATGTTCTGTAAAATTAAATGATGCAAATCCTCAACACAATCCATGTTAATTCTAGGTTTTGAGGCAACAAAACAGGAAAAATGCCAAGGGGGGTGAATACTTTTGCAAGGCATTGTACATATATTGAAATAAACTGAATAAGGTAATCGCTAGAAATAGGCCCCTATTCAATTGCAAGACCACAGATTGTGTTATACCAGCTGTAACCTTGAGATTTTCTACAATTACAGAGCAATTCAATTGAACAAGGCATACAAACTAAGGGTTGAAGCCTCAAGACCGAAAACCCTTCCCGCTTCCGCAAGCTGTTCAGGGGCTGGAATAAAAGAGGTCTGTAGTTACAATCCAATTCTGGAATTAAGGAGTGCGACACAGGCCATTCAGCCAATAGAAAGTTGGCTAGCCGAAGATGATTGACAGAGAGAAATTATAAAGTTGCGTTCCACCCACCCATGCGTTGACTGTGTTTGGAGATTCTCACGAAGTAGCACTCAGGTCCCAGAGTTGGTGGTTGGTCATAGAGAGAGAGAGAGTAGGCAAATTTTCAAAGCAGGATCTTATGGTTTTAGTCTTTTACATTGTTCTACACTTAAATTTTGATTACACATATTTACAGATTACACATAATACAAATAAACATATATTAAATAACAAAGATAGATAAACATAGAGCTCGGTCACTCCATACACAAACCCCCGTGAAGGAGGAGAGTGCAGCAGTGGAGGAGGAGATTGGAGGAGAGAAAGTGGGTGGTGACGGGGTGCCCATAGAAATAGGCACCCAAAGTTCAGTGTCAGAGGTGGACGGGCCTGATCCTAGGGGGTTGGTAGTTCAGGGGAGGGAAAGGTCTCAGGGGCAGACAATGGAGCAAAATATACCTGTCCACAATCAGAAGGGCAGGAAGCGGTTGGGCAGGCAGTGCACCCTGAACTACATGCACAAGGAGAATGTGGTCCTCATTTGTGCTATCCTTGTGGTGGGGGGGAGGGAGGTTAGGCCTGTGCTTACTGTAGCAGCAGTAATAACAGAAGTGGACACTTCGGAAAGGGATGTGCCATCTGTGAAGTACCGCATTGATGGCGTCCGGGCAAGGTGTCACAAAGGATCTATTGAGCCATTTGCCCAGTGCTGGAGCTTCAGGCCTGGTGGACAAGCAGGATCCAGCCTCCATGCCAGGTGAATATCACCTACACCAGCACACACACTACACATGTACATGATGACCAACAAGGACAATGACATGTCAGCTATATGGAATTAACAAGGGATAGATGGATCAGTCATGCCCCATTAAATCCATGAAGG
Organism: Discoglossus pictus; assembly: GCA_027410445.1. Lineage (NCBI taxonomy): Eukaryota > Metazoa > Chordata > Amphibia > Anura > Alytidae > Discoglossus > Discoglossus pictus. Next base: position 163,694,622 of record CM050169.1, read on the forward strand.
TGACAAATCACTGTCATTTGTGAGCACAACAATTAATTAATCAGTGGAGAGTCCATGTATGCCCAATTCAGCGTATGCAATCACAGATCGCAGCCAGAATCAAGATAGCGTTAGGAGCAAAGGACAATCAAAATAAAGAACAAAAGAATAGATCACATCTGGCAACTGACAGCTTCTCATAGTTGCAATTAAGAAATTCATCCAGGTTCAAGCCTAGATGTCCGATAGTTAGGAATGAACATGAAACAATGTATTATACATCATACTTAACACATATACCTTTCTTTTCTCTTTTTCAGCTTCTAGGAGGCATGGGTCCAGTGGTGAGCCAGAGAGGGGGCCGTCAGCTCCATCGGAGTAGTACGTTGGGAACAAGCCCCCGTCCAGCAGGAAATGGCACAGGGGGAGAAAAAAAGAAGAGGAAAAGGAGGATAGCGTCTGGGCATTGGGTCACCAGCAGGACCATCAGCTGCACCGGTGTCATTTGACCCCACTGTCCCCCTCCTCCAGAGACTGAGCCTATCACTAGGGCCCTCCTACTGGATGGACGAGCAGGGCTTGCCCCCACCTCCCACCAGCAGTGCATCTGCCTGGCCACCACCACCAGGCACACCACCACCTTCACCTCCTCTCCCAGTAATGCCCCCCCCCCCGCCATGGCCCACCATCCCCAACACCACCAAGTCAGGCTGCTCAGGAGAAGATGCTGGCCATCATGTGTCAGCAACTGAAGTGTCTGCAGGCCAGCCACAGGGTATTTGGACCCAGTTGCCAGGTGGAGGAGGATGTAGGGGCTGCACACATTGTTGTGCCTTCTCAACAGCACTCCTCAGTGATAATATATTGGTCCAAATGCTAACGTAATCTAGCCTGACACAAATATGATGTATGTGGATGTCTAAAACTCCAACCATTGAAAACACACTGACACAGTGATAACGGTATAACAAAGCTTTATTTCATACACAGAGCACACTCAGAAATGTACAATACTGTGCATTAATATCATGGGTGTGGTGTGAGCGGATCCCGGAAGGGCTAGAGGCTTTTTTGGGGAAAAAGGGAATACCTAAAGGGGGTAATGGTCTAGAATAATCTTGATACATAGCTCTTACCAGGGTCACATGTGGCCACTACACAACTGCAACTGGAATCTGATGAAAAAAAAGGATCATCAGAAATGACTCCATTAATAGAAGTAACCAGTAATGCGCATAGCACTTACTTTTGGTCATCATTTGCTACATTGAACAAACGCATAAACATCTGGACTATTTCATCCAAACTAGTTACACGCATACAGTGTGTTCCTAAAACCAAAATCTGAAAAAAGGTGGTCAAATAAAAAAAGTCGGAGGAGGATACAAAAAAAAGAAAAAACATGCATGTACAGTTCAGTGCTAAATACTTTAACTGTAACAATGTATTAACATACCTGATTTCCATCTACAATAATTACTAACCATTAGCTAGTTGTCAGGATATCTCACTGGCCATGTCCATTATTAACGATTTGTCATCTCACAATAAATGCTTAGCTGTGACCACCGTCAGTGGTCCAGATGTACTATCACCTTCTCCATATGATATTGTTAATCAACATTGATATCACATTCACCAGCTATAGAGGTGTTAGCACATGTTAAAGTATACTCATGAAATCAGCAATATAAGAAAAATACCCATTAATACAGAGAGTACACAAAGGTCAGCAGTCAGATTCACTGTTACTTACATCAGACACAAGGATCTGTTCTCATACTAATAACGAGGAGAGGATCACATGCTTTACTAGTGCACTCCCCACCTACTCTCATCCACTACTCACCTCCTCTACTCCCCTCCTCCTCTCGTGCCCACCTTCTCCTCTTCTCCACTTCCCACCTACTCCTCTCCTCGACTCACCACCTCCTTTTCTCCTCCATTCCCCATTTCCTCCACTCCCCTACTCCTCTCCTTCACTCCCCTCCTGCTTTCCTCCACTCCTCTCCTCCAGTCCTCAACTCTTCTCTATCACTCCCCAGGGCCACCTCTCTGTCCTCTCTCTCCTCCTCGCCTCTCCTCCTCCCCTCCTCCCCACCTCTCCAGTCCTCTCCCCTCCTCCCTCCATAATTATCCCAAAAATAAAAGGATAAATCAAAAAAGTATTTTCTGTATATATTTGTGATGTAAAAAATTGTGTGTTTTATGTGTAATTATGAACTGTTGGGGTATAGGGTGGGGTGTGTGTATGCAGTGACCTAGCTATATGTGTATCTATGTGTGTTATTTACTTTATGTGTATATGTATTATGTGTAACCAGCAACTATGTGTAATAAAAATGTCAGTGTAAAATCTTTATTAGAATAATGTAAAAGAATAAAACCGTAAGAACCTGCATCTTAAACATTTCCTTCTTTCTCTCTATCACTGCTCAAATGACAAACTCCGGGACCTTTGTGAGAATCTATAACACAGTTATTGCTGGGGAGTGTGCAACACAGTTTTAAGATCTCCCTCTGTCAATCATTTTCCGCTAGCCCGCTTTCTATTGGCTCTGAGGCCTGTGTCACACTCTGAAATTATGGGATTGGATTGTAACAGCGGATCACATCTAGTCCAGTCCACTAACAGTTTGCGGCCGCAGGAAGGGTTTACGCTTTTAAGGCTTCAGCCCCATACTTGCTGGCTTGTTCAATTAAATCGATCTGTAACTGTTGCAATTTTCAAGCCTTGAAAATTGAATTCGGAATTTAATGAGGCCATCAGTTTTTAAATTGTCTTTAATTGTTTTATTTGCGTCACTGTCTATACAATAAAGATATATATGGATTAATTTTGCCCTAATCTTGTACTAACTCCTAATTCATTAGTGTCAAGAACTATAAGGGAAATAATATTCTATTTGAGCAATGCAAATAGTGTTGCTCCATAAAATCCTCCTGAGCATACCCAAATCTCTTAAACCCAAGCCTTTCACCAAGTTATAAGGCTCATGTTATGCAGGAAAGAGATGTGAAACATTACAGAGAATTACAGAAAACGACTGAGCAGAAACCAACCTGAACTAATGAGAATTCCTGAGGATTCCCTCCATTTAAACACATGGGGCCTCATTCTATTATCGGCCGTAAATCGGCCGTAAGGCTGCGATTCCTTGCAAGGGTTCAGTTAACTCGCGATTCTATTATACGGCCCCGCAAGGATCTCCTCTTACGGCCGGCCGCATATCTTGGAACCGGCCGTAAACTGTGAAATATAAAAACTCAAAAATAAATTCAAGCCTGCACTGTACAGCTCTGTAAATGCTAGGGATCATATTGGGGGACATGAGGAATAAAAGGAACCCACTCTCAAGCTGGCACATCAGCCCAAACCCGAGTTCAAATTAACTGTTTATTTTCCGGCTGCGGCGTGGGCGTGTCTGAGGTGCTCCAAGCACTCTGGACTTTTTACATGTATATTTTACGGATATTAAAAATGAAATATTTTACGGATTTGAGTACAGGATAATTATGTGCTATTTTTTCTAACACCTAAAATCCCTTTATAGTCTTCTAAAAGTGCAGGATGGCTTTATTTGAGCTATTTTATGTGCTTAATTGGTGCTAGCGAGACCTTTTTCCTGCAAGTAACTGCGGCTCATTTTTAGCCTTGCAGAGAGGTTTCCCGGAGCAATTGAATTGCAAATCTCTTGCGGCCGTTTTAGATCAAAGGCTTTCCTCCGGCGCGATCGGCCGCAAGAGATAGCAAGGCACCGGCCGCAAGCCTGCCGGAATCCCCGGCCGTAAGGGAATAGAATAGCAGAATAGCTTGCGGCCGGTCCTTGCGGCCCCGCAGCGGCTGCGGCCGATAATAGAATGAGGCCCATGGTGGGGGGAATTCCCTTCCCTGCTCACTCCCTGAGCGTACCCCTTTCCTGCACAAACCTTATCCTCAACCCCATTTACATAACCATGAAGGTCCATAAAGATCCTTATGGCAACTAAACTTTTAACCCCATGCAATGTCCTTTAAGGACCCCCGTTACACCTTTTATTTACACTATTTATATTTGAATAAACTTTTCATACATTTCTATCTTATTTCTATATATATTATATTATTTCTATATTATGAAATCTCTGTCTGTTGATTTAATGCCCATCCAGCTTCTCTAATAAAACTAAACAAAATAAAAAAGTATGACTTCCAAAATATAATATACTTTTCTACACGTTTTTATGGTGGGGGTTTAATTCCAATTATCTTTGTTATTCAATTATGAAAGATGATTTAAGGCATCACTCATTTTTAATCTAGGAAACCTCTGCAGCGTTATCAATTCAACTGTAAGCTACTAAAAGCCATTGTAGACTACAAGTAAATAACAATATGTGAATGTTTGCGAGGTAATGGTCAGTAGTTTCTTACATTGGTGGCAAACAAAAAAGGTTTATTTTATGTTTCCATTTTTTTTAAATCTTATACCAAGGTCAATAACAGACTACAAATCAACCTTTGTACCGATTCTGACATATATACATTATAAGAACACAAAAAAAACAGAGCTCCTTGTTTACAGTATATGAACTTAATTCTAACTTTTAAATGTCTGCTATTAAAATATAAAATGGGCTGCAGTTAGATTTACGTTGTAACTTCTAGATTATAAAAAATCAGTAGTGGGTGGAGTTAGTATTATACAATAATTCAGAAATACTTCCTAATTTTGGGTATCCCAGCATGACAGTTGAAAGCTAGATGCCTTTATTGTATGAAGTTATCTGCCTTCTTTGTCTAGAGAAAGTGATATATAATACCTGCTGCTGATCAGCATTATGACAATGTCCACATTTGTGTAATCCCAAGTACACAAGCATCAAGTGATATGTGTTATTTATATATAGATAGTTTAATTTAAGAACACTGACATAGTTAAGGTAACACAGTGGGGGTTAATATTGCATATGGTAATATAGAGGTCCATGAGGAGTGCCCCACTTCCTAACACAATCTCTCGGGCCTTATTAATGGGCTACCACCCAAAGCACCAGGGGTGTGGATACATTAATACAGACCACTATTCAAGAAATTAAAAATAAACCTTTCCTATTGAATCTAATACCTATATGTGAACAATTATATTACTCTAGAACAGTGGTTCTAAATCTTTCTAATCTTGGAACTGCCTAGTCACCTTTTATTTTTAATTCTAATTTCATTTTGGCCAGGTAGCTGCGGGCTTGATCAATTGAATCGCTGAACCGCAGATGTACGGCCGGTATAAAGTCAACTGTGGGCTTGCAATTGAATAAAGGCCTACATTTCAGCTAGTTGCACTGATTTGAATAGAGTACATCTAACTACATATAAATCATTCAGTAATCTATCTAAGCATATTACTACCATTACTAGTCTTAGGCCCCTATTTAATTGCAAGCCCGCAGTTGACTTTATACCGGCTGTAAGACTGTCTTTCATCACTTTCCCCATCTTTTAAAGGGCAGTATTAATTTTTTATTTGAAATTACAGTGCTACTATCAGGTTTTTAACCCCCTTGTGGGTCCTATCTGATTTTCTTCTACATTTGTCATTTACGAGTGTGAAAAGCATTGCGGGCTTGAGGAATTGTAGCAATTGAATAGTGATTTGTTAGTGTAACATTTACGGGCTTGAAAGATCAAAGACTTAGATGAAAATCGCAGTGCTTACCCGTCTGTAACCTGCAAATCATTTGTGGGAAGCTATAAGACGTTAATTGAATAGCAAATTAGTTTAAGGGCTACATTACAGGCTCCAGTAACTAACAATTGCTCAACTGAATAGGGCCTAAGTTATAAAGCTTTTTGCTCTCCTCATCCCTCCATCTTACAAAACCACTGCTCTAGAAGTGTTTTTAACATTTAAAGCACCTGAGACAAGAATTGAGCTGTGAACGACAACCTGTAACTATTTGTGTGTGTTTGCAAAGAGGGATAAACTCTGATTTTAAGTCACTCAATAGCAATGCTGTTATAAGAGCTTTCAATCTAAGAAGTACACTTTTATACTAATAAGCATACCTTACAGAGAATTTAATTTTCTCAAAATCTATTCTGCTTGCACATGAGCTTATTAGATTTTATATTTACTAAAACAATTACTTATATCAAGTTTTATTTCAATAAGCTGTGAATACATTAACCTTCAAGCTATATTAACACTGGGGTAATAGCAGATCACCAATCTATAATTTTAAAACCTTACCTTCTGAAAAAGTTGCTGCAGATGCCGCAGAAAAGAACATCCAAAAACATTTAATGGATATTTAAAGTGTGTTAGAGACTACGCTTAAGTCCAAAACAGGCAAAAGGCAATCAATCATCAGTGTCAGCCAAAGATATGCAGTAATATATTATCTACAATGTATGCCAACTTGTTTGGAATTTTGAGACTTGAAAAACAGATGATATGTTAGTAAAACAAAACTTGAGGTGATTTCTTTTTTTTTCTTTTTTTTTCAACATAGTAAAGAATTTCATACTATGAAACTGGAAATATTTTTCAATTGTGTTATTAAAGGCTAAAGATATTTTCAAGAAAAAATATAAGGCTTGTTCGAATCTACTATCAAGAATTGTGGTATGCAAAAATAAGACTAAGAAAGATGGAGATCCTTGATTGTATATTAAAATGCTATTATGGAAAATTGGGTATGAAACAAGAGAGGAATGGTTTTCTGAGTACCTAACTGTAAATTCTGAATGCAAATTCCATTTACACTTAAGTTTCTTAAAAAAGTAACAAAGAGAATATTCATTATTTACGTAACTTGCCTATTTAAAGTTGAATAGAGATGCCCTCATTCAATTGCAATTTAGCCAATTGAATTGGACTCTAAATAAGCACATAAGAAGTTTTTAGTTAGTGAAAGACTTGCTCTTGGATACAGTGGATATAAAAAGTCTACACACCCCTGTTAAAATGTCAGGTTTCTGTGCTGTAAAAAAATGAGACAAAGATAAATCATTTCCGAACTTTTTCCACCTTTAATGTGACCTATAAACTGTACAACTCAATTGAAAAACAAACTGAAATCTTTTAGGTAGATGGAAGAAAAAATATAAAAATAAAATAATATGGTTGCATAAGTATGCACACCCTTAAACTAATACTTTGTTGAAACACCTTTTGATTTTATTACAGCACTCAGTCTTTTTGTGTATGAGTCTATCAGCATGGCACATTTTGACTTGGTAAGATTTGCCCACTCTTGCAAAAACACTCCAAATCTGTCAGATTGTGAGGGCATCTCCTGTTCACAGCCCTCTTCAGATCACCCCACAGATTTTCATCGGATTTAGGTCTGGGCTCTGGCTGGGCCATTCCAAAACTTTAATCTTCTGGTGAAGCCATTCCTTTGTTGATTTGGATGTATGCTTTGGGTCGTTGTCATGCTGAACGATGAAGTTCCTCTTCATGTTCAGCTTTCTAGCAGAAGCCTGAAGGTTGTGTGCCAATATTGACTGGTATTTGGAACTGTTCATAATTCCCTCTATCTTAACTAAGGCCCCAGTTCCAGCTGAAAAAAACAGCCCCAAAGCATGATGCTGCCACCACCATGCTTCACTGTGGGTATGGTGTTCTTTTGGTGATGTGCAGTGTTGTTTTTGCGCCAAACATATTTGGAATTATGGCCAAAAAGTTCAAACTTGGTTTCATCAGACCATAACACCTTTTCCCACATGCTTTTGGGAGACTTCAGATGTGTTTTTGCAAAATGTAGCCTGGCTTGGATGTTTTTCTTCGTAAGAAAAGGCTTTCGTCTTGCCACTCTACCCCATAGCCCAGACATATGTAGAATACAGGAGATTGTTGTCACATGTACCACACAGCCAGTACTTGCCAGATATCCATGCAGATCCATTAATGTTGCTGTAAAGCCTCTTGGTAGCCTCGCAGACCAGTTTTTTTCTCGTCTTTTCATCAATTTTGGAGGGAGCTCCAGTTCTTGGTAATGTCACTGTTGTGCCATATTTTTGCCACTTGATGATGACTGTCTTCACTGTGTTCCATGGTATATCTAATGCCTTAGAAATTATTTTGTTCCTTTCTCCTGACTGATACCTTTTAACAATGAGATCCCTCTGATGCGTTGGAAGCTCTCTGTGGACCATGGCTTTTGCTGTGGGATGCGACTAAGAAAATTTCAGGAAACACCAACTAGAGCAGCTGAACTTTATTTGGGGTTAATCAGAGGCACTTTAAATAATGGCAGGTGTATGCTGACTCCTATTTAACATGATTTGGAATGTGATTGCTTAATTCTGAACACGGCTACATCCCCAGTTATAAGAGGGTGTGCAGACTTATGCAACCACATTATTTTTATTTTTTATTTTTCTTCCCTCCACCTAAAAGATTTCAGTTTGTTTTTCAATTGAGTAGTACAGTATATAGGTCACATTAAAGGTGGACAAAGTTCTGAAATGATTTATCTTTGTCTCATTTTTTTACAGCACAGAAACTTGACATTTTAACAGGGGTGTGTAGACTTTTTATATCCACTGTAGATGTTTACTAACTAAAAACTTCTTTAAAAAAATATGTTATGTGCTTATTAAGACCCCTATTCAATTGGCCAAATTGCAATTGAATTAGGGCCTTAGAATGCTGAGCTAATTGGGTCAAAAGTTGAAGAGTCAATTCAAAAGCCAACCTTGCAAACTGTGGCCCTCACTCAATTGCAATTTGGCCAATTGAATAGGGCTCTACGTTAGCACATAGCATATGTTTTTTAAAGTAGATTTTAGTTAGTGAAAATCTTGCTTTTGGATAGATGTTCACTAATTAAAAACTAATTAAAAAAAATATGCTATGTGCTTATTTAGAGCCCTATTCAATTGGCCAAATTGCAATTGAACGAGGGCCTGTGTCAGTTATATTAATTGTTCTGTGTTCTTCAGCAGCTTGCATCACCTAATATACAATATGACAGCAATAAATGGCAAGTGCTAAACAGTTTTTTATTGATTTAAGATGAAACATTTTTGACAATACTATTTACAAGTTTTACTTTTCTTCTGTCATAATTCCTAATCCAACATTTTACACAAATAACATTTTTGTTTTGTGAGTTGGAGTTGGCAAGAATTACTTATTGAATTACATATTGTTCCCATGCTTCCGATTTCAGTAAAGCTTTATCACCAAATTGTTTATCTGTTGTTGTTTTCAACTCTTTTTCTATCTGGTAAGTTCTTTCTATTGTACCTTTTATACATAAAAAGATTACCCATAACAAGGGGGGGCATCCAAAACCTCTGAAAGTGAAGTTACACCTCCATTTAAGTCTAAATTCCAAAGTTCAGACACACGAAAATCCCCTAAGCGAGAGAAAAAATGGCCGCCGAAAAAAACCAAAACGAGTCTCAAAACCCAGGACTGCACACACACACACACGCGACCTCGGAACCAACCTTAACGGAACAAACACCCACACGCACGAAAAATATGACCACAACGCGCACCTAAAAACAGTCAAAACACACCAAATACTCACAAAAAATACATAAAAATCTTACTCATAGCAAGGGGGGGGGCACTCAGGACCTCTGAATGTGAAGTTAGACCTCCATTTAAGTCCAAATTCCTGAGTTCAGACACACGAAAATTGCATAAGCGAGAGAAAAAATGGCCACCGAAAAAAACCAAAACGAGGCACAAAGCCCACCACGTACAACTTACCCAAGAAGGGATCCGAGATAAGCTCGGAAACCCGCATTAACCCCACAGGATCCGAGATAAGCTCGGAGACCTGCATTAACCCCTCATTAACCATCGCAGTGGGGGTCCCGATCGCATGCGATCAGGGACCCCCGCTGCAATAAAAATTCTAAATTCCTGCGTTACGGGTCCTTAAAGTACCGTAGAGGTCCTTAAAGGACCTGTTATAAAAGAAAACAAATATACACTATCACCCTGTCACTCGTGGGGGTCAATATAGACCCCCATAAGCCCTCCATTAACCCTGTCACTCATGGGGGTTAATACAGACCCCCATAAACCTTCATTAACTCTGTCACTCATGGGGGTCAATACAGGCCCCCATAAGCCCTTCATTAACCCCCTCACTCATGGGGGTCAATACAGACCCCCATAAGCACTTAATTAACGCCCTCACTCATGGGGGTCAATACAGAACCCCATAAACCCCTAATTAACCCTGTCATTTATGGGGGTCAATATAGACCCCCATAAGCCCTTCATTAACACTGTCACTCATGGCGGTCAATACAGACCCCCATAAGCACGTAATTAACCCCCTCACTCATGGGGGTCAATACAGACCCCCATAAACCCCTAATTAACCCTGTCACTCATGGTGGTCAATACAGCCCCACATAAGCCCTTAATAAACCCCCTACATTACATAAAATAAAAAACCTAAGTCACAAAAAATAAAAAAAGGAACATTACAGAAAAAAAACACATTACAACCCCCCCCCCCCCACTACAGAAATAAAAAATCACACACCTAAAAAGGAAATACATACAATACAATACATACAATATAATACATACAATACATACAATACAATACATACAATACAATTAAATACAATAAAATACAATACACCCCTATCTAATATACAATACATCCTATCTATATAATATACATCCCCCAATCTATCTAAATAAATACCATAATCTAATATACATCCTATCTATATAATATACTTCCCCCATCTATCTACAATACATGCTATGCTATCTATATAAAACACATACCCCTAGCTAACATACAATAAATGCTAGCTATATATATATAAAATAATCTAATTCTAAGCTAAAATAAAATAATTAAGACCACTTACCTTTGCAGATGTCCATTCAGATCAACCACCTAGGGAAAAAAAAATTAAAAAATGAGTGCAACAATTTTTTCAGTAAATACTAACCTTATTCTTTTCTTCTTCTCTGGATTGGCACCTGTTAAAAAAACATAACAGTAATACACATACATAAACATAAAAACAAAATAAAATAAACATAATCTACATTGTATTTACCTCCCCGTGATGTCTCCAACCTCCTCCTGCTCCTCTTCTGCCACGCCCTGTAAAAAAAAAAAAAAATACTCACATCCGCACTCACGGACATCCCCGACGCTAATGAGGTTTCCGGAGACTTTTCGGGAAAAAAATAGGCACTGGCGCCTTCTGATTAGGTGAATTTGATAGACAGCGATTTCAACCAATACAGAGGCGCCAATGTGTGAGCCAATCAGAAAGGGATTCACCCTAAAATCCCACTCTGATTGGATAATGCACCTGTCAATCTTTATCAACCAATCACAAGGCGCAGATGCCTTCAGCCAATCACAATGGAATACACCCCCACAGGGTGATTGGTTGGAGCCTCTGCGCATTCTGATTGGTTGCACTGACAATAGCCAATCACAATGGAATACACCCCCACGTACTGATTGGTGAAGGATTTGCGCCTTCTCATTGGCTATTGTCAATGTCAATCAGTATTACAGCCAATGGGAAGGCGCAGATGTCTTCACCAATCAGTATGTGGGGGTGTATCCCATTGTGATTCGCTGATGGCAATAAAGCCTTCGGATTAGTTCAAATAAAGATTGACAGGTGCCTTATCCAATCAGCGTGGGATTTTGGGGTGTATCCCTTTCTCATTGATTCACAATTGGCGTCTTCTCATTGGCTAAATTTGATAGACAGCGTTTTCAGCCAATCAGAAGCCGCCATTGCCATTTTTATTCTGGAACACTCCGTAGGAAGCTCATTAGCGTCGGAGACATCCGCCAGGGCGGATGTGTGTTTTTTTGTTTTTTAAAGAGCGCGGATGCTTCCGGGGCACAGCACGAGGAGGCCGGAGACATTGCGGGGAGGTAAGTATAATGTAGATTGTGTTTATTTTACTTTGTTTCATGTTTATGTATGTGTGCTAATGTAATGTTTTTTTTTTAACAGGGGCCGCGCCGCAGAAGCAAAGATGGAGAAGGACGTCACATGCTGGAACGGGACATGCTGGAACGGGACATGCTGGAAAGGTGAGTATAATATTTCGAATTTTTAAAATGTTTAGTTATTTTATGTAAATGTGTTGTATTCATTTTTTTAATATTTTTTACCCTAGGTTGGTGATCTGAGGAAACATCTCAAAGGTAAGTGGTCTTAATTATTTTATTGTAGCTTAGAATTAGGGTTGCTATATAGAGATAGCATGTATTGTATATTAGACAGATTGGGGGATGTATAGTACATAGATAGTATTTATTGTATATTAGATAGATAAGGGGATGTATATTAGATAGATAGTATTGTATATTAGATAGGGGGATGTATATTAGATAGGGGTGTATTTTATTGTATTTAATTGTATTGTATGTAATTGTATTGTATTGTATGTATTATATTGTATGTATTATATGTATTTCCTTTTCAGGTCTGTAATTTTTTTTTCTGTAGTGGGGGGGGTGTTATCTATTTTTTTTAATTTTCTGTAATGTTCCTTTTTTATTTTTTGTGACAGGTTTTTTTTTTTTTCTGTAATATACATGTTTTATTTTTGGTGATTTTAGTTTTTTTATTTTATGTAATGTAGATTTTTGATGACTTTAGTTTTTTGGATTTCTGTAATTACAGTGTTTGGGAGAGGTTATTAAGTTACCAAAATTAAAAGAAAGCTACATAAATTTTAAAAAAAATCTACGCGCTGAAAAGAAAATACATGTACAAAAAAAACATAACGTTATATTACATTACATCAATTCAATAAATACAGTTACAATACATCAATAAATACAATATACACCTTTCTACAATCCATTAACTCTATCTATGATTCATTAACCCTATCTAAAATACATGCCTATCTACAATACATTAACCCTATCTGCAATCAATTAATCCCTAACTACAATCAGCTTTAACCATTAAATACAATACATTAACCCCCTAACTAAAAACAGTAACACCTAACTACAATCAATCTAACCACTAAAATACATTGCAAAAACCCTAAATCTAACCTAAAATCACATATAATAGTTGTCAAACTGCGAGACATCGTCACTATCAAGACCCACTCTCTGGCTGGGGTCTGTTGATCGGATTTGGGTGACTCTGGACTTTTGGATTACAGGAACATCATGTCTCAGCCCTTGGGTTAGACTGAGCAATATTGACAGTAAGTCTGACGAATCTTACTGCAAGCATATGGTCCCGGGTAAATAATACATCTGCACACAAAGTCTTGATGAAAATTATGAACCACGTTTTATTTTGGAACCACATATTTAAAACATTTCACACACACACACAGTGGAGGGAGTGGCTACTCTTAGTCAAACCCTCATTCCCCTCTGGCCATTCTCACAGAAGTAATTTGTGGGAACTTATTAGTCTCCTCCCCCAGTGCCTCCCCCAGGCGTGGCTACTAATTCATTTGGTGGCTGGCTCTCAAGGGAGAAACATCCTTTATTAGCTCTTGAACTATGCCCCTGGGCTTGTGGTTGGGAAACCCCATACTATACCATTGTCCTGCAGTGCCTGGCAGTCTGGCCAATCTATTTGTTTAGGTTTTATCCTTTGTTTACACTAAGGACCATATGGCCAACTCCTGACTGAGAGTTTATACAATGGGGGAGGGTTGACTAATTAAAACATAGCTATCACTCCACAATACAATATACAATATAACACTAACATATTATCCCCCATAACACAATATACAGATGGTGGCGATTGGTATATAACAGTGCCTCCTGGTAGGCACAACTAGTGGCCAACTTGAGTTATGACAACTGCCCCCCCAAGTGTAGCCTGAGAACATCAAGGGTCCATGATTTTCTCAGCTACGCTGATACTCATAGCTCCAGTTGGCGTGATAATCCATCTGCATTTTGATGGAGTTTACCCCTACGATGCTGTATTTGAAAATTGAATGTCTGTAGTGCCAGGCTCCATCTTAGCAAACGTCCATTTTCTCCGGCTACCTTAGACAGCCAGCACAAGGGGTTATGGTCGGTGGTCACAGTGAATGGTCGTCCATATAAATAATGTTGAAGTTTGCGCAAAGCCCAAACTACGGCCAAACATTCCTTCTCCACAGTAGCATAGGTCGTTTCACGCTGCAACAATTTCCTGCTCAAATACGCAACAGGATGCTCCACTCCTTGATCATCTGTCTGGCTTAGCACAGCCCCTATGCCATACATGGAGGCATCTGTCTGGACCACAAAGGGTCGGTTATAGTCCGGGGCAGCCAATACTGGGGAACAAGTCAGAGCTTCCTTGAGGCTCTGGAAGGCAGTTTGACACGCAGGAGTCCATGTCACTTCCCTGGGCAATTTCTTTTTGGTCAAATCGGTCAGTGGCTTGGCTGTAGGGCTGAAATCAGGAATGAACTTGCGGTAATACCCAGTGATGCCCAAGAAAGCTAGTACCTGCTTTTTAGTCTCAGGGATAGGCCAAGCTGCAATACCCTCTACTTTGGCTGGTTCTGGCCTTAACTTCCCACTACCTACCCAGTGACCCAAGTACTGCACCTCTGCCTTTGCCCACTGGCACTTATCTGGTCTTATGGTCAACTTGGCTTGCTTAATAGCCTGCATAATTCTAGCAATATGTTCTATATGCTCCTCCCAGGTCTGACTAAAGATGGCTATATCGTCCAAGTAAGCCTGAGCATACTCCTGGTGCCCATGTAACAATTTGTCTACCAGTCGCTGGAAGGTAGAAGGGGCATTTTTCATCCCAAAAGGCATTACCTTAAATTGGTATAGTCCAAAGGGGGTGACAAATGCGGACTTCTCCCTAGCTGACTCTTCCAACGGGATCTGCCAATATCCCTTGGAGAGATCCAGCGTGGTTAAATACTTGGCAGTACCTAATCGGTCCAACAACTCGTCCATGCGTGGAACAGGGTAGGCATCCGTTTTTGTTTTATCATTCAGCCTACGATAATCCACGCAGAAGCGAGTTGTGCCATCTTTTTTGGGTACCAATACGACAGGAGATGCCCATGGACTACTGGATTCTTCAATAACCCCTAGTTGTAACATCTTGCATAATTCTGGTTGTATGCTTGCCCTAACAGCTTCAGGGACTCGGTATGGGTGTTGTTTTAATGGGCCACATTCCCCTGTCACCACTATATGAGCTGCTAGGGGGGTACACCCAGGGTCAGTAGTAAATAAGGGTTTAAAGGGTTTTAGTTTGCCTAAAAGCTGCTCCTGCTGCTCTGTGCTTAGGTTTTTGGCCTGGTGAAGGCCATCTTCTAGCGTTTTCTGCTCTGCCTTTTGCAACATGTCTGGTATCTGCCCTTCCTCTGGGTCATCCTCTGTGGCCCTGCAAATGGCTAACATATGAGCTGCTCGCTTTACATATGCTTTTAAGCGATTAATGTGGGCCACCCTGGTAACCACTCTCTCTGGATCTACCATAACCACATATGACTTGTTGCCCAGTTTTTTGCTAATTGTATAAGGTCCCTTCCACAAAAACTGTAACTTATCCTGGGGCTGAGGTTCCAACATAAGCACCTCCATCCCCTCCTCCAGTTCCCTGTCACTGGTTCCTGCCTTGTAGTATCTCCTATCTCTCTCTTGCGCTTTACGCATATTGCTCCTCACAATTCCAGCCAACCTAGCCATATTTTCCCTGAAAACTAATACATAGGTAGCCACTGGTACAGGGTGGTGACTATACTCCCCTTCCCATGTCTCCCTGATCACGCTCAAGGGTCCTCTCACCGGCCTACCATATAGAAGTTCAAAAGGGGAATACCCTGTAGATTCCTGAGGTACCTCTCGGTAGGCAAAGAGCAGACAAGGCAACAATCGTTCCCAGTCTGGCTCCTGATCAGTAAAAGTACGGATCATGTGTTTGAGTGTCCCATTGAAGCGCTCACAGAGGCCATTGGTTTGGGGATGGTAGGGGGAAGCTGTAATGTGTCTTATGCCACACATGGACCATAACTGTTCGGTCACTTTGGCCATAAATTGGGGCCCTCGGTCAGACAAAATTTCCTGAGGAAACCCTGTCCTTGTAAAGATAGTCATTAATGCCCCTGCCACCTTAGGAGCTGAGATACTGGATAAAACCACCGCCTCAGGATACCTGGTGGCATAATCTACCATGGTGAGAATAAATTTCTTGCCGGTCTTGCTAACCCTAGCTAGTGGCCCAACAATGTCTATGGCTACCCTTTGAAATGGTATCTCCATCACAGGGAGTGACTGTAGGGGAGCTCTGCTATTTTTTTTAAACGGCTGGGTCCTTTGGCACGCATCACAGGATCGACAGTACTCTTTTACATCCTGATTTAATCCTGGCCAAAAAAATACCTCTACTACCCTACACAGAGTTTTCTTCTGCCCCAAATGCCCTCCCAGAGGAATCTCATGGGCTATTTGTAATACCTTGCCTCTATACTGTTGTGGGACCACTAACTGCTTTCGTGGTTCCCTTTCTACCTCATCCTTCCCAGGCACCTTGATTCTGTACAACAACCCCTGTTCCCATACAAAACTATCTAGATCATCTACTGATTTGCCCCGGGCGGCCCTGTCCCTTACCCCTCCTAAAGTTTCATCTTCCTGCAATGCTATTCTAAGTTCTTCCCCCTTTGCCCAGCCTAAGGTCAATGTCGTAGCCAGCAAGTCACTTACTCTGGGTTCTGGGTATTCCGTCTGGTCCTGGTTCATCCTGCATCCATTGGCTCTGGTTTGAGCTCTTGTTAAGGGCTGTACATACTGGCTCACCATGTGACCCAAATCGTTCCCGAGCAAAACATCCGCAGGCAGGTTATCCATAACTCCTACCTCTGTAGATTTACTTCCAGTGCCCCAGTCCAATTGAATGCGAGCCATGGGAATGGGAAATTGTTTTCCCCCAGCAACCATAACCCACATTTGCCTCTGTATGCAGTCTGAGGTGCGCACCCACTTAGGTAGAACTACAGTGACTGCGGATCCTGAGTCACGGTAACCCACAGCCCTGTGACCCTGCACCCAGACTGGTTGTCTGTGCTGTTCCCCGGAGTCCTTCTGTGCTCTCCTCACCGTGTGGATCCCATGGCACCATCCCTCTGCTTCTGGCTCCCAGGGAGCTGCGTTGGGAGGTCCTGCTCCAGCATCCCATTCCCCCAGGTAATTCACTGCAGGCTGTCCTCTCTGATGCCTCTGAAGCTGAGGACAATCTCTTGCTATGTGGCCCTGCTGGTTGCACTTGAAGCACTCTCTATTGGGAAATCTGGGCTCTGGGTGTGCTCTGGGAACAGGTCCTGACTTGATACCCCGCTGTCCATATGCGTTCTGGGGCTGCGCCCAGGCCACATGGCTATGCGCATTGCGTGCAATAGTGGCCTGTCGTGTTGTCCCCAAGTCTCTTGAGCCCCGGTCTGTATGCCCATTAGAGTTGGTAATCTGGGGGACTCTCTTAGTTCTGGTACTAACAAAATGGTCGGCCAGGCTAGCTGCCTGGTCCCCATCTACTGGCTTCTGATCCTGCAGCCAATCCCTCAATTCTGGTGCGCAAAGTTGCAAAAATTGCTCCATTAGCACTACCTCCAAAATTTGTTCTGCTGTGGTGGCCCCTTGTGTAGACCACCACTGAGTGCAGGCACGCCTTAGTTTACACATTACCTCAACATGAGTGTCCTCTGGTCCCTTGGTAGTGCCTCTGAATCTGGCCAAAAAAGTTGCAGGGGTTACGGCATATCTGCCTAGTAACACTGTACATAAATGGTTGTAATCCATGGCTAGATGTGGAGGAAGGGCCCGACAGGCTGCGCTGGCCTTTCCAGTCAACTTAGTCAATAGTAACTTGGCCCATTCTTCAGGAGGTATGTCCTGTACCTTACATTGTTGCTCAAACTCTTGGATAAATCCGTCAATGCTGTCTTTATCATCCTGGAACTGTTTAAAATTCTGATATGCCAGTTTGACTCTTACTGGCATCTCTGCAGGGTTGACCCCAAGCCTTTGCTGAGCTTGGACACTCACCCCTGTACGTTCTTCCTGTATTTGCTGCTTTATCAGGTTCAGTCCTTTAATTGCCTCTTCCAGCGTTATCTCCCCGGGGCAAAACTCCCTGGCTTCACTGAACCTGCGTCTTGCCTCCTTTAGGATATCATCTGGCTGTCCTTCTTCCTGCTGAGATCTTGGGGTCCTTGGCAGTGTGCTTATCCCCTCACCCAACTCTTCTTGTTCCAGCTGTTCTGCATCATACCTTCTCAAGGCTGCTATCACATCTGCTGGTTGGTCCCTTTTCTTCCGGGGAATTCCTTTTAGTTTCTGCACCTTTCTCAGTTCTGCTGAGGACATGTCCTCATACTGCTGTTCCATCCTCAGTCCTTTCCTCTAGAGTCTCCAACCACTGCCACCAGTTATCAAGACCCACTCTCTGGCTGGGGTCTGTTGATCGGATTTGGGTGACTCTGGACTTTTGGATTACAGGAACATCATGTCTCAGCCCTTGGGTTAGACTGAGCAATATTGACAGTAAGTCTGACGAATCTTACTGCAAGCATATGGTCCCGGGTAAATAATACATCTGCACACAAAGTCTTGATGAAAATTATGAACCACGTTTTATTTTGGAACCACATATTTAAAACATTTCACACGCACACACAGTGGAGGGAGTGGCTACTCTTAGTCAAACCCTCATTCCCCTCTGGCCATTCTCACAGAAGTAATTTGTGGGAACTTATTAGTCTCCTCCCCCAGTGCCTCCCCCAGGCGTGGCTACTAATTCATTTGGTGGCTGGCTCTCAAGGGAGAAACATCCTTTATTAGCTCTTGAACTATGCCCCTGGGCTTGTGGTTGGGAAACCCCATACTATACCATTGTCCTACAGTGCCTGGCAGTCTGGCCAATCTATTTGTTTAGGTTTTATCCTTTGTTTACACTAAGGACCATATGGCCAACTCCTGACTGAGAGTTTATACAATGGGGAGGGTTGACTAATTAAAACATAGCTATCACTCCACAATACAATATACAATATAACACTAACATATTATCCCCCATAACACAATATACAGATGGTGGCGATTGGTATATAACAGTGCCTCCTGGTAGGCACAACTAGTGGCCAACTTGAGTTATGACAGTCACGCTTTGCGAGGTGCCTACGAGTTAGGCGATGAGCGCCACAGGCGCTCATTGATTGCGAGCCTTGCGAAGCGAGGCGAACCGTTAACGCGTAGGACTTAGCCGAGAGCGCCAAAGCCGCTCATCGCTCCGAGCCTTGCGAAGCGACGTGAGCCATTAAACCGTAGCATTTAGCCGATGAGCGACAAAGGTGCTCATTGCTGCGAGCCTCGCGAAGTTTGGCGAGCCGTTAAACCTTAGCACTTAGCCGATGCAAGCCTCGCGAATACGAGACGCAGTACTTAAAAAAAAAAAAAGATATGAGTCGCAAAAAAATTACGAGATTAGCGGCCAAACAAAAAAGCCTGAAAAACACAATAAATACACCCCAAAAAATTACAAAAACATCACAGACAGCATGGGGCAACAGCCAGGACGTCGGTGAGTGAGGTGGAACGCAAATTTAACTCAATTTAGACGATTTTCACCACACGAAAATCACATAAGCAAGGAAAAAATATCCACGAAAAAACTGAAAACGAGGCTGCACGACCCCGGACCGCGCAAAACACTGCAAAATCACACTACGACCTGCAAGATACACTATTACAAAAGCCGGAAAATGCTCACGACACGCTAAGCCCTTAATCCGCAGCAGATAGCCGATGCAACGCGAGCCGATAAAATACGAGTTGCGGTACTTAGAAAAAAAAATACGAGACGCGGGACTTAGAAAAAAAAGATACGAAATTAGCGGCCGAGCAAAAAAACAGAAAAACACACTAAATACACTAAGATTTACAAAAATATCACAGACAGCATGGGCCAACAGCCAGGTCGTCTGTGAGTGAGGTGGAACGCGAATTTAATTCGATTTAGACAATTTTTGCCACTCGAAAATAGCCAAAGCAAAAAACAAAAATGACCGCCGCAAAAAACGAGGCTACACGAACCCCCCACGCAAAAAACACTGCAAAACGCATAGCACTTTACACATCACACCATGACCTACATGATACACAAAAGCCAGAAAAAAGCTCACGAGACACTTACCACATTAATAACATTACGACTATACAATCCCGCTTTACACAATAAACCAAACTATTTAGAATGCACAGTTCAAACATTCATTACACTTTAGAAGCAGGGCACTAACACTCAAAATGTATATTCTATGCAGACGGAAAATACAAACATTTGTTAGCGCTTCAGCCTATTGCTCGCTACATATATCAATTATAAATAATGAAAGTATATTAATTGATTTAAGAAATCATTCATTATTACTTAATCACCTATACATAGAAATATATATCTCTCTCAGAGGACCAAAAGTACACGTCAGGAGAGGCTCGCAATGAGCGCCGAAGGTCCTCACAGTACAAAACAGTTTCAATTATGTGTCAAACAGCATTCCCATGGCTTCAAATGTTATCGCCCCGTCATTTTTGACCGTCAAGTCGCTAGTAGCATCAGATCAGCCACCCCTAGGATAAGAAAAACATAAAATGAGTACGAAATTAATAAACATAACACAAACATCAAAACATTCGAAATACTAAACTCACCTTTCCAGCATGTCCCCGTCCATCTTCTTGTCTTCTCTGGCTCGGCCCCTGGAATAAAGTAACATCACATTAGTACACACATAAACACAAATACACAAAACATAATAAACTGAACATTCTATATAAAAAAATTACCTGTCTGCAATGTCCCCGTCCTTGTCCTCTTCTGCCCCGGCTGGGCACTTGCCAAAAACCGCTGATCTAAAAAAAAAAAATCCTTACTCACGAAGCTCCCTGACGCTAATGAGGCCCCTAGAGCCTCTTCCAGTAGAAAATTGGCAATGGCGCCTTCTGATTGGCTGAAAAGGCTGTCAATCAAATTTCAGCCAGTCACAAGGTGCCAAGGTGTGAGCCAATCAGAATGGGATACACACCTATATCCCATTCTGATTGGCTGATGGACCTGTCAATCGTTTTTAAACCAATCAGAAGGCCCTATTGCATTCAGCCAATCAGAACAGGAAACACCCCAATGGATGCCTTAGGGACATTTAGGGGAATTATTCTCTTCAAATATATAATCTTTGGGAGAATCGTCATTTTAGTTGACCAAGGAAGCTTTAAGCTTTCCCACTTGAGTATCTCTGATATTCTGATATAAACAGTGATAGTTGTTAGTTATTATATTCTTTAGAGAAGGCATAAACTTTATACACAAGTAGCCAATTTTATTGTTTGACCAACTAATTTGATATTGCTTTGTTAACAATTCATGTTTTAATTTTAAATTCAACCACATTATTTCTGTTTTATCTAAGTTAATTCTATAATAAGAGACTTTACTAAAAAGATCTAACATCTCATATAATGCATTTAATCAAAGTTGTGGTTCTGTTAGTGTAATTAAAACATTGTCGGCAAACAACATTATTTTATTTGTATGTTCCATAATATCTATACCCTTTATATTCTCAATGATCCTGATGGCCTTTGCTAATGGTTCCATGACGAAGGCAAAGATAAGCAGGGAAAGAGGGCATCCTTGACATGTTCCATTACAGATTTTAAAAGTTTTTGTTTTAAAGCCAATTCCAGATGTACTGAAGGATTGACATATAGAGCTTTCATAGTGTATGAACCAAACCTGTCAAATCCAAACTTTTGAAAAACCAATTCCATATATTCCTAGTTGACCCTGTCAAAGGGCTTTTCAGCCTCTAGTGAGAGGGTCAACATGGGAATATTATTTTGTTTAGTATGAGCTAGAATTTTTATAAATCTCCTTGAATTGTCTGATGTTTGTCTGTTTTTTATGAAGCCTGTCTGATCCAGACTAATAAGTTCAGGCATTAAAAGATTCAGCTTAGAGGCTAAGATCTTAGAATACAACGTAATATCAGTATTAAGCAATGAAATAGGTCTATAATTGACAAAGTTAGATACATCTTTTCCCATTTTTGGTAATGTAATTATTGATGTAATTATTGATGCTTCCAACATTTCAGAGGGAGCTGATCCCATATTTTTAATCTTGTTAAATGTCTTGGTTAATTTATCTATCAAAACAGAGGAAAAGAGTTTATAATATTGATTAAAGAACTCATCAGGACCTGGGGCCTTATCATTTTTAAGCTATTTTATAGCTTCTTCAATCTCTTTTTGGGTAATATCTCTGTCTAAATCTTTCAGCTGTTCTTCAGATATTTTAGGTAAGTTTATAGCATCTAAAATTGATTGTATTTCTTTTCTCGAAGCTCTAACAACTTTTCCATTATCTTCAAAATTGTATAGATTTTTATTGTAGTTATAAAAAAAATGTTTGTTTAGTAATATTCCTCTCTCATCTCTTAATTTCTCTATTCTACTCTGAGGGAGTATTCTTTTTATCTTATGTGCAAGAAATTTGGCAATTTTATTTCCTAAATGGTAGTGCCTGCTCTGGAAGTTACAAATAGCTTTGTCTACTAAGAGTTGATTGATTTTTTTTATTTGTGCTCGAGTAGATACTACTTCTTTCACATACTCTTGGCACGGATGTAATTTATTCAGCCTCTCAGTTTTAATTCATTTGAAGTTTAATTCCTTAAGAGATTTTCCTCTTTTCTTAATCAATTAAATGTTCCAAGCTGTTAAATACACCTCTTACGTAGGCTGTATGCGTGTTACAGACCAATACGTTAGAGTCTACAGATTTTGTATTTATCTCAAAGAAAGCAATCAATTAGTTTTCAAACTTATTTTTATTCTCTAGTTTTTTTAACAGAGGTTAATTTTCCTTATAGGATTTTAAAATATTTTTTTTCATCTATTTGCATAATAATCATTGCATGATCTGAAAAATGTGAAGGTTTAATTTCAATAGATTTAATCCTATCTATAGTAGTCACATCAACTAGAAAATAGTCTAGCCACTTTATGTCTGAAAGAGAAATAGTTATATTCCCTTTCATTATCATGGTAAGTTCTCCAAGCATCATAAGTCAAAATTAATTTAACTTCTAGGAAAATTATCCAATCTTCTTCTAGCTTGCATATTGGGGGTTGGTTTGATTAATGAGTTTCTATCAAGCACGCAATCATGATACATATTTAGATCACTGCAGATGATCAAAGATCCCCTCCCTAATTTATTTACATATTTTATCATTCTATTTAAGAATGCCTTTTGTTTTTATTGGAGGAGTATACATTAATTATGGTATATAAGTCTCCATTTACTGAGCCTATCCAAATAATAATCTTCAAATAATAATCTTCAACTGGGCTCAAACTTCTATTGAACCAAATTGAAACTCATTGCTTGCAGGGCTCCACCTCACAATACAGTACAAAGCACATATAAAAATACATATAACATAGAGATTGCACATTGTTTCTTTGGACTGACTTGAGATGACCTTGTCTGTCCTCTTTCCTCTCATCTCAGCCAGGTGGAAACTTTTCTGACTAATATTGTCCCAACCCACCTGTTGCTCCCCCCTTTAAAAAGTTACAGACACAGGGGTCAGAGAATAGGGAGAGGCCTGAAATTGGCGGGATGGACAATCTCTGCAATGAGCGCTTGAGGCCCATAAAGTAGATGGAATGAGAGGCTCTCAATGAGCGCCGAAGGCGCACATCGCGCCGGGGCTCGCAATGAGCGCTGAAGGTGCCCATTGCGAGGCATGAAAGTAGCAGCCACTCTTTGCGGGGCTCGCGATGAGTGCCAAAGGTGCTCGTCGCGAGGCCCGTAAAGGAGACGATGGGAGAGGCTTGCAATGAGTGCCGAAGGCGCTCATCACGAGGCCTGCAAGTTAGAGGGGGCAGAGCTTTGTGTGGCACACAGCATTGCCAGCCTTCACCTTTTATTGCCATCATTTTTGACTGTCAAGTCGTTAGTATACTATAATTACTTAATATTTTGAGAGTCTGGCATAGTTTTCATCTTGAATTTTCCATTAAGAATAATATCTCTCAGCTTCCTCAACTGTGTTGAGCTCATATCTTTGTTTGTCTCTATTAACAATTATTTTTGTTGGGAAACCCTACCTGTATAGGATTTTTTCAGCTCTAAATCTTGTGGTTATATCTTTAAACTCTTTTCTTTGATTTAATGTGTGAATGGACAAATCCAAAAAAAAAATAGACAATTTGTTATATAGTGTAGTCAGGGGCGGATCTACCGTCGGTGCAGGCAGTGCATTGCACAAGGGCCCTTGCTCTTTGAGGGGCCCCTCAGCAGAATCATTCACCCCCTCAAAACCCCCAGGGCTCCTTGTCACACTGTTCACCCCCTCCCCTCCTCTCCTCTTACTTGTGCTTTGCAGTCCCTGCCCTGGATACCATTGCTCAGAGGTTAGGTATCCTACCACTTCCGGAGCTTCATACTGCAGTGGAGGGGAATTCCTAATTATATCACATGACCATGCAGTATGAAGCTCCAGCAGGGGAACGATACTTAACCTGTGAGCAATGGGAGCCAGGACAGGGACTGCAAGGCACAAGTAAGAGGAGAGGAGAGTAGGGGGTGAATAGTGTGACAAGAGGTACTGGGGATTTTGAGGGGGTGGATGATGCTGCTGAGGGGCCCTAGGTTTCTTTTTTGGGGGGGTGAATGGTGCTGCTGAAGGGGCCCTGGGTGTGAATATGGCTGCTGAGGGGGCCCTGGGGTATGAATATGGCTGCTGAGGGGCTTGCAGGGATAAATTGTGTGACAAGGTTTTTTAGGGAAGTGAATGATGCTGTTGAAATGGGAACTGGGTGTTTGGAGGGGGGGGATGGTGCTCATGAGGGGGCCCTGAGGGGTTGGGGAGTGAATATTGCTGCTGAGGGGGCCCTGGGGTTGAATATGGCTGCTGAGGGGGCCCTGTGGTTGAATATTGCTGCCGGTGGTGGGGGGGGGGGGGGGTGAATGGTGCTGCTGATGAGGGCCTTGGGATGTTGGGGGTCAATATGGCTGCTAAAGGGGCCCCAGGGGTGAATATGGCAGCTGAGGAGTTTGGGGGTGAATGGTGCTGCTGAGCGGGGCCTGGGGGGTCCACTGCACTACATAAAGAAACAATTTCACAACTATTTTTGTTTACAAGAAAATTTAGTTTATATATATATATATATATATATATATATATAATATTTTTATATATATATATATATATATTTATATATTTATTTATATATATGTATGTGTATATATTTATTGCACTGGAGGGTGGCCCGGAGGGTCAAAAAAATGTTTGCACCGGGGCCCTCCATTCACTAGTTTTGCCACTGGATGTAGTAAAAGAATTTTTAGAGAATTATGTTTTGATTATAGTTTCTTTATATGAGAAATAATGAAGCTTTACTAATACATGCCTTGGGGTATCTTGTGTGAATTATTTAGGAAGCGGTATTCTATGAAGTCTGTCTATTCTGTCATCACCTATAATGTCTGGTTTTACCAATGTTAGAAAAAATTATGAGACATAGGCTAATAAATCTCTACCCAATATTGTCTCTGGGATACCCCTAATTCCAAGGTTATTTCTCCTTGAATGGTCTTCAAATTGGGTCTGTTTCTTTTTTAAGTTTTTCACTTCTTCGAATGATTTTACATATGTAAAAGTTTTAAGATGTTCTTTATGTATTAAGTCATATTTAGCTTCTGTCTCTTCCATTTATTATTTTTAATTTGATGTTTTAGCGAGAAGAAATTTTTCTAATAGTTTTTTTTTCATATTAGCAATAGTTAACTGTTCAAATCCTTCTTCAACTGTATTTTTGGATCTAAAATATATTTACTTCTTGAGGCAGAACTTGGCGATGATTCTGCATATGAACTTTGGTTTAACCCTTTATCTTTTACTTTTGGTGAGACGAAATCAGTGTTCCCTTTTAAACAATTTTTTTTCTCCTTTCCTTTATTTTTATTGTTTGTTTCATCATATGCATAGTTATCCCTTTCTTCCTTATCTTTTATTTGATTATTTAAAGTTTATTTATTTATTTAATTTTTTTCTTTTAAGGTATTACTTTCACAATTTACTGGCAGCAAGATTTCCTACTTTTCTTTTCCAGGTAGTAATAGGCTTATAGGTGTTATTGCTGTTCTTAACTATACATCTCTTCTCTCTAATTTGGCTCACCTTTTATAATTCAATATTATAAAATCAGTTAAATTGATTGTAAACTATTCAGCAATTTATCTTGTTTTACTTAATTGTTGAAATTCAATTATTTTCCACTTATTCCAAAATGTATCAAAATAATTAGGCCTAGCCTTTCATTTCCTTTCCCAGAAATATAGCAATATCATATTATTCTTATAGAAAAATATTATTTTTTCCTCAGGGGGAAGGAAGGGTCAGATAACCAAAAGAGGTTGATTTACATCTTTCTTCCCCTTCTTCTTTTTCCAACTGTACAACTCAAAAATTTCCACTGACAAATGGTGTAAAGGTATTTACAATATTATGTGCAGTCAAAAATAAGAATGTAACCACTCTGTAATATAGTTCATCATTCCTAATTTTCCCTTTCCCTTCTATCTCTTTTCCTTTCCTTCTTTTCTTTTCTACTTCTCTTCTTTTACTTCTTATCTTGCTCTTTCCATCTCCATCTCAAGTCTTTAAATTTTAATCTCTATCAATCTTTTTCTCCCTTTGGGGCTATTCATCCCCCATCCCCCTTTAATGAGGAGGTATATCAGTTATGGGAAGGTTTATTGCTTTTATTCCATATACCCCATTTGTCCATGTCCATATTTATTTCACTGAGTAGAGTTATTATTTGATATAATCAGATTTATCATTTGATCTTGATATTTGCTTTATTGTCCTATTGGTGGAGTAGAGCAGAGCAGTGATGTAGAAAAAACAAACACTTATTAGGTACACTTTCTATAAAAACTGTATTTGCCTTAGTTAGTAACAAAGTATTATCTGCTAGTCTTTTTAGTGTCTTCTGATAGACAAAGCTCACTGGTGTTTTCTAGACAGGGTTATCCCTTTTGAAAAAAATAGAGCTTTATAATCAGTTGACAGATGGATTATATCAGTTTTGTTGTGACTATAAGAAATTGTGGGTGAACAGAAATGTCTTCAATCTCTGTTTAAAAAATTAACAAGAAAATGGCATGTCTCAATGTTGCAGAGGGCTCCTTTTTGTTTACATCAAATTACATGACCCAAAGGCAGATGGAAAGATTATGGATATGCATCCTTATTTTGTTGCTAATTTTTTGAGATCCAAGGTCGCAAGTGGAAATCACAGGCAGTGTTGCTATTCAATTTCTTCCATTTTTCGACCTCGGATTGGGTTCAAATTTCCTGCCTTGCTTGTCCTTAAAGGAACATAAAGTTCCTTAAAGGACGCACTGCTAAATAATAATTAAACCCCCTAATTAATCTCATCAGTTATGGGGGTCTATACAGACCTCCAAAAGCCTCTATTTAACCCCATCAGTCCAATAGGGATCTATATAGACCCCTATAGGACACTAATTAACCCCTAGAATAACAGGACCCTTATGACACAAAGTCTAAGCACTACACTATTAACATTAACTACCCCATTAACCCAACACTGTGCCTATTTAACCCTAACTGTACCTATTTAACCCTAACTGGGCCTATCTAACCCTAACTGGGCCACTTCAATCCTAGCTGGCCTATCTAACCCTAACTGGGCCTTTTTAACCCATACTGGGCCTATCTAACCCTAACTGGGCATATTTAACCCTAACTGAGCCTATCTAACCTTAACTGGGCCTATTTAAAAATATCTGGACCCAATAACCCTATCTAGGCCTATTTAACCCTAACTGGGCCTATTAAACCCAGTCTAGTCCCATGTAAGCCTATCTAGCCTTTTTAACCGTAACTGGGCCTATTTAACCCCAAATGTACCCAGTAAACCCCATCCTACCCTACCCTATTAACCCTTACACTACCTACCACTCCCTATTAAATCCCTAAAATCCCTATTAACCCACTAATTACAGAAAGAAAAAAAACACCTAATTACAGAAAATAAAAAACCTAGAATTACACAAAATAAAAAAATGACATTACCAAAATTTAAAAAAAGTTGTTACAAAAAAATAAAAAAAGCCTCTCTTCTGATATGTACTTCCTATTGTCCGTGACTTACACTGGTTCCCCATTAAATACCACATAAAAATGAAAATAAGCTAAGTTACCAAAAAAAATAAAAGCATTACAGACAATAAAACATACATTTCTTGTCAATTTAATACATACAAAACTAATCAATTAAACCCCCTAAATACAATACAATAACTCCCTAACTACAAACAATTTAACAATTTAAATACAATACAATAACCCCCTAACTACAATCAATTTAACCACCTAAATACAATCAATTTAACCACTAAATACAATACAATAAGCCACTAACTACAATCAATTTAACCCCTAACTACAATCAATTTAATCCCCTAAATACTATACAATAACCCCCTGAATGTCAGAAAGCCAGCTTGAAATGTATATGGTATTTAATGGGGAACCAGTGTAAGTCACGGACAATAGGAAGTACATATCAGAAAAGAGGCTGGTTTGTTAAAGGCATATTTACGTTTCCTCGATTATAAATGCATCGGATAGAGGAGACACAATAGTTTCAATTTTAGTTTCAATTTTGCATGAAAAAAATACCAAAATAAACATTAACAAACTCATCCTGATGTTTGCTAAATCTTTTGAGTTGGCAAGCAGTTACTTTTGAGAGTTGACACCCCTGTAAATCCCTGCTAAAATTAGCATAACATTCATAATTCATTTTGGCCAATCACAGACAGCTAATACATTTTAAGACATTGTAAAAATCAGTGATGGCAGTTTGTGCAGGAAAGAGTCATGGGATGTGTCTTCCCCAGTAGAAGGTAGCAGGAGAAGCCAGACACTGATCTGTAGATCTCCACATTGAGATTCTGCTGCCTTGAAGGTTAGTAAAGTGTTAAAAATCTGGGAGGTACACTGTGCCTATGTAAGCATCTCTGGTGTTGTGGAAATCAAGTTTTATTTTTTAATAAAATAAATATGTATCTTTACAGTATGACTCAATGCAATGTATGTTTCTGATAAAAACAACACGTGTTAGATTAGAAAAAGGGGAAATAGGGAAACAGATATATCTTTAATAAACTTGCTGCAAGTACCAACTATAAGCAAATAATATCTATCTCTGGCGATACTTTATAAAAAAACAATTGGAGTTGCTCTGTTGTAGCAATTTAAAGCATTAGACCAAAATTGGAATGTATTATGTAAATAGTAGGTGCTTTAGCAGTTTGAAGGGTCTTATTTAATTTCATACATTGTTCCAGACACAAGAGACCCTTGAATTTTCACGCTCTAAAATACTCTCTTTTAATTGTATTCACTGTCCTCTGATGACCCTGATTGCTTTGCTACTATGACTTCATGCTATCCAGTTCCCTGAAAGAACTGAACTAATGCAGCAGTATTAAGCATTTCCGATCATTTTAGATATCCTGTGCCTGGTCACCTCTCTTGGTGCTGTAATTCAAACTGCTGGTTACAACATCTCTCAACCTTGTTCATTTCCTCAGGGGGTTAAGGGTCCTGGGAGACATTTTGGCAAGTGATGTTCAAAAGTGTGGGGGAGTAAGTAAGAAGCATGCCACTCTTCTACAAGGACATCACAGCACAGAGTTCAAATTATAAACTTCACAGGAAATTGTTGTGTAAGTGGTTTATATGTTAACCCTATTTTTTAGTCAAAAATGTAGTCAAAAATATAGTTGAAAAGCTGTTTGTCTCGTTCATGGCCACAGCTATACCTCTCCTTACCTCTCTCTGTATCCTAAGCACTACTGAAAAGAACTGAAATATTTCAACTGTGATAGCATTCAAGCCTTACTAAGACAGCTTAATGAATGTTATAGTTGAGTTGAAATATTTCACTTAATTTATGTAGTGCTTGCAACACCAAGAGAGGTAGGAAAGAGTACAGTGTCATTCAGTCATGTCCCGCTCTCCGTTACGCTATAGACAGAAGCATGCCCGGCCCATCTATCATTATGTCTCTGGATGTGCTTATCTATACATTTTTCTTGGCAAAGATATTGGAGGGTATTGCCAGTTCCTTCTCTAGTGGACCATGATTTGTCTGACCTCTCTGCTTTGACCTGCCCATTTTGGGTGACCCTATTTTTATTGCAGATTTGCGATCTTGAAACTGTTGTGCAATTAATTCTTATGTCTTTCATCGCTATCCCCATATTTTAAAATCCAAAATAGATTGTGGGTAGCTAGAGAAGGCCAATTAAATATCAGTAACTTTTGCAAGGCAACATTACGGGATTTGATAATTGCAATTTTGACAATGTATGTTTTTTGATTAAAGCTTTGCTCTACTGCTGTTTGCACATTTTTAAATAATGGTAAACTAAAAAATACGTTTAACAAAATAGGTTTAACAAGAAAAGTGCATACACTGACTTTTTAATGATACAAAAGTGTTGTTGTTATTAGTGCTGGAGCTAAGTGTTCCTTGTAACATTTGATAGTTTGTGGTAATGCCAAGCAGATAATACACTTACAATACGATATATTTGTTGGCTCCACAGAGAAGAAAATAAAATACACCTGAGAAATGTACAGAGAGATGGAATGTGACTCAAGGAACAGCAATAAGCATGAACTGGACCATTAACACTGTGTTCAGGGAGTTTTCATCTGAAGCATATTGTCCAGTGCTTCCAAATTTAAAGTTGAAAATAAACTTTAGTTTAGGTATAACTTGTCAGAATAACTTTATTGTTATAGTGAGTCATCAGAGAGAAGGTATTGAAGACATATCTCTCTTTCTAACAACCAGTGATGGATCTAATTATGTACTCTCAGTTTACATAGCTACAGAGTGTGCCAAAGGTGATCCAGTACACAATTATTGACTATACACAGTTTTCCTGAATCATTTTGTGTTAAGGCTAAAATCAGTTTACATTCCCCAACTTCACCTCTGTACATCGATCCTTTACATATATCATGCATCAAATAGTATTTACAAACAAATTCACATACATATACAGACTAAATCAGATTTACAGATTGCTAAAACATCATTGCAAGTCTAGGAAATACCAGCTGAACTAAAGCACAATGTCCTCACAATGAGTATTGTCACATTATCTATGATACATGTATCAAATCTATCTCAAAAGAATGTTTGCTGAAGTTTACAGAGCTTCCTTTTTGTTTCACGTGCTGATAAATATATCAAGATAAAAGTTACATAGTTACATAGTAATTGAGGTTGAAAAAAGACTTTTAGCCCATCAAGTTCAACCTTTTAAGATCTCCTCCAATCTGCAATATGCGGTTTAGTTGTTAATTGATCCAGAGGAAGGCAAACAAAAAACCCCAGTGAAACTGTGCCAATTGTCTCAAAAGGGAAAAATGAATTCCTTCCTGACCCCAGATACTGTCGATCGGATTCCCCCCTGGATCAATACTCCCTCTCTAATTAACCAGGATAACCCTGAATGCCCTTTTTAATTAAAAATATATCTATTCCCTTTTTAAAGTTATCTATCGAATCCACTGTCATCACCTCCCTTGGTAGAGAATTCCACAGATTAACCACCCTTACTGTGAAGAACCCTTTTCTTTCTTTAAGGGGGAATATTTTTAGTTCTAACCTCAAAGGATGTCCTCTTGTCAGTTGAAAACCTTTTGGCACAAAAAGCTCCCTTGACAAATCTTTATACTGACCCTGGATGTATTTATATAGGGTAATCATATCCCATCTTAGATGCCTTTTTTCTATAGAAAATATGTTTAGTTTGGTTAGTCTTTTTTCATAACTTAGCCACTCCATTCCCCTTAGTTTTGTAGCCCTTCCCTGTACTTTTTCTCGTTCTAAAATGTCCTTTTTCTGTAGTGGTCCCCAAAACTGTACTCCATATTCCAAATGAGGGCATACTAGGGATTTGTATAATTGTAGAATTTTATCTGCCTTCCTTGCTTCTATACCCTTCTTAATACATGCTAATATTTTATTTGCCTTTGCAGCTGCTGCTTGGAATTGAGAACTGTTACGTAGGTGGTTGTCCACAAGTACTCCCAAATCCCTTTCAATATCAGATACCCCTAGATTTGCTTCATTAAGTTTATAGATTGCATGGTTATTTTTGTTTTCCAGATGCATATCCTTACATTTATTCATATAAAATCTCATCTGCCATTTAATTGCCAATTTCTCTAATTTATGCGAATCCCTTTGGAGGGAAAGTACATGATTTTCTGATTTAATTACCTTGACAACTTTGTGTCATCAGCAAAAATGGAGACACTACTTTCCAATCCTACTTCTAAGTAATTAATAAATATGTTAAAAAGGAGAGGACCTGATACTGAGCCCTGAGGAACCCCACTTACCACATTTGTCAAATCTGAGCATGCTCCATTTAAAACAATCCTTTGTTTCCTGTCTTTTAGCCAGCTCTCAATCCATGTGCATATATTTACTGCAATTTCTGTATCCCTTAGTTTGCACAAATGTCTCCCATGTGATATTGTATCAGACAGCCTTTGCAAAATCTAAAAAGATCACATCCACTGAGTTGTCTTGATCCAGGTTCCTACTAACTTCCTCATATAAACTAATTAGATTTGTTTGACACAACCTATCACTCATAAATCCATGTTGGCTCCTACTTATAATGCTGTTTGAATAGACATACTCTTGTATGTTATCCCTTATTGACCCTTCTAAAAGCTTTCCCACTACAGAAGAGAGGTTTACAGGTCTATAATTCCCCGGATTTGCGCTGGCCCCCTTCTTAAATATAGGTATCACTTCCGCTTTTCTCCAGTCACCTGGTAGTGACCCAGTGTGACTCTTGAAAAATTAGATATAAGGGTTTGGCTATTACAGAACCCAGCTCCCTCAGTACCCTTGGATGTATTCCATCAGGACCCGGGGCTTTATTCACATTTGTTTTTAACAACCTCTTTTGCATTTCTTCCTGCGTTAACTAATTATTTGATGAAGGTAGTGTAGCGCCATTATGGTGCAGTGATCCAACCACTGGCACCTTCCTTGTATATACAGAAGAAAATAACCTTTTTGGCTTATCTGCCATTTCCTGATCACTAATTGTCAGATGGCCTGTTTCACATTGTAATGCTCCTATAGCTTCCATTCTGGCTCTGTTCAAATGTATATACTTAAAAAATATTTTAGGGTTAGTCTTACTCTCTTTTGCAACTCATTTTTCATTTTCTATTTTAGCCAGTCTAATAGCCTTTTTGCAAGCCTTGTTGATTTCCTTGCACTCCCGTAAAGCAGTCTCTGTCCCCTCTTTTTTTTTATAATTTAAATGCTCTTCTTTTTTTTACTCTGTATCTTGATCTTTAAATCATTGTTAAGCCACATTGGATGTAATTTACTCCTTTTACTTTCATTCCCACATGTTATATGCCGATGTGTATGTATATTTAGCAAAGATTTACATGTTGTCCATTTATGTTCAGTATTTTTACCTGCCAGTTCTCTGTCCCAGTCTATACTTTGTATTGCTGCCCTTAGACAGTTAAAATCTGCCCTTTTAAAATTAAGATTTTTGATGGTTCTTACAGTTTTGTTTTTTTATTCCATCTCACATGAGACTGTGTTGTGATCACTGTTTCCCAAAGGTTGCCCTATTTCAACATTTGATACCATATCAATATTTTTGGTGATGACTAAATCTAAGATAGCCTAATTTCTCGTAGAATCTTGTATAACCTGGGCCAAATAATGATCTCTAAGTGTACTCAAGAAACTGCTCCCTTTACCCGTACTGCTGGTCTCATTCATCCAGTTTATTTCAGGGTAGTTAAAATCTCCCATTATTAGAACTTGCCCATGCTTAGCTGCATTTCCAATCTTTAACAATAATTGTATTTCCTCACTTTCAATTATATTTGTTTTTTTAGCATACTCCAACCAATATTATTTTGGAATTTGCTGCTTCGATATTTAACTCTACCCACAAACATTCAACATTACTGATAGTTCCAGCATAAATATCTTCTCTTACAATAGGCTTAAATTCAGGCTTAACATACAGACAAATCCCTCCTCCCCTGTTACCATTGCCCCTCTCTTTCCAAAATAGGTTATAACCATCCAGATTAACAGTCCAGTCATGAGATTCATCACACCATGTTTCGGTAATGCCTATTAAATCCCATTTTTCATTAATTGCCAATAATTCTAGCTCTCCAGTTTTTCCTGGCAAGCTTCTGGCATTAGTAAGCATACATCTTATATTATGAGTTTGTAGTTTTGAGGTGCCTGCCTCTGTCCTTGACTTACTTAGTAATACCTCCCTATTGACTATACTAACCCTCCCCATCTCCTCCCCCATGAGTAGTTAATTCATCCCTTATGCTCTCTACACTTTCTACCCTATTACTTCTATCTAGTCCCTCCCCCACCTATTCATTTAAAATCTTTCCCAGCCGTTCTACCATCCTTTCCCCTAGCACAAATGCTCCCTCATCACTAAGGTGCAATCCATCCCTGCTATAGAGATTGTACCGAAGTCAGCCCAGTGCTCTAAGAACCCAAACCCCTCCTTAGTGCATGACATCTTTAGCCATGCATTAACCTCTCTAAACTCCTTCTGTCTCCCTGGGCTAGCACTTGGCACTGGTAGTATCTGAGAAAAAACTACCTTGGAGGTCCTTCGCTTAAGCTTATTCCCTGATTCTCTTAAATCATTCTTTAGGACACTCCATCTTCCCCTAACTTTGTCCCCTAATGTTACCAATATGTACCAAGACTGGTTAATTTCCAGCCTCTCCCAATAATTTATCTACCCGATCCACAACATGCCGAACCCGAGCACCCGGGAGACAGCACACTGTTCGATTTCTGCGATCTGGGTGACAAATCACCCTGTCTACCTTGCTAATAATAGAGTCCCCTACCACCAAAACCTGTCTGTTGCTCTGCCAAAACTGCCCTCCCACTCCTCTTGTAGAACTGTTCTTCCGGCTGTTACAAGGAACAGCTCTTACTGGCATTGCCATTCCTGAAAGGACATCCCCAACAGTTTCACTCAATCTGGCAAATCTATTAAGTGACACTATAATAGCTGTGCCTGTTTTATTAATCAATCCATAGGGCTTTGATTCACAGCTGATCAAAACTAATTTATTTTTCATAAATTACACTTCTCTTATTTAATCATATTCTGACTACCTCAATTTAAACTAATTTATTTTATCTGGTATCTGTATTCTTAGTTTATTAGATTAAGATGGGTGATAATTACTTCATAGAAAAGTGATTAGATCACCATATAGGTGATCTTATTGTCTACATATATCTTTGGCTTTTAATTCACCCCAAGAGGTATATAGAGAAGTGGGGCTCAACATTATTTTGCACCAGAGCCCTCCATTCACTAGCTTCTACACTGCTTAAAGAGGATCGATGCTGGTGACTAGCAGAAGAGACATGGGAAACAAGCAAAAGGTTAATGTAGGCTAAGTCCAAATTAATCATTTGGGTCACATACCATCAATAAGAAAGTTCATAAATGGATACTTGGGATACAAATCCATGTCTTATGTGGTCTCAGATAATTTCCCTTTTTGTGACTGTTAAGATTCTGGCTGAGACATTCTCAGCTGTCCACTTATGAGTCTTCCATAGATGACACACTCAATGCCTACAAGCCAGCTCACCCTGGGATGACACATAGGACTTTATGGACACCCACAGAGATGCTACATTCAAAAATGAAGAGTGTAGTGTTCATGGATGACTGATGGGAGCACAAGATCTTACAACTCTTCTTTAAGATTCTTTTTAGAACCACTTATAATTTTTCATTTTTCTTTGGGTTAAGTTATCACAAATATATCACCACTGCTTTGTTACCTCAACAATGCCTGCAAATCTTCCACTGTCTCAGTTTAATCGCAGATGCTTCTGGATAGAATAAAATTAAATAAAAACTCAGCTGTTCATAATAATGAATAGAGGAAACCATTTTAATCATGGTCAATAGCACAACAACACCCCCTGTGGCTGCAACTGTGCATGTGTTTGTTTGTTTATAAAAAAGAAAATAAGTATTTCATTCTAAAACCATTGCAATAACAATGCTAAAACCTGTCTGTACAATGACTGACGGCATTTTATTATCCTTGACTCACAGATCTTCCGGTCACACGGCTTTTATTAAAAAAATGCTGCTATAAATATTTAAATTAGTCTCACCTTCCCACCTAGTGAAAGACATATGCTTTGTGTCAACTATGCCAATTCTCATCTTTCAACAAAATGCTCAGCGAGGGTTTTCAGTACAACTAAAATACCAAACTCCAGCTGTTTTTATTTCTAGCTTTACAGGACCACTATAGTGCTACAGTTTTCGTTTTTAAAACTTTTAAGTAGTAGCAAACTTTTTGAATTATAAATCTTGTACTGGAAACAACTGATTTATTACAATTTTTTAATCGGCTGCTCCTCCAACCTTTAACAAATTGTAGCATTGTGTGGGACATATTTCCTTGTAGTTACCTAATGCAAATAGTTACTTCTATATCTTTCAGTTTGTAAAATTGGATAGCTGCTCCAAAACTGTGATAGATATCACAGATAGTGTTTTACATATCATAATAATCTTTAATGTCTCTATGGTGAAGGATCACAATCAGGTATGTTAATAAAAATATAACTGGGTAAGTAATCAAGAGACAGTGAAGTAAGTACAATGACATCCTGGCTCCCTTAAAGTCTTATTGATCAGTTTGGTTCAGAAAACAATATATTTAAATATTTTCAATCAATGGGTCAGTCATATAGGATGAAGCTTATTTTAAAAATGTTATGAAAATCGAGCATTCTAACCGTTTAAATGTTAGTGGAACAGTGTCATTGCAGACAACAGCTATTTTAGATGGCATGGAGCACACTTAGCATTAAATGTGTGTCTCCAGCGGACTGGTCCCATAGATGGCAAGGGACGTGCTTAGCTGTAACTGTATGTTCCCTTTTTTAGATGGCTAGGAATGCATTTGACCATTAGGGGTGTGTTTCATATAGGGTGGCGGGCG
This sequence comes from Discoglossus pictus, assembly GCA_027410445.1. Lineage (NCBI taxonomy): Eukaryota > Metazoa > Chordata > Amphibia > Anura > Alytidae > Discoglossus > Discoglossus pictus. Next base: position 163,731,773 of record CM050169.1, read on the forward strand.
TACTTTGTTATGTGTGCCTGCGGTGGGGAGGGGTGCTTGCGCACAGGTGATTAGTGAGCTGAGAGGTGCGCTCATTTTGTTGTACTCTTGGGCCATGAGGTCCCCTCAAGCTTTTAAGTGTGGGTGGGCAGGGACCTCTTGTTATTTTATGTGTGTTATTATTTATTTTTAACCCCATAACTTGTGTCAAGTATTTATTGGTTTGGTTTAGTTAAAGGGTATCTGTATTGACAGTGTACAGGTCAAGTAACCACAATGACTAAAGCTGCTCTGATCTGCACCCTTTATAATCAGGTGGTTCTGTAGCTTGTATTTCCTGTGTATTAGTGCCATATTGTTGAGATGGGTTTACATGCATCTTCTGTACTTCTTATAAACAGATTTATACTCCTCCAGCACATGTATGTATATACAGTTTATTGCATGTCATTCAGACTGTTTACATCTGACTCAGACTACTCAAGCCTGTTACCTGCCTGTTCATTGTAAAGTGGAATATAGCTACAAACTTGCCTTTCAAACCCAAAACCCTTTATATGTATCTGCCTATAAATTCCAGTGGGTCAATCTTCCTAAATCTGACTACCAGACCCAGAGGAATGGGAGAGATCAGATTTATTGCAGATTACAAAACAAAACTGTGCACACTGCCCTGTTTAATTTTTTGACTTTTCTTAGGCACAGAGAAAACTTAAACCAAGTTATTTTGACTAGTAACTTTGACAGATTTGACTCCTTCCACTGCAGTTTTGAAAGTGTAAAGTACAAAGGTTGGAGCAAACCTTCATTGTTCCATATTGTAAAATATTTATTTTAATACATTAACTTACTACTTGCTGACTATTAGTACTTACTAGTGAGCTGACATTTGATTAGGTCACGGCAGTGTCCTGCACAGTTTCTGTTAGTCTCTCCGTTGATATAATTAGATTGTAAACTTAAATTTTGTGCCTGAATCCCTTCCCTTGCAACTATTCCTCTACTGAAACTGCATTACTTTTCCTGAAGGTTGTGCTGAGTTGCATACCCAGTGGCATTATAACAGCATACATACAAGCCTTGTAGGCAGCTTCCTGGGGAGTGTTGGTTTGTACAGAGCTTAATCACTTGCTTAATTGCATTGTGGCTAATTGGAGTCAAGAGATCCCTTCCTATGTCAGCATCAAGAATGGACAATATGGGATTCTAAATTCCTACTACTAACTGTTCCTCGGCCTCAAAAGAAAACAGTATCAATAGAAATAGAAATGTTTAATGGTTTCTTTTACATATTAAATATTATATTTTATGTACACATTTCTTTGCATTTTCTGTATTTTTACAATATATTTTCCACCACATAGATATTGCTTGCTAAATAGGAGTATTTATGTTCTCTAATCTTTTACTGATATTTTATTACATCAGCACTTCCACTGGTGAAGTTGATACTAAGTTCTAGTGAACCATATTAGGTATTTTTTTTGGTTGTGTAGTTGCTTATTCATGTCCATCACTCCATAACCCTATGGACCGCAGCACGCCAGACACATCTGTCAGCCATTGCCCCTTTGAGCTCATCAAGGTCATGTTCAGTGCTTCAATTCCCTCATCCATATATCTCTGTTCTGCCCCCTCTTTGTGCACACTCAATCCCTCCCAGCACCAGGGAACCCTGTCCCTCACAATATTTGAGCTTCAGATTCATGATCATACCTTCCAGTGAAAAGTTCTGCTTAACTTCCGGAAGAATCTATCCACTAGACCCCCACATACCAAGGGACTCCAACTAGCCCCCTTCAAAACTAAAATTAAAAGGCATCAATTCCACAGTGCTTAATCTTTTCTATGTTCCTGCTCTCACATCTATATGTTACTACTGGAAATACCATAGTTCTAACTATGCAGAGCCTCTGTTGATAATGTAATATTGTAATATCTTTTTACTTTTTACTAGCTTGTCAAGACCTGCCATAGCCCCCCCCCCTCCCCCCAACATCCCCTAATTTCATGTCACTAGCTTCTTAATAGTGAAGCTGTATTCTTCAGTGATTTGTGACAAAAAAAACCCAACAATGAACTGTATTGAATAGTATCTTAGCACTAGATAAAGAAAGGATTGCAGAATAATATATTTTAAGTAGTTACATGCAGCGTCAGAGATGAGCAGCATTGGTTGCCACGCTAGTTTCTGTATTTTTTAGCATCTGTATTTTTTGGGGGGGCTGTTAGATGCCAGTCTGGGTCTAATCAATTATTACAGAAGTTTTTGTGCCTCCCCTCCCATCACATAAGCATTCATAGCCAACAGAGTTCTTTGTCAAATGTCAATTCCTTGTCAAATACCTGTGGTTTCTTGCATTGTAATGAATGAGACCATTTTCCATTAATGAAAATGTACCATGCTGTTTGTGTGTGATGCTATATGTGATTGTATGCTGGAGCTCTCTATTTGTTTCTTATGTCAGTGTGTGATGATCTTTGTATTCCACTGAATATATACAACAAAACGTATTCAGATCTTATACTTTGCTAATCTACTATTGGTTAAAGTAATATACAGAATACTGTATACAAATTTATCCCAATTCCTTATTGCTGTTCTAACTTCATATTAAGTTTCTTTTTCGCTATAATAATAATGACAAAAGTAAATTTGATTCATTGGCCTGGATTTGAACTCTTGAATATGAATGACAGAAATGCTGACAATAGAAAACAATTAAATAATGCATGGAGAGAATGGCATTACCTTAAGGGAGCTTTCCATATTTACCCCCTGCTCTGAGATCTTCCGTGAAACCTGACTGGAGAAAGAAATAACGGGGCACGGAACCAAACCTGGCAACTGCGACATGGACTTTAATAACCTTGACTGAAGAGCTTACAATCTGGAGGCAGTTGATTATTTTTGGGATGTATGACTACATGGTGGACAAGGCTAGGCTTGAGGATAATTTGTATGTGAGGCTGCATCAATGTGAATGTACTTTCTTGTTAGCTACTCTTTTTTTCTACTCTGCTCACTAATATTTTCTCTTATACCTTAACCACTCAATTCAATTGAGCAAATTGTAGTTACAAAAGCCCGTAATGGAGCCCATAAATAATTTTGCAATTCAGTTTGCATCTTTTAACTGCCCACAAGTGGTTTGTAGTCTAGAAGCTCAAAATTCCTGCAGATGTCAATGTTGTAACTCAGACCCATCTAAGCCTTTGATTTTTAAAGCTTGTAAATGATACAATCGCAAATCGCTATTCAATTGATACAATTCCTCAAGCCTGCAATTGCCTTCAAACCCGTAAATGGCAAATGTAGAAGAAAATCCTACGAGTACTAGATAGGACTCACAAGGGCGTTAAACACCTGTTCTTAGCACTGTAAAAGCAAATAAAAAAACAATTATGCACTTTAAAAGACAGGGAAAGCAATGAAAGACATTAGAATTAATTGCACAACAGTCTCAAGTTCGCAAAACTGCAATGGTTTACGGTTTAGGCTTTCGTCCATGTAGCTGCGGAACCTCTTGAAAGCTGAAATACCTAAAAGCCTTACAATTGAATGGAGGCCTTTGTGTAACATGCTTATTCCTGTCTACTGACACACTGTTATAAGGGTAGGGTAAGATCCTTGTACAAACTCTAAATTACTACTAACTTTATGTATTCTACTGAATTTTAATCATATCTGCTAACACCAATTACAGAGTGGAAATTTAAAAAGAAAAATCATTGTGTATGTTTCCTTCAGGCAAATAACCTAGATAATCTTCCTATAATTACAATAAGGCACAACAGCCAACTAGTAATTTCATTATAACATTTTTGGGGGGGATTTCCGTTCTTTTGCTTTCTTTATATTACTTTTATTTCGTTTTCCATTACCTGTATTGTATATTTAATGGTATTTGAAATTGTTGTTTGCAGTTTTCCATAGAACTGTTGTGCCAGTTGCCAATAATGTTTCCTGCAATTACAATAATGTAAATTTTATTTTCTGGAGTTATTTCTACGCTTCAAATTCCCATATTTCCAAAAACTTGTTAGAACTCTGTTTTTGTCAGTGACTTACCTTTGAACTAAATATATGTGTAAAAAAAATCAGTGTGAGATATGATGAGTGGTTAGAATCATTGTTTTGTTAACCAAAATGTCAGGATTGTGACAAAGGGCCATATGTTAATCCCTAAAAAGTTAATTATGAGTGCCATAGCAGCATAGTAAATCCTATATAGCTATGTTAATCACCTATCCATAAAACATTGCGAGATAACTCCTACGGGTCACTGCTACAAGTGAACTTCATGACACAGCTGGAAAAGCAAGGCATAAATCTCCATGGATTTTTGCACTGACATTAAATACGAGTTACTTCCTAACACTGTCACCCAAACCCTATGCTAATAAGATTTTATGGATCACTCGCAAATCAGGGCACTGCCATCAATGCAAAAAGCAGAAGAAGGATTTACGTGTACTACAGACAACTCGCATCTGGTTTTCAAACTCTTGCTGAGTCCCCCATAATTATTTAAAGTGACAGTATAGCACAAAAAGCACTATACAATTATGAAATTTCAACATTATTTGACACTTAACAGTGCGATATCAACATATTTGTAATTAAAAATTATGATATGTTAATTTTATGCTAGTTTTAGTATACAAAACCCAGGGTAACACACAATCTAGAACTCACGGGGGTTAGTACATGACACAAGACCACATTGCCTAGGAACAAAATAAACACATTTTTATTTATTGAAGCTATAAATGCAATTGTTATATCTTTTTAATATCAAATTTTATTAATAAATAAAACACAATTACTTTATATGTATCTCTGTTTCATTGCTGCAGCCTAGTTATGGCAGTTGTTACTGCACTTCCCCTTCATTATAAGATTTATGACGTTCATATTTCCTCTTGTCCCATAGAGCAGTGTCTCATCTGTAAAGTTTCTTTTGGGCTCTCCTTGCACAGAAATCTGTCGCATCTAATGCAGGATTTATGGCTGTGCACTGAGTGCTCTAATCTGGGGGAGTGAAAGATTTACATTATTGTAGAAGCTAGGGGGGAAATGCTACTGCAGCCGATTTACTGCAATGCCCCAACTTAGAGCATCTGATTTACATAGGGCTCAAAGTCATCAAAGTTGAAAAGTGCAAAGAATAACTGTAAGGAGCAGCTTTCAACCAGCAATGATATTTAGATTACACATTTGAAGCCATTGTTGTTTATGTAATGTATTTTCTTTTCAAATTTATCTTAAAAAGGCTGATCTGAATAATGTGCTTCAAGAAATATATGGAATTTGTTGTCCTTTAAGACTACTATTTTAAAGAACATGTTACTAATGTTTTACAAGTTGAGTATATAGTAATTTAAACCTGTGTGTCTGTAGTTTATTTGAACAGGACTTGTCTATATTCAATGCACTGGTATGAAATAGTAGTGAAATAGGGACACTGAAGTCTCTTTTTCCACAGGGGTTGCAACAAATGAATCTTGGACCTGAGCATGTGGAGCATGTGGTTTCTGGACGTGACCTGACACACATGCTGAGAAGGCTACAGGGTAGGCCTAGGCACATATGCACCTGCACACAGTGAGCCACTTCCAGTTCCTTTCATGTACCTGTGATGTGGGTGTTCTAAAGGTTTTTTTTTTTGTTTGTTTGGTGTCACGCCAAGGGATACAAAAGTGCAATCACTAAGTCCAATTCCTACAGTCAAGTCTTGTACATCTGAACCTCTGAGATCAAACCCAAGCACTTTACCCCTGAACATCTGCTGAGCGACCCTGTTAACCCCTGACAGTATGGCTGTCATTCATCTATATGAAGATTTCACGATTATGTCTGATGTAATAATCTTTGTTATTTTATAAATACTGTTATTTTAAATATGTTTGTGGTTTATATTAACTGTATTCTATATATTTAACTTGTATGTGATGGTTTATTTAGTGTGGATTCATTACATACTCTATGATATATAAGGTTATTTCAGATGGCTAAACCTCTCCACTTAAGTACATACATGGTTAAATCATAAACATAATCAGGTAGAAATACTTAAGTGAAAGAGGGGCACAGTGTTTATTGTACTAAAATGTAATATATACCATTTAAAAAACATCTTTATTTTAATTATTTGAGTAGCTTAGTATTTACAACAGTGTTTACTCAGCCATAATTTCCAGATATATTTTTTTAATTTCTGTCTGCTATTCAGTGTAGAAGAAAAACATATCCACAATCCGACAATCTTCTCCAATATCCAGTCATGATACCAAAGCACAGAGGCCTCTGATTTTCTTCAGTTTATTTGGACATTTGTGGATCAGCAACAGAATAGCATTCACAATGTCTGCTGCTGCTGACAACAACTATTACTTTTTGTAACAGAGTTACAGTATACACAGGGTTTGAGTGAGCCTCAGACATTACAAAGCTCTCTCCCCCAGTTGGATTGAAGGTGTTACCTTTCCCTTTGCAGTTGATTAGATGCACCTGGGGAGACATCATTTATGGATGGGATACTTATGGACTGAGTGCATTTTTTTCTAAATCTGGAGACACATAAACACAGAGAAGATGTGAAGTTGAAAAAAGATACATACAAAGCAAAGTGTGTGCAGGTGTCTGAAGTTGGAAAAAAACACAGACAGGCACCAGCTTGCAGCTGATGATTGTTTAGAGTACAGTAGAAACCTGAAGTTTTTGACAAGCTTATGGTCCAGGGGTACAGGCAGCAGGAGACTGGTCCAGGGGTACAGGATGTGCAGAAGCTTAGTGCCAAAGGCAGAGGTACCAACAATGGCAAAATACAAAACTAAAGTCAGTCAGTGGAGGGGTTTGGTTTAGGGGGGGTTAAAAGAATAATCAAGGTAAGCCAAGGTAAAATTCCAAGAGAAGCAAGGAAAGGCAAAAGCTGAGTCCGGGAGCAGGATGCAATGACTGGGCACAGAAGCTCAGGCTGACTCCCTATTTAGAATCTCCAGGTAATACCACGGGTGGAGGTGATGGCTGATAACGACCAGCACCCAGTTCTTGAAATACTAGTGTTGTGAGTTAACTTCTCAGCTGCATGTTCTCTGGTGGTTACCTATGAAGGACTACTGCAAGTGAGTACATTATCCCAAGTTTGAATCTCACCACAGCCATGATCTGCCTTGCCTATAGACAGCCCTGACAAATAGTTTTGTAGTTTGAAATTATTGTGATGCAGTTGCTCACATTGCAGCACAATTGATGTGGCAGACATGCCCTTTATATGTTTGTTCATTTACTGTTCTGTAATTTAATAACAAACAAATAACTCTGTAAAGCGTATGATTGTTATTTTATATAACAAATTGTAAACTTTCTCCTAGAACGCAGCAGTATGAGTGCAGGACCACGGGGAATGACGATAGATACCCTCCAGTAATCTAGAGTAATTTTCAAATGAGTGGTGGGAAATACCAGTGGAGCGTCATTTTATACTGTACATATTCTCCTTCATTGATATATTCTCCTTATATATAGTGTTTATCTAAATTATGTGTTAGATCTTTTGTGCAATGATCATTCCTATATCCTCTTCCCACTTATGTCTAAAGTTGTGTACAAATGTGTCTATGCCTACATACATTTCAGATATTAAACCTAATTTTTTTTAAAGTTGTCATGCTTTGCACTCAGTTGTTCCTGCTGGTAATGTATTTTTATTTTTAATTAGTACCTAATTGACATATTATTTCTGAAATTAATTTACAGTTTTTAATGGAATTTTTTTTTTTACTAATGTAAAACATGGAACAGAAAAAAAAAACATGTTGTACAAAATATAAATGTATAAGAAATGTATAAATAAAATGGTTTTATTGAAATATTATCCAGGTTTTGTTAAGGCTTTGTTCCTCAATTACAGTTATCAGCAAACTGCCTAACTGTTTTCCTGCCTACAGATGCTTAGTCACAGACCAACTGTTGTAGCCTTTTGATAAAGTCCAGATTAATTTTGTTAACATTCAATTTGGGAAATACAGAGTGTCTTTATGCTATTAATAAAGTTTTAGCTTATCTCTCTTTATGGCAGAGTAAACCATTTGATCAAGGCATGAAACATAATATAAAGGATTCTGAACTAGAAAATAAAACATGCTGCAAAACAGTTATACAAGAGTTATTTACTTTATGTTTTGTTTTATTGGTGTTAACAATAAAAAATAGACATTTCCTGTGTATCATGGACCAAAAATAAATGTTTACAGCCACATCATCATTTTATGGAGAAACAATTCCCCTTAACAGTAACCCTAAAGCTGGTAAAGGTATTAGCACGTTCTATTTACATTTCCTTTGTCTTACTCATTGATTAGTGTAGAAATAAATATTAACACCTGTAATTCAAGGAACATTTTTATTATTTTTACGAGTGCAGTAAACTAGGAAAGTTTTAAGCAATACTCTTAAAAATCAGATGTGTTTCAAGGATCTATGTCTTCAATTTTATGTTACCACATTACATACAATGAACTAAACATATAATTAAAGTTAGACGTTTAATAGTTGATGTTTAATAGTGAGGAAGCTGTGAATGGAATTGCTTACAACAACTGCTTCCCATTAGTAACCTTGCACTTTATTAGATCTTCTAGTTAACTTGACTACTTGAGCAGTCTTGTTTAATGTCATGAAAATAACCATTTGGTTTATTAAAATGAATATAGGAATAGGTCAGGGGATATCGAAATTAACTCTGATGCAGAAACTAAATGCAGTGTAAAATTGAGAGCTTATATGTGTTATTGAGATGTCTGAAAGAGAGAAAGCCGAACACTACTGATCCTTTAATAAACTGGTAATGGGATTTCACATGAGTGCTTAATTGTTTGATAGGCCGTTATTTGTAATGTCCAACATTAATATAAAACAATATTTTTTTCCTGACAGATGGACAATTTTACATTCAGTTAGATTTGTTCTTAGCGAAATGCCGATGGGACAGCAAAAAAAAAAAAGTTGTCTATTATATCTTTATAGTTATGACCTTTAAAAATATTGCTCTCTGGGCCCGCATCTGTCCTACCTTTAATGAAGAAAATACAGCCTGTAAAAAAGATGAAGTTCTATGAGCTTTAAACTATCCATGCTGAAAATGAACTGTTTAGCTGGTAAGCAGACCCAGAAAAACTCCTCAAGCATGTGCACTTCACAAATTTGATGTATGGATAACATTTTGTCCATTATAAATTGGCTTGTCAATCAGCCTGGAACAATTTCTCACAAGGAAAACCATCTAGAGTTCATTTTTTAAAAGTAATAGACAAAGTTGACTTGGAAGATGAAATGCTTATAGTAAGGCAATCATTTTGTTTTATATACATACTTCTCTTACTAGTAGGTGAATGGCAGGCTAGATGAAGAAAATTGGCATAAGCATTTGAAAAATATGTTTATTATTGTGATATAGATGTAAATGAACACAAATATATTAGAACATTGCTTTATGACTATTAGGACAGATTTGGAGACTATCAGCCCTATTAAATTCCCCATAGGTGTAAAAGCATAGCCCGTAATGCAGCCCGTAAGACTTACGGCTATTAAATTGGCCCCGTAAAGCAAGCTGCTGCCGATCTGCGGGTTTGGAACAAGAAAAGCCTAGTGGACGTGGATTGTGGAACTTCGCAGCAGCAAATCCTTTGTTCTCTCAAGCTCGTAACCGATGTTTCCAATCATGCAATAACATTGCAATGATTTCCCTTGCGTTCAACCCCGTAACATGAAAATGGAGCCAAGAATCCAACGGGTACTAGAGGGGACCCGCAAGGGGGTTAAGGTCCAATCCGTAGCACTTTAAATGCAAATATACACACACTACTGTATTTATATTAAAAGGGAAAGTGATGTTCGGTATTGAAATATTTAGCACAAAATTCTGAAGCTTGAAAATCGACAATATAAAATAATTTTTAATATGCTTACATTCCATGTTAAATAGAACTAAAGCTAAAGGTAAGATGAGTACAACTTTAATAAATGTATCATAAAAAGCAAAAACTACGCCATTATATCAATCCAGGCAATCCATGTGTTAATACATATAATGGAACTCACGTGTAAAAGAATATCATATATACGGCTTTATCAATATTTCACTATTTCTGGAATGTGGGTCCGATCGTAACTTGTAATTGAACCGCGTAGGACTTTGAAATCCAACCTCCTTTTTTCAGTGACATAATCATGACAATCTCTGTTGCCATTGGCTCCATCTAAACCGGTAACTACGGATTTGACTAATTGATCACGTTCACCGCCAATCATCCAACGGTCGACAAATGGTTTACAGGTTTGCGTTTCAAGATCGTAACCTGCAGCCTGTTCTAATTTAATAGCTCTGTAACTCAACCAAGTTTCAAGCCCGCAGCCATTGTCTCAAGTTGCACTTATGGGCTTCAAATTTAATAGGGCTGTAAGGCCATTTGTTCTACACAGCTGATGCCAGAAGTCAGTCTGACATAATTTGTGTTGGAAAAGCAAAATAACAGTGGTTTTTCATCTTAATTCATTAGCAGCCAATGATTAATTCACCGTATGCGGTTTTATAAATTAGTGTTTACGGCTAACATTTTATAGAACAGAGGTGGAATTAACATGCTGATGCATTTATTTGTAGTGAAATGTCCCTCCATTTTCTGCAGTTTGTTAAAAATATAATTTTCCCCTGTATTTCGCTACGGAATATGTTGGCGCGTTACAAATAAAAGTAATAATAATAATAATAATAAATGTCTGCATATTGTGAGCATCTAAAATAAATAAGATAAAAAATGATATATCCTCCCTGTGCCATCCTTCAGCCTTATTAAATTGTGATTCAGTTGAATAGAGCTCTATATAAGCACATAGCATTTTTTACAGAAGTTTTTAGTTAGTGAAGACTTTGCTTTTTGATAGAAGTTCACTAACTAAAAACTTATGTAACAAAAATATACTATGTGCTTATATATAGCCCTATTCAATTGGCTGAATCGCAATTTAATAAGGCTGCTTATGTCTGTTTGTGATGACAAGATGTTACACTGTGTAATAATAGAAGGTGATTTTATGGTAGAAAATAGGCATAGCTGAAAATCAAATAGGGTATAATTATTTTATTAAAATGCATATACACGGATGTGTCCACACTTGCAACAGCAATCCCCAAATTGTGTTTATGCATAAAACTGGGCAGCAATCACATAAAGAAAAGGAAAAGTTTTGATGTAACGAAAGATTTCTGTAGATGAAGCTTACTTGAAAGGCTCTAAAGAATGCACAAAACCAATATGCTTCTCTGTTAGGAGCCGTGAGAAAGATGTCCTTGAACATGACCAATTAAATGACCACTGCAGTGTAAAAACATGTAACATGTTTGTGACAATCAAAAATTATTAGCAGCTGTATAAGCCAAGCAATGAGCATAAATTAGGGAAAATGTTAATGCTTGCTGGCTTTCATAGTTTATAGAGATTGACAGGACAGTAAGCATTCCTGTTCAATCTCCAAAATAAAAATATCTGAATCATCCTATAAGATAGCACATTATCTCCATCTTTTTTTCTTCTAGCTCCACACTCTACACTTGAATAGATCAAAAGTAATAGAGCACACCCACTAGTTCATGATGTGAAGGCAGCAAATATGAAAGTCTTCAGATATATCTTGCAAAAAATAGTATTCTTTATAAACAAAATGTTATTGTTTTTTTTTATTTTATTCAACATCCCACTTCTCCCAATTGTGCGTTTTAGTCGTATCAGACTCACCATGACCTCATGGACCATAACACACCATGATGATCCACTTGGTATTCATTTCAGAGATACTGGAGTGGGTTACCAGTTCCTTCTCCAGTGGGCCACAGCAAACAGCTCCCAGTATTCCGAGGTAGTCTCCCATCCAAGTACTGACCAGGCCCAATCCTGCTTGGGTTCAGGGTGGTGTGACCTCTTGGTTCCTGGCTAGAATGAAACCCAGGTTGCAACAGTAAAAGCACAAAATCCTAACCACGGGATGACCAGGGAACCCTTCTTCCCCCAATTGCTTTGCCTCAAAACATTTGTTACAGTTTGGGCCACAAAAACCATAAAAGAAAAAGGAAAAGTATTGAACTTTTGTCTGACTTCTTTTATTTTTAAAGCCCTCTGTGGACATATGTAGCATCTTTAGTCTCTATGTATAGTGCACAACTTCACATGTTAAAAGTTCCCCTTCCAAAAAAGAACAAACACTCATTTAGAGTCTTTCCACATCTTTAAAAAAAGATTTAAAAATATTTATTCAGGACAGCTCATTATCTAACCCAGCAAATAAGCACAACTTCATATTATTATTGTTATTCTACCATATCACCTTGTTTATCATATTTCTTTACTATAACTTTTAAACATGCATAAGCATTTAACTAAATGAACCTTCCATTTACCTTCCATGTTAAACCTACACTGCTCCTCCCTATTTAGCCCTATTCTGTGTCCCCACTTTAAATTGCTTCACAAGAGAATGATTATCACAACCTCTTGAATAGGTTGTATGAATGCTAATTAACTAATTAACTAATTAATTGATTCTGTAACTATACAAGCATATCTGTTGCATGGTGCAGCATGGTATTTATGCACATAAATCTTAAAGTAAAATGTAGCCCAGTGGTCAATGTTTCTGTTAAACAGCAGACATTTACATATATAGCTGAAAATACTATTGCACTTAGTAGCAACCCGAAACAAATGTATTTATGAGAGTTGAAATACTGCCAATAATATCCATATGAGATTGTTGGCACAGTATGGTTTCTCAGACATGTGCACTAATAATTGAGGACAAATCTGCCATTTTGCTCCACTACTCTTGCCTTTAATATTTATACCTGAGGCCACACAATTCATTTTACGGTATGGCTTTTGCCATCCTGACTTTTAGTTTTGCTCTTTTTTGCTGAGGTTCCTATTCATACAGGAGTGTTAAGTGCAAATCCAAGCAGCCACTGTCCAAGAAGTATAATTTCAGCTTGACCTCACTTCAACTTTCCTCCTGAATACTAGTGTAGAATTAGAAAAATCAGTTTATTTTGCAGGACAGCTGTGCTGCCATTTTCATCATATCAAATAAATGTAAAAATATATTACAAATATCCTGAAAGTTTTATAAACTAGTTATACTTTATGTGGTAAACATTTTAAAATTCCTTTGGGTAAATCTAAAGCTATTCTTTTCTGCAGTTTGTCTTGTGTATGATAATAGCAGTAGTTGGATAATCAATTTTACCATCTGCAATCACTTCATAAATCTTCCAGTTTTCTACAGTAATTTGACACATCCCAAATGCATAGACCAATAGCATCTGCTGTAATGATCACCTTCAACTGCAGTGGCTGTTCATTTTATGTTACAGCTTTAAAGCAAGGATATTGAATATTTTTAAATACACACGTCAGGAAGACACCATATGTGTTATAAATCTAAAATTGGCACATCCTAATTAGTTTGTTGTGTTATTTATTTCCGGGCTATTTTTACTGAGCAATTTAAATAAACAAGTGTTACATATCATTTTTTAGAACCAGACGTTATCATCTTAATTTAAAGAAAGGACATCCAACAAGAATTTTTTTCACAGCATCAGGAGTTGTGCTACAGCAGCATTCTCACTCATTTGCATTAGCACAGTGGAAAGATTTATATCTGATCATATTAAAAGTTTTGAAAATAAAACAAAACAAAGTATTACATTTGCTACAGATTGTACCAAATAATGCTTAAAGTTGGAATTTTAATTGTGTATTATAATACAAATTACATGCAAATGTATATGAATTAAATTTTACCATGCAAGTTCAGATTTGTTTCACCTATTTTCTATTATAATATAAATCATGTGGTTATTAAAGAGAATACAATTGTGATATTTGTTAGTGATCTGTATTTTAATACTAACAAGAAATGCTGTACTGTTACAAGAGGCAAATAATATAGTATTACTCAAGATGTGTACACATAAATGTTTATATTCACAACTTTCCTATCTGTTAGGGCCTTATTCAATTGCAATTTGGCCAATTGAATAAGGCTCTATATAAGCACAGAGCATATTTTTTACAGAAGTTTTTAGTTAGTGAAGACCTTGCTTTTGGATAGAAGTTCACTAACTAAAAACTTCTGTAAAAAAATATGCTCTGTGCTTATATAGAGCCCTATTCAATTGGCCAAATCACAATTGAATGAGACCCTTAGTTAGGATGTTGAATTAGCAAATGAAAAGGAATTAAAGTAACTTGACATTAGGGATGCACACATCTGAACTGGTATCACAGTGAGGATTTACCTGGATATGTAGAAGATAGAATCTATATTATTGAGAGCACCAACATGCAGGAAAGAACCTAAAGTTGTTAGGAATTGAGAACTGGGGTGCGCAGGTACAGGACTTTTACATAGACTGGTTTCACTGACAGGAATTGAAGATTGGAGCAAGCAACCAATGAACTCAGAGAGTAAGAATAGGAGTCATATAAATATATAAAACACAGTAGAAATGAGCATAGGAAAGGTTATTAGGGAGAATACAATTGTGATATGTGTTAGTGATCTGTGTTTTAATACTAACAAGAAATGCTATATTGTTACAACAGGCACGTAATATAGTAGTACCTGTGCATTGGCAATTACACATTTCACAACATATGCTCATGTGCAAGCAGGATTCAGTAACCACCAAGGAGAAAGTAGATAGGAGTTAGAGAAAGTTTTGTAGCTTGTGTTTTGTAAATATAAGACTACTAGCGACTTGCCCGTCAAAAAATTACGGCAATAAGATTGTAAGGCAAGTAATGCTGTTTGGTTGAGACATTCATTTTGTTGGTGATCCGAGATCCTTCGGCGCTCATTGCGAGTCCCGCGCTAATTGCGAGGCTGTTGGTTGTTGTATTTTTTTTCTGATTGGCGCTTTTGGTGTTATTGTTTGGTCGCGGTGATGGGTTTTTTGGGCTTCTTGCAAGTCTTTGTGTGCTATGAGTGTTTGCGGTCGTTGTGAGTGGCGCATTGAATGGCTTTTATGTGTATTGTGAGAGGTTTTTTGTGTATATGTTTTTTTGTATGCTAAAGAAATAATTCATAAATTAATAAATATACATTACCTATTTTGAAGTAATATATGCAGGAAGCAATCTGTTTTGATGTTGCTTCAGCATACAATGTCAGTTTGCACTGTTGTGGAGCTGATGTGTAAGTGTCAGCAATGTGTGCAGTGTGTAGTGTAAATAGTGTGCATGCGCCAGGAAAATCCGTTAGGGTAGCCATGTACTTCCGCATTGTGTAAGTTAGTGTTGTAAAATGGTGGCTAATGTGTATGTTGTATGCGGCTGTGGATGATTTAGCATCCTTGTTAATAGTGTATCTTGGACCTCGTACGGCTTTTTCGAAAAATCTGTATATGTTTCGTGGTGTTTTGTGTGTTTAGGGCCCTGTAGCCTCGTTTTTGTTTTTTTCTGCGGCCATTTTTTCTCTCGCTTAGGGGATTTGCGTGTGTGTAAACTCTTGAATTTGGACTTAAATTGAGGTGTAACTTCACTTGCAGAGGTCCTGGGTGCCCCCCCCCCCTTGCTGTCTGTATGCTTTTTATGTGTTTGTTGTGTGTATTTATTGTGTTTTTAATGTTTTCATGTGCGCACGGTTCATGTGCTAAGGTCATATTTTTGCAAGCTCGTAATGTTTTTTTTTCTAAGTCCCGTGGTTCATATTTGTGGATGCTAAGTCTGGAGTAAGTCCCGCCTGCGGCACATTGCAGCCGACGTGGGAGCCTCCACCTCCGCAAATGCGGCCCCTTGCTTCGCGAGGGTCCTCATTTGTGTGCCTAAAGTCGTAGGGGGTCGTAGGGATGAGCCTTTGGCGCTCCTTGCCAGCCACTGCAGCCCTCGCTACTCAAGCCCGCAAGCATTAGCAACCACTTTTGGCAAGCCCGCACTGCTGACAAATAAATATGTGATATGTAATCATTGAATGCACAATGGGACTACAGTGACAAGCTTGACCTAAGCAAGGCCCAGTTGGTATGTACGGATAAGGGCTAACACAATTACCTCTAACATAATGATTAACCACTACTTCTTGGTCAAAATATAATGATTAGACACAGACTACTTCTTGGGAGGAAAACTGGCCACAGCGCTTATTGGTAAACACAAATAGATATAATAACCATAAACATTAATAAATAAACATAACCACGTGAGGGGAGGAGCCTGGACAGAGACAGTAGACCCTTGTAACATCCGTACCACCGTAGGGTAGGATCATACTCATTTTACTACTGTCTCGGCGACTCCCCCCACCACCTGCCGCTGTGACAACAACATAAACATAATTTGATAACATATAAAATACAACTAAACAACCACAAGTGCTTTACCAAACAAGATAATCCTTCAACTTGCCAATAAAATTCATTAGTTTTATTAATTTATTCCTTTCTTTTCCTTTTTTTATGGAGAGTGAAGCAGAATACACAGTGTGCAACATGGGTGAGGAATTAATCAAATTTAGCATTAAGAAATTAAGCAAGGTATGCTCCTATTTGCTCTCTATACATCCATTTCTACTGAATATATTGAGTATGTGAAATAACAGTATAGAGGGATGGGACACCCTTGTTTCTGAGAGAATACATTCCTAAGGAGATGGTTGGGCAAGTGATACAAAGCAGATCTTCATGTAACTCTGTATCACAGTGCTATCAAGCTGGCACACAAGGAGTACAAGAAATATGGTGTCTCTGTTATGGTTTATCATTGCCGGGGTGATGCAAGAGATGCCGTTCTATATTCCCTTACTATATGTCGTTACTATGCAATTTCTGTTAAAAAGTTACCACATGCTTTTTACTTGCTTGTAAGCCATTCATTTCAAAGCAAATATAATGTAACTAATGTAAACTTTAACATTTTTCCTTAATACTTCCTATAATTTGATGGACATACAATATCCAGCTCTTTCATAACATATACATAATTTTAAACACATTCATAAGATGCTCTTATAATTAACATTATATTATTCTTGAAGAACAAAGACATGTACAGAGAATAGGGAATCATCTCATCAAATCAAATTAATAGTATAGCTCCACTATGTGTCAAAAAGTGTCACATTCCTTAATCTTAAGTGGTAACACAGTCAAACTAAATAACAAGCTAAAACACAATGGATTATAAAGTAATATAATAATGTATGTATAAAAAAATGCTGCATTCAATTGAGACCAACATTTTCCTCTTCAACTGTGATTAGTAAATATAAACACTACTCTTAAGAAAGCTTGACATAGAAAGGCTATATGTAATCACTGATAGCACAATGGGACTTTAATGATAATTACAGGCTATCTGTGGGTAGGCAATCATTCAAATTACGCAGAGACAGGTTCTGCTTAAATGCTTGAAAAAAATGGTACTTTAGCAGATGCCTATGGCAAAGGTTTCTGTAAATCCTATCAACATCAGCCCTAGAAAGTAAAAAAGAACTACAATTTTGAATTCTATCATTTAATTTGGTTAATTCGATTTAAAGAAAACATTACTCTGCTCATAAATTACATGACAATGTGGATGCTCTGTTTTTTGCTCTTTTGCCTTCTGTTTAGTAATTTTGATAACTCAAAGCCTTTAATGAAAGGCTTTCTCTTGTAAGATTTAGAATCAAAGTTCACAATATGAGCTAAAGTAATATTTTTGTAGGGAAAAGATACAATGTTAATCTGATATGATTTTTTTTCATTCTACTGTAGACATTATATCTAAACTTTAATAAAATCTTTAAATCCTTTTTTCTCATTCTGCATATCACTAAGCACAATACAAATGATCAGCCTATTATCATAGCAAGCTATATTCCATGCTGGGCTTCTCTGCCTGGAAATATTTGCTAGCTCTTAAAAATAATGATGTTTTTTTTTCATGAAAATGGCACAAGATAACATTTTTCATTATTTGGTATGATTTGTTCAGGTCTGTGAGTCAGTTTAATAAATTTGACCAACATCAAACATGATGTCATTAATTTTTATTATAGTTGATTATGCTATCTTCTGCACAATGGAACTGGTTTATAAAACAGGTAATATATGAGTCATAGATAGAAGCAGATGTATTTCTACCCAGATCAACAAGACCAAGCCACCAATACAACAGTGCGGGTATTAGGCTGACTTAAATTGTATTAAATAGTGTTACTCCAGATGTGTGCTCATAAATATATTCACAATGTTTCTATCTGTTAGGATGTTGAATGAATTAGCAAATTAAAAGGAGTTATAATAACTTGACATCAGTAACTTGACAGTAAGGATTTAACTGCATATGTAGTAAATAGGATCTATATTACTGAGAGCACCAACAGGCAGGAAAGAACCTGAAGTTTATAGAAATTGAGAACTGGGGTACTCAGGTACAGGACTTGTACATAGACTGGTTTCACTGACAGGAATTGAAGATTGGAGCAAGCAACCAATGAACTCAGAGTTTAAAAATAGGAGTCATATATATAGAAACACAGCCAAAATGAGCAAAAGAACAACTGCAGGTATACACTGGAACATACACTGTAGCAAACAGACTCACAGAATACTAGAATTCTAAGCAACAGACACTAAGATACTGGGCTAACGCCTTTAAATAGTTCAGATGGAAGTAAGAGTGATTCCAATAGGTGGGGGCCCTCACAACCGGCCTATGTTATCATAAAACATAAGTATACCATTGTACAAAAACAGATTAATCTACACCAATTGTGTTTGGACAGTGCTGTGAAACATGTTTATTTTTTAAACAAGATCATGAACATTGTTTCTTTTAATTGATATTGGACTGCATTTACTAAGGTTTCCTGTGGTTGCGAAGGGACAGATTGTAGACCCATTATGGCCTCATGAAGCTATGTTTCTTAATAGCATCGCTCATCTTCAGCATGACCTGAAGCTTCTTGTCAAATTATGCTAGCTGTGGATTAACAAAAAGCAGGGGCAGCATCTGTATTTGAAAAGTAAATCTCATCAAAAAGCATCATCTCTGTCACATGAACTTGTCCTATTTACAAAATACTACAGGTGCGCATAGACCTATAGATTCTCTCCAGAATTAGCAGAACAGCTTAAATATATTATTGACCTGTTATGGTATGTGGATCTCTTTTGATATGGAAGTTAGCGGATAGAAATGTGGACTATTTTATAGTTGGCCATGGTTAGTGGATGAGAATATTTAGTTTATTTATTTTATTCTGAAAGACTGAACCAAAATTATTCAGGTGGCTTAAAATGTGTTGTATGAATAGTTAGGTTTTAAAGTTTGAAAGCTAGGATAGGAGTCTGCAAAGTATGGAATTCCAGGATATTAGAGATAAGAAGAAGGCATTGATTGTAGGAAGTAATTTAGACATAAGAAAAGAAGCAAGTTCTGAGTAGAAGTAAGGGTGTGTTTTGATATTTTGATATATTTGTTTGGATATAAGTGCAGAAATGTAGCGGCATGAAGATGTACTGTCACTTTGTATGTAAGGACAGATATTTTAAATGGAAAAACTTACAGAGGTGTAGCAGAGAAGCAGTGGTGGGTAAGGTGGGATGACTATTGTAGAGTTAGGCAGATGGTTGATGTTGAAAGACAGTGAGGATTGACTTGTCATTTTTTGTTTGTCGAGGTTGAGAGCAGAGCTATGTGAATGCAGAATGAACTTGTAGTGGAGGACGGAACTTTGTAATTTCATCCACAATCTTTCAGTTGAGAGTTAACACCTTTATTAATTCATGGTTCAAACAAACAAAAATGTTGTTTAAAAGCAATAATAAAGTTGATATATTCCTATAATATTAATAAATTAATAAATGTTTCTTATAATAGTAATAGGCTAATAAAGAATTTTATATAAAATGAATGACAAAAGTATAACATAAAAAAATCAAGTTTTTGTTTATTTTGACACAGTTGGTGACATGTGCATGGTGGGGGGGGGGGCAAGACTGTGATTGCCATAACCCAGAGATGAGGGGCTTCATGCACCCCAAGACTTTCCTGCTTTTTGGTACAGGAATCCCTCTCGATTTTGAATTGGGGGTTCAATCTCTCAGTGCCCGGTAAACCAATTCAGATCAAGACATCATTCATGAAGAAGCAGAAAAATCAGATGAGCAACACCATTCAATTAGTGTAGAGACAAATTGACAGTTTATTATTTCTTTCACAGATATTTAACAAACACTAAAAGATCCCTCTCCCCATTCCTTCCTCCATGGACATTGTTTCCTCAGAGATATAATTGCTGATATGTTTATGTTGTCAATAGGTAGAGGGGGGCTTATTTTCTTTTTTTCAACCCCAGAGAGGCAATAAACTAATTTACATTCCCTTATCATCAATAGGCATACCATATTATTTACAGGATTAATTAAACACACATATTAGATACACAAGACCCCTTTGATCTATACATTAGCATCAGAAGTTTTTTCTTCTCAATGTGCAACTCACATGTCCTCCTTTGTGCTATCTCTGACAGAACAAACATTCCAGGGGGCAATAAACTTTGTCCTGTTGGTTCGTCTTGGTTCATCTGCGGGCCATACGTACATTCCAATTCCTGCTGAGTTAACTCTTTGTTATCACACTAACAAACATGGCAGAAAGTGTATCTCTGTTAGTTACCTGTAAAATAACACTATTACGGTTCACATAACACCATATAGCAATCCCAATATTAATAATTGTGGCCCACACTAAACTACACATAAAAACAACACATCACAGTCGCCACAACAAGTCTCATGTCCATTGTAATAGCCTTTCATATTAGCAACCCAGTGTGCCAGAGCCCCAAATAGCAGTGTTGCTTGTGGGGTTCAGGGGAGTCCCAAAATCAGTTATGGCAGGGTTATAAGCAGCAGCCAGGTCAAGGGGTAATTACTTGTTAAAGTCCCTTAATGTCCTAGTAGAAGTATCAGCTTGATGGTTTTCTGTACATAAAAACATGTAAATAAATATATGACCACAAAAGCATCCTGTAGTATATAAAGGAATATGGTACTTTCCTTGGTTTTAAATGCTTTTGATCTAACAGAAAAGGGGAGGATAGAACAGATCTCATTTGAATTGGGGCATACCCTGTTCTGATCTCAATTGAATGGGCAACAACATTATATAACTTTTACTAAATCATTTTAAAATCCTTGTTAAGAAAAAGAAAAAGAGACACAGTCGGACCTACTATTCATGATGATTAAATTTTTTAATATGGTTAAAAAATGATCGTTTACCAGTTGTTGAAAGACAAAATAAAAAAAAGTGATTATAATTGTTGTACTTCTTTCTACATAACTTTCTACATAACAAAAATGTTAAGAGTGTCACAGTCTCACATTGCGTGGCAAACAGCATTCCGAGTATTAACATTTTATTGACTGTCATTTTTGGACGGGCAAGTCGCTAGTGCAATATAAAGTGACATTGGTAAGATGCTGAGGAGTTGCTCTTAACTGGCAACATAAATGGTTACATAGGTCTATACCAGTACTAATATGAGAATTGGCATAAATATAAGCTATATTGCTTGTATTGAAATGCTGTATATAAAGTTGTCTCAATAGAGAATGATTCCTCTTTCATAGTTACATTGTTAAATAGTAATTAAGGTTGAAAAAAGACTTTCAGTCCATCCAGTTCAACATTTTAAGATCTCCTCTGATCTGCAATATGCAGATTAAATATTGTTAATTAATTATTAATCAATTATTTAAAAAAAAAAATATTCAAATTTCTCCCATTAGCAATATCCCTTCTAAATTCTATTAGAAGCTGCACCATTTAACTATTTGGCATATTCAGCAGTTTGTTGAAGGATAGGGGCATTAAGCTATGGGCGTAGGTCCATGTGGAACACTACCTAGATGCTAGCTAGTGACGTCATCAGACATCGTCCAACGTGCTGCGTCACCCAATACACGTTTCTGGATTTCCTCAGGGGTTCATGTGGAATGCTGCCTAGATGCTAGCTAGTGACGTCATCAAACAACTTCCAATGTACTGCTTCACCCCATGCATGTTTCTGGATTTCCTCAGTAGTTCAACCCCCGAGGGAAATCCAGAAACGTGCCTCGGGTGACGCAGTACGATGCATGATGTCTGATGATGTCACTAGCTAGCATCTAGGCAGCGTTCCACATGGACCTAAGCCCATAGCTTAATGCCCATATTCTTCAACAAACTGCTGAATATGTCAAATAGTTAAATGGTGCAGCTTCTAATAGAATTTAGGAGGGCTATTGCTATGGGCTTAGGTTTATGTGAAATGCTGCCTAGATGCTAGCTAGTGACGTCATCAGACAGCGTCCAGCGTATTGTGTCACCTGACGCACATTTCTGGATTTCCTCAGGGGTTCAACACCAAATAGTTAAATTGTGCAACTTCTAATAGAATTTAGGAGGGATATTGCTAATGGGAGGCATTTGAAAGAGGAATCATTCTCTCTTGAGACAACTTTATATACAGCATTTCAATACAAGCTATATACTGTAGCTTATATTTATACCAAGTCTCATATTAGTACTGGTATAGACCTTTGTAACCATTTATGTTGCCAATAAAAGAGCAACTCCTCAGCACCTTACCAATTGCACTTTATATTGCACTAGCGACTTGCCCGTCCAAAAATGACAGTCGATAAAATGTTAACACTGGCAATGCTGTTTGCCACGCAATGTGAGACTGTGACACATTTTTGTTATCTAGAAAGAAGTACAAGAATTATAATAACTTTTTTTTGTTTTGTTAACAGTCTTTTAACAACTGGTAAACAATCATTTTTTAACCATATTAAAAATTGTAATCGTCATGAATGCAGGAATAATGTAACAATGGATGAAGTTTGTATGAATAAATATTTGTAAACCATTACATAAATGCTTTGCAACACACAACTTAGATTTGAAACATTAGTGAACCATTTTCATTAACAAATTTTTTAAATCTGAGGTATGAACAAGTAACATAACATTAGGTCAACTTTATATGAATGAGTATATGAAACCATTACATAATGGTTTGTAACATTCAACTTTTATTTAAAGTACTGTTAAACCACATATGTATTGAATCCAGAGGAAGGCACACAGAAAAAAAAAATCATGAAAACTTAGACAATTTGATCAAAGTAGAGAAAAAATGAATTCCTTCTTGACCCTATTAATTGGTAATTAGATTGCTCCCTGGATCAATACTCTGTATTTCATTATACATTTAATTTTTACAATAAATGATCATGCTCCTGCTAACATGAATCCTTAATTATATACAATGAAACAACATTTGTGACCTTTACAAAAATCATTTTAACATTACAAATATCAAGTTAATATATTAAAGTTTAAACAGTATAATAGTAATAAAAAGCAACAGAACTGTATTGTGGGGCCAATGCTGGCAAAAGGCCACTTCCAAGACATTCCAATAATTTTTGTTTTTGCATGTCCAAGTGGTTCCCATAAAAAAAGCCCAGCAGACTTTTCATTTTGTCTATGGGATCTAACCACAGTTTATTGTTGTCAAATTGTACATATAGTTTCATATATTAAATAGTGGTCCTCTAAAAAGAGGCCAAGTGACATTCAATTTTGTCCTGGAAATGAAACCACTATTCTCTATATTTACAAAACCTCATAGTACACAATGTTTTTTGTAAAAATGCGTCCATCGTGTAATAGATCACCCTAACTTGTGTTGTCTTCAATTGAATTGTTAATATCATCTGAATCTGTGCACCTTGAAAAAGCAGCATAGAGTTGTCCATTGGCAAAAAACGGTTCCTGTAAAAAAATACCCACAGACTTAAAAGTTTGTCCTTGGGATTTATTTATGGTCATGGCAAATGCCATGATAACTGGAAATTGTCTCCTTTGAAGGACAAAAGGCAAATCACTCACTTGGAGCCAAATCAATTCTTGGTATAAACACTCGTTCACCTTTATGGGTACCAGTCATAATTTCTGCATGTATGAAATGATCTTTTAAAATTGTGCACAATTAATCTGACCCCATTACAAAGTCCTTGTTTTGGATTCATATTTCTCAATAGTATGAAAATTGCCCCTTTTTTCAATTGCAAAACATGTGGTGGCATTGCAGTTGGTGTTAAAGAATTAATAAATTTGAAACTAAAATTAGATTCACTGTCCTTATCGTCAGCCAGAACTGAATCTGCACTGTAATAATTCTTTTGGGATGCGTTGATGAATTTTAAAAATTCACTATTTAGATTCAAGGCATCTTTATTTTGGGATTTTAATATCACTTTGTTTGCAATGTCTGAGTAATCGTTGTTATTGAAGGTGTTTAGAAAGATTGCCGATATGAGTGATTCCTTGCAAACCATTTGTGATGGAATTTCAATTTGTGGATGTTTTCCTTCTCCAATTTGAATGAGCCAAACATTAAATTTGTTTTGTCCTTCAGATCTCATATTTAATTCTAATTTGAGGTGTGTAAATATTTTCCACAGTTTACTTGTCTTGATACATATTTCAATGATGTTAGTTCTATTTCCATGTGGCACAACTGGTAATGTTTGCCTAAAATCTCCTCCTAACAACATCACCTTTCCACCAAATTATTATCCATCACTTCTTTTAATAATCTATCAATACATTGCAAGACATGACATGACATTATTGTTGTCTCATCTCTGATAATTAATTTACTTTTTTTTAAATTTTTGGCTTGTAAAGAATTCAATCGAATATCTGACACTGATGTTTCTAAAATGGGAACTGGCAGTTTAAAGTCTCTATGCACAGTTCTGCCACCTTCTAACAAAAGTGCGGCTCGAATTGTAGAGATAAGTTTTTCATGATCCACCAGGGCCATTTAGATAGAAATAATGGTCTTGGACCATTTCATCCTCTGGGGCATTTGTGATGGCATTACATGCTTGCAATTGTAAAGTATTTAAAGTTGCCAGTTATTCTTGTGTTTTTTGTAGTTGAAGCTCAGTGTCATAATCATCAAAGTTGATGTCATCTATAAGTCCTGGATCAAGCAAATTATAACTTGCACAATTTAATCCATGAGCAAGAAATATTTCTTGCATTTCCATTAATGCTTTTAAGAGTGCAATAGACTCATTGTAACATTTCAAGAAGTCTTGAGACATATTTAATTTGAGTGTTTCCCACAAAATAAATGCATCAGATACATTGCAAAAGATGCAAATCAGTGCAAATTGTTCTCTCATTTGCTTTGGCATTTGACATAGTGCTGCTTCTTCCAGACACATCTCCCATTCTGTATCATCTGCTATGAAGTTTTGATGTCTTGCAGCTAATAGGAAAGTATCATAAACTATGTCATTCACTGTGCGTAAATGTTCATAACTTTGTGCACTGGGAACATGTCAAATAAGTAATCTTAAACTGAAACGTTCAATATCTCTTGGACTGACTGTATAAATTAGTGGTATAATTTTATGAGTATCTCTTTTTCGTTGTCGCCATTGACCATTTAAAAATACATAGTGATATGGAATCTCAATGTATAAAAATTGTCTGGCCTGAGTGTCCAGGCAGTTTAATTGATATCAAGGAGTAAGTGTTGTTTCTCAATGTTCACTTTGGGCTAAGGCAGTTCTTTCATTGCCTATAGTAAAGCAAACAAAGTGACTTTGTGGCAAATGTATAGCTAATCGATACACAGCATGTGACTGATCATGCATCTCAAATTTCAGAAGACGCCACATTGCTTCAGGAGCACTGACATAGCGAGCATCTAAATAATTAGAAAGTTCGTCATGTAAAATTGGATTTTCCTTTTTGTTTTGTGCACCTTGCACAAAAACAGTTGCTGCATCATATCCTTATATATATATATTTATATACATATTTGATGGATTTTGCAAGCTTCCACATTTATGTGTGCATTGTACTTCACCAGCAAATGTGAATTGTATGGAACGACATATCTATTATCGACCTTTTGTCCACGGATATTAGCTGTTTGTCCTTCTCTTCTTTCATACAAAAGGTATCCATCACAATTAGCATAGGTCTGCATTTGAAATTGTTTTGGAAATTGTTTTGTACATTTTTTATTTTCCATACATGGTGAATTTGGATTGATATCTCCACATGGCCGATTGAATCATTCTATGTGTTACAATCGCATAAAGTTTGGAATATTTTTCCGGATGTGGTAATTCAGCAGTAATTACTGAATCCACTCTCTCTGCAGTATTCAATGTATATTTTTCCTGCAGGATTAAAAGTATGTGTGCATATGGCAGGCCTCTTTTTTGAAATTCAATGGTATAAATAAAAGCCACACTTTTTCCAAATAACTGTGCTTTAGTTATATCATGTATTAATGAATTGAGTTTTATTTTTAATACTCTTGCCCCTAAATCTGGTCAGTCAGAACTACTTTGTCCAAGATTCAAAATTTCCCTGATCTCTGGCCATTGTGGATTACATGTGAATGTAATGAATAAATCTGGTTTTCCAAATTATGTTACAATAGCCATGGCATCATTATATCTTTCTCGCATATTGCGCTTCCAGCTGGAATGTCTCTGTTGGTAGCCAATTCAGCTACATAATCCATCAATCCACAATACTGTTCTACTCGAAGCTTGTTTTGTTGACATTTTATAAAATGTTGCTTATTTGCTTCGACTTGTAGATAGGAATCAATAATCCATTGTTGTGTGAGGGCATCTAACACGAACTTTACTATTGGCATAACTTTGCAATTGTAATTTCGGTTCCCATCCTGGTTCATCATTTGGAAAGAAAATGGGATATGTCATTGGATCCAAATTACAACGTAATATATTTATGTTTATAAAAGGTTGGTCTTCATTGTGTGGATATATTCTAATATATGTGGTTCACCATGCTCATTTTTAAAGACCATAGCTACCTCATGTATTGTTGGTAAATTATACTGTCTTTGATCAGTGTTGCAATCTTGTTTTAAAACCATATTTACTCTTGGAATTGGCAATTGATGTATTTGAGCATGTTGCTGTTGTTCTTTTTCAACCTATGCTAATTGTTTGTATGCTTGACTATATGGGTTGTTGGCCATAATTTTATCCAGCTGTTCAAAGACTATGCTCAAACACTGTTTATTTTGAGGAAGCGACATCCGTTGTTCAACAGCTTTCATTGTTTCTAAGACATATAACTGTGCAAATTTCCTTAGCTCTCCTTCTTGTGGGTGAAAATATGCGGTGGTAAATTTGTGCTTGAACAGTAAGGACCATGTCCTGGGACATTTTCTGCTAATGTAGCACCAATTGAAGCAAATTAAATTGCACTGTTATAAGACTTGTTATTTTTTTTAAATTGGTATAATTTTAAAATGTTGGATCGCTCATGATACTTTGTAAGTAAACTGGAAATGTGTGTCTTTGTGGAAGTCTTACCTTTCCTTTCTGACAGCAACTAATGAAGTCTCCATCAGTTGCTCTTTCCTTGAGAAAATGATAGGCCCCACAAAACTGACAAAGAACATTGAGTAATCCACAATAATGAGTGTCTACTGTTAGTGCTGTAATGAAAACAGTATCCTGAGCTTCCGGAATATAGATATCACTACAACTTTCTATATCTACATTGGTGTCATGTCTATGAACATTGGTGTCAATAAGCAATATTGGATCATTAGGCAATGTTTCACAGACATGTTTTTGTTTACTTTTTATTTTCTTTGAAGCTCCAGCACACTCACTTTGTGCTTTCTTACTAATTTTTCATTTATTTAAAAGTCTCTTTCGGCCTTCTTTTCTCAAGCGTTGGGAAGTCTTGGGGGACTGTGCATCTCTCCACCTTTGCTTCCTTTCCCTTGCTGCTCTTCTTTTGCGTTCAATCCTGTCTTCTCTGTTGTCCGCCATTGTAATCTGTAGTTGTAAATACAGGTGTAAGATTTTTTTTTGTATTGTATATATTGTTTGTAGATGCTCTCAATGCAAAACCTAAATAGCATTAATGAAAGAATGCAATGATTTGAAAAACATTTTGAATTGTTCCATGAAATAAATTAATCCATTAAGTTTTTTTTTATTGGCATACATTAAAAAGGAAAGCACTGCACATAGATATATTGATAACTATTATTATTTTTTGTAATAATTCATTATTGAGTCAATAATAAATGAAAATACTTTAATGAATTAATCAATAACTGACACCAATTGTAAACCTAAAGAAGTAAATTATGTTTTCCTCAAGAAGGGTAAACAGAAAGAGCTTTGAGCAAAGTATAGATCCGGCTTAAAATAATGTGCAATTTTGTAATTTTATTAATGATTAAATCAATTGACTTATGATGTGTAATTTTCGTATTTTTTTAATAAAATCAGTATAAAATGTTAAATGTAGTATATGTCAGAATCTAAGAAACTGCTTTAAATATTTAAGTGCTTTGAAGGTCCTATCCCTGTCAGGCAATTATAAGCACTCTAGATGTACATGAATGAGCAATAAGGCAGATATAAAAATGCAGGTTAAAAAAATATATTATTATTGCAGTATAAAATGTAATTATTTTTGTAATGATTACTAATTATTAATGTATTAATATATTAATATACGTTAATGAATCAATAACTGTCATCAATTCAAAATAAAAAGACTTAATCATTTTTTGTTCGATAAGAACATAATTAAATGATATACTTGTAAAGGCGATCTTTATACTGTTCAAAGGCTGCAAACATCACTCTCTGTGTTCACTCAGCTGCAGAAATGAAACTGTCAATTAAGATGGAAATCATTTGTAATATTCGGATTCATTCCTATCAAGCAATCAGCAGCAACACGGATATATTGGTATAGATGCAAAACATAAATGCATACTCGTCAATATATTCGTAAATAAAAGCAGTATAAAATATTAAATGTAGCACATGTCAGATGCTAAGAAAGTGCTTTAAATATTCAAGTGCTTTGAAGGTCCTATCCCTGTCAGGCAATTATAAGCACTCTAGATATGTAAGTGCTTTGTAAAATGTACATATTTTTTGATCTATTATAAATGTTTTTTTTTTAATTATTATTATGAATTAATAGTTCCAAAAGCAATTTACATGAATGAGCAGTAAGGCAGATATATAAGTGCAGGTTAAAAAAAAATATTTTTTTATTGCAGTATAAAAAAAAAAAAATTCTGTAATGATTACTAATTATTAATGAATTAATATATTAATATACATTAATTCATCAATAACTGTCATCAATTCAAAATAAAAAAAAAGAGTTAATCCTTTTTTGTTCCCTAAGAACATAATTAAATGATATACATGTAAAGGTGATCTTTATGCTGTTCAAATGCTGCAAACGTCACTCTCTGTGTTCAGTCAGCTGCAGAGATGATGAAACTGTCAAAAGAGATGGAAAGCATTTGCATTATTTGGATTCATCAATATCAGGCGATCAGCAGCAACACGGATATATCAGTGCATTGCAAAATATGCATATTGTTTGTGGTCCTTTTTTTGTTGTTGATAATATTACTATTTAATATTTGATAAATGAATGTACATTATTAATCAATTAATCAATTACTTAATGTATTCTAAAGTGCTAAGCATTAATATATTAATAAACTAAAGGCATTGTAAACTATACAATATTTGTTGTTCATAATGATTACTAATAATTATTTAATAAAATAATGTGCATTAATAATTAATGAATCAATGTCTAAATATATTAGAAAGAGGTAATCATCCATGTATTAATAAACGTTAGGCAGTTTAATTTAATATTAATTAAATAACTAATTTAATACTAATTAATAATTAATAAATTAATGTACATTACTAATTAATTATTCAATTAATTAATATATTACAAACAGCTAAGCATGAAAGTATTGCTAAACTAAAGCAAGTGTAAATTATAAGTTTGTTGCTCAATTTCTTAAACTAATAAAACATACCTTTTTTTAAGAATAATAAATGTATTCATTATTTATTAATGATTATTAATATACTCTACCTATTTGTATTTAATACACAATAGCATTTTGCATCCTTACTATTAGTATTTTTCTACTGCGTACGTCGCTGGCTGTGTTTTGCGCCATTGGGGGTCGTGTAGCCTCGTTTTCATTTTTTTCGGCTGCCTTTTTTTTTCTTGCTTAGCCGATTTTCAAGTGCCGAAACAACTGCTTCAATTTGACATAAATTCGCATTTCACCTCACTTCCAGACATCCTGGCTGTTCTCCCGTGCTGTATGTGATGTTTTTGTTGTATTTGTTTTTGTATTTTTTGTTTTTTTCTTGTTTTTTTGTTTCTGTGGTTCGGCCGTTAACTTCGTACTTTCCCTATGTCGGATTTTTTTTTTCTAAGTGCCGGGTCTCGTATTATTTTTTCTAAGTTCCGCGTCTCGTAATTTTTTTTTTCTAAGTCCCGCGTTCAGCAACTGCTTACAGCCTAAGGGGATGCCGTGTTTTGTAAGTGTTTGAAAGCGAAGTCCTGCATGTTTCATTACTTCCATTGCTCACCGACAATAAGCGCATTCGGTGCTCATCGCCTAAGTGCTCCGAGTTAACCGTTCGCCACGTACCACTTGGCTCGCCGCCGATGAGCGCCTTTGACACTCATCGCTAAGTCGTACGCACCACGCAAAGCGTGACGACGTCTCGTAGTTTGACAATTATAATGTGTGATGATAGTCCAAAATTTCACTGCAGCACCTTACTGCAGCACTATTTACACTTAGCACCTCCACTTTTGCACCAGTCACTTTTTACTGGTACATATATATTTTTGTTTTAGTCACTTTGTATATGGTCTGCACCAATGCTTTTAGGTGTATCTAATATATGCTGATTTTTTAAATCAATAGAGATTATTGTTATATTCCAATAGTAGGTCCGACTGCGTCTCTTTTTATTTTTATTAAAAAGGATTTTAAAATGATTTAATTAAAGTTATATTTTAAATGGTTTTGCTTATTAAATTGAGATCAGAGCAGGGTGTGCCCCAATTCAAATGATATCTGCTCTATCCTCCCCTTTTACATTATATTTATTATTATCTCAGGGAGCACCCTTGTAATACTTCAATAAGGTCAACACTTTAAGCCACCAAACCCTTTCTTTTTTAAGCTTTTGATCTAACACCCACAGATTAACAGAAGAAAATTTATTAAATTGAAAAATTCAATTTACTTAAAAATATGTTTTGATGTAAAAAATGTTAATTAAACTACATTTATAAACTAGATTTTGATAATGTGTGATTTATATATGAAAGCTTTAGTTAAGACATATGAATTAAAAGAATAACTAGTTTCATTACACACTGAGCCTTCATATATCTCCTTTCCTGTGTGAACTGTACCCATAGCATATTTGGAACTTATTGTAAATTACTGAGCGGGTTGATGTTTCGAAGCAGGTTCTCTCTGCATAGCAATTTCTCTTCATATTCTATGTGTCATGTTGACGGGATAGAGGCAACTACATAACACAGCGCATTTGCATTTCATCATGCATTACCCATCAATGAACAATAACCCAAATAAACAGGAAAGCAAACAAGAAAGCTGTAAAAAAAAATCTACAAGCAATATCAGTATTATTGTGTGTCTGTTCTATAATGTTAAAGCTTAATAAGATGCATTGTTATTGGAATGGTTATCAGTTAAAAACATTTACTTAATAACTATGACTGGATATTGATTTACTTGAAATTAAATGAACTGCTGTGTCTCTGAAATTCAAAAGATTGCAGAGCTTTGACTCCAGCTTATTTATTAGCTGAGTGATAGCAAGGAGGTAAAAAAAACATGTTTTATTGAGGAGTACTTGCTCACCTTGGGTTGAGTATTGTAGGTGTATTGTTATTGTTAGAGCAGATTCAAACATACCGGCATTCCCCAAAGGTTTTTTAGAGATAGTAATTAATTACAATGGATAACATGAGAATTGCCTGTGTTTACATTCTTATCATGATTTCTATTATAAAAGAAGCTAAGAATTGACTAAGAATATTTTGCTTGTTCTAAGTTAACCCTCAGCTTCTTCTGTAAGAAATATCACTGACAAATATTGCTTAACACTCTGAGTGGCATTGAAGAGCTGAGCACGTCTTACCGAGGTTACCTTTTAAAGGGTCACCATTGCCTCTCAGAGGAGAAATGGGGGAGGGTGTTCTTAACACATATTTATTTTAAAATATATGTACTTGTCCCATTATCTGTTTCCTCTTTGGCTGCAGTAATACCTTGACTCTGATCTTGAGAGATTATGACAACAGTGAGGACAAGTAAATTTGACTTTAAATAAAGAAAAGGGATGGAGAGAGAGGAGGAAGAGAGAGGAGGAAGAGAGAGAAGAGAGAGGAGGGAGATATAGAAAGAGAGGAGGGAGAGAGCGGAGAGGGACAGGAGAGAGATAGGGAAGAGAGAGATAAGGGGGAGGGCGAATAGAAGGGGAGAGAGGAAGGGAGAGGGGGAGAGAGGAGGGAGAGAGATCAGAGGAAGAAAGATAGGGGGAGAGAGGGGGAAGGAGAGAGAGTGAAGGAGAGAATGTGAGAGAAAGGGAGGAGGGAGAGAGAAGAGGGAGAGAGAAGAGGGAGAGAGATATAGAGGAGGGATAAGGAAAGGGGGAGAGAGAGACAGGGGAAGAGAGAAAGGAGAGAGAGAGAGGAGGGAGAGAGAGAGAGGATGGAGAGATAGGAGAGGAAGAGAGGAGGAATAGAGAGATCACTACTTTGTTATAGTGAAGGGGCTTGTGTACCTCAATGAATTGTGTAGGGTCACCCAAGATGGACAGGTCATAGCAGAGAGGTCAGACCAATCAAGGTCCACTGGAGAAGGAACTGGCAACCAACTCCTGTATCTTTCCAAGAAAACCATATTGATAAGCACTACCAGAAACACAAACAGATGTTCCTGGCATGGTGTGTCCATATGGTCATGAGAGTCGGACATGACTGAAGGACTGAACAACAACTACATAAGCAAGTAAAGCAGATACAATTCTGCCACTATACAAATCCCTAGCATGCTCTCATTTGGAATATGGAGTACGATTTTGGGCCCCACTTCATGAAAAGGACATTTTAGAGCTGTAAAAAGTACAGAGAAGAGCAACAAAACTAATAATAAGACTAACCAATAATAATAAGACTACGAGGGGATATGATTACCTTGTATAAATACATCTAGGTCAATATAAAGCTTTGTCAAGTACACTTTTTGTGCCAAGAGGTTTACAAGTAACAAGAGTACATCCTTTGAGGTTAGAAAAAAAAAAATATCACCCTAATGAAAGAAAAAGGTTCTTCACAGTGGGTGGTTAAATTGTTGAATTCTCCTCCAAAGGAGGTGGTGACAGTGGATTCGATAGAAAACTTTAAAAACGGGTTTGGATATAGCTTTGAATAAAAAGGGCATTCAGGGTTATCCTTGATAACTAGAGAAGGAGTAGTGATCCAGGGAGGAATCTGATCGCCAGTAGTTGTGTTCAGGAAGGAATTTTAAATGTTTTTCCCTTATCAGACAATTGTCAATGTCTCAATGTTTTTTTTTCTGTTTGCATTCCTCTGATTGCCTTCCTCTGGATCAATTGCAGGTGGGGCTCATAGCATTTTATTGAGAAATAATTAAGTGTTGACTTCTGCTGCAAGGAGCAATGAGGCTTATACTACCTGACTTCACTTGGTAATGAATCTTATGTATAATTCTTATTTTTTTATTTTAATGTACATAAGGTTGCCATTTTATATTGTTTAACTTTTTTAACATGTTTTACATGTTTGATAAAAGTGCATCAGTGCTATAGTATCAGTGCTGTAGTTTTATGGGTGAGCTTAAGTGTTTACTGTTTATTTATCACTTATGCAAGGGCACATAGCTCTCTCTTTCTTTGTTACATGGGTAGATAGCAGATATTTATGGCTTAAAAAATACTATTCATACTCAAAAAATATTGATATTCAAGCTAAACTCTCAGACAAATTGATCTATGTCCACACAAGAACATCAAAGCCAAATTCCTTGGGATTCTTGTAAAAGTGTCACTACTGAAATTAATTTACCCGTGTTGTCTACTGAACAGCACTAACTTTGTCTGGATCCAAAAAAGTGTTGGCACATGTACAGACAGAAAATATGTTTTTCAACACTACAGCTGCTACTTTCAAGACAACAAACAAAAAAATAGCTTGACAGCAATATAATAAAATACTGTTAGCTTCATTTAAATGCTATCCTGTATATGTGGGTGGATGGTGGTGAAGGTGAGTAGAAGAAATATAAGTAATTTCCATTCATAGGATTTCACTTCATTACAAAAATGCAGTTTAGTGGATATAACAAAATATACAAGATTTGTAGAAGAAAATAAAATGACCAAATATATACTTTTGATTAATACATTTTTAGTCAGTCATAATTGATATGTAGTACATTTTCTACACATAACAATTTTAACTGTGATACTTATCAGTAATACTTTTAAAACATGGCCATATGAATTATATAAAACCGTTTTAGAAATGTAAAGTATGTAGGCACAATACATGCAAATGTAACAAAAATACGAAGAAAAGTGTTAATATATTATAATTTCAAAAGGGTTTAGGAATGCACTATTAAATCTGAGTATTTTGTTCTACTTGTATTCATGATTATAAAAATGCAAGTAATAGAACATTTATGTCACAAAAGTATGAATAAACAATATTAAATAATAAACTTGCATTTAATTCATCTGCTGATTTACCAAGGAATATGGAGTGAGATACATAAAGTTTTCAAAATAATATATTCTAATTCAAATGTAAGAGCCATAGAGACCATCTTGAATTATAGCCTTCCGTTGTTTATTATGTAGGTCTCAGAATGTTCACATTTGTGAAATTAAATCCTTTATAGTCGCAAACTAATCTGTTTCCAGTGGGTGGCTATACTATCTCTGATGGCAGTGTGTAATATATGTGGCCTATTACATTTCTAGTGTTCTTAGAAATTGACATGTAAGACTTATGTAGTAGTGCTATTAGGTGGTCCCTTGTGACTTTAATACCTATATAATCCTAAATGTGTTTCTATTTTATTACATCAATACATCTTACAAGCAAATGTAGAAAAGGATTTAATTAAAATAATATACAATAGATGATACAAAAAGCATAATCATTTAAAAATAAATGATGGCACTAATTTGCTCAAAATGTTTCAGTAAAAGGTCATTCATATATTATTAACATCACAAACACATCTACCATTACTATTCAATACAAACGTATTTGCTATGGACTGACTAAATTAGCCAGTTATAGGATAGACAATGCATGAACAAAAATGTTTTCAGATTTGTGTTTTTTTCTTCTTTTTGTACAATACTACTTTCTAACATTCCATAATCATGGTAAAAGTGACACATTGTAGGCTAGATGGCAAGCCATTTTAGAGTAGAGTAAACAGTGTACTAATTCCAATTTTAAAGTTGATGAAAATGTATATAATTTATTGTATATAATCAAAAATGCATTGTGCTATATTTACTAGGGTTTTCTTGTATTTTTAGAAAATAACCATGGTGATTCTTTGCAACCTTTGAAAATCACAGCCATCTGACAAAATATACCTATCTATTATTGCATCAACATTTGTTATCAATGTTTTGTTATTCTCTTCTATTATTGTGTTAACTGTTGTTATCCTGTTTGTATTGTGGCTATTTAATTGATCATTCATTAAATAAAAAATACAAAAATATTCTGAGTACACCTACATGTCTCAAGCAAACAGTGACGACAGCTTTGTTGGGGTAGAATCTTAAAATGAAGTGCAGTGGTTTTGTGGGTTGCCATGGTAATAGTAAGTTGAAAGTTGCATGAGACTAAGTGCTGTCTGATTCTTGAGCTCAGAGGATTAGGGGCAGAAAATGATCCTAAAATTATGGATACCACATTTTTCGTGCTGTGAGCTGGAGACATAGTGAAGAAATGCATTAAAACCATTTTCTATTCAGTGCTTGTGACAGAACCAGGGAATCCTTAGCACGTATACACAGAAACCCACAAATGAGAGGACCTAACTGGTGGATGCATTAATTGGCCGGTCCAGCTGGTCCCCAAAAACTAGTGACAGCAGTGAGATTAGTGCTTTCAAAGTTAAAAGCCAAGCCAAAGAGGTCAGAGAAGCATCAGTAAAGAGGGCAGAGTATGAGCAGCTCAGAGTGACAGAACTGATAGAGCTGATTCTAAGTATGGAGTGTCTGTACCGCTGTACCACCTGAATGAGGAGCAAGGGGCTCCTGTGGGCTCTGGGTATGCTCGCAGGTAATAACCCGGTTATGAGGCTTCCCTGTCCCAAGCTAAGGACCTAGAGGTGACGAAGAGGTAACGCCACAGGGAGCAAGCCGGTCAGTCACCACATTACATACAATAACATTACAGCCAGACCTCCGCTGATTCTGACCCAAAACTCAGAAAGTTGCCCTATAAAGCCTTTCAGTAATTTTATGATGCTGGGGGGAGAGGCATAGGCAGAACATTGCAAGTGTCACTGGAATGCAGGATGATTCTGGCAGTTTAAAAGACTGGATAAAGTACTCAGAAAAGGCACTAAAGCTGAAATTTCTTAAGCAACGTTTTGAACTACACTATCCAGTACAGCAGGCAATATTCCACCCTATACACTAAACAGTATTTATCAAGATGCAAACTCACCATTACACCACTGAAAACCTGTGCATCCAATTCAACAGCACAAGGGGTGACAAATGGCTTAAAATTTCCTATTGATAAACCAGAAATTATGTTCTTGAACACATTTGCCTGGTTTTTTTCTTAAGCTGCTATAATTAATTAGAACAATGCGTATAGGTTCTTATTATTAGATAAATAATGAGAAAAACAAAAATGTCAAATGTAAAAATAATTTTAATGATAATAGAAACATATTAATAGGTATAACAATCCTATTAATACATAATTTAATATTAGTAATACTATAGTAATAATATAGTTCATAATACATAATATTAAACATTAATGTTAATAGATATTATTAATAATAATAATTTGGGGTGTGGCTAAGCTGCTGGAGAGGAAAGACATGTCCTGCAAGAGCTCCAGCTAAGGCCTGGGTTAATCTGGGACAATCGACCCCTATAGATGCCCTGAGTGACCAACAAACAATATCACTAAACTCAGAAGACCTAGGGGAACAAATTGATCCCAAAATTACCTTAAAAAAACAACAATAAAATCGGAAGAGTCCCCTGCATGGAATCCCTACCCAGCTGAACTTTTCCCCTTGGAAGCCTGGAGGGAGAGAGTGTGGAGCTGCACTGCTGAGGACATATATAAGCAGGTACAGGGGAGAGGCTATAGAGCTGTGGGGGGAAAGGATAGCCCTGATCCAAGGAAGGGGTACCCAGGGGGGCATCAGAAGCAAATTAGCCCCAGGAAAATTAAGCAATCCAGGGCCCCTTACCCACATATCCCCATCAAAGCTCTCCCCATACCCTGGGTCCAAGCAACCCAGCCCAACCTGTCCACTTAGACTCAGAACATTAAAAGTACACTGCACAGGGCTCACTTACCAACCAAACAGGATTACAAAACCATTTGTTTTTCAAGGCTAGTTTCCAGGCTGAATCCCTGCTTGTGTAACAGACTGTACTAGTGGAACTCTACTACCACCTAGTGGACAAAGTTCAAAAGCACCAAGCAAGTAAAAAGAGACAACCAAAGTTAAATTTTCAACTATAAGCATTTAAGCTATGACCACTTCGGTTCAAGAACTTTTAATAAATCCAAAAAGATGTAACTAGCAAAAAGCCCAGCAATATAGGGACGCTAACAATTGCTCTGGGACAAACCAAGTGAAACCAGGTCTCTGGCAACAACTTGATCTACAATACTCTCACTGAGATGGCAGGTGTTGCCACGAGAAAGAACAATAAAGGGATCCAATCTTACTGCCTACCCAAATCTTCAGCAAGTTCTCCCACCAATAAAACACCCACAGCCGCAGTCCACGCAGCAACAAGCTCTGAAATGTCAGCGCCTAGCACTAAAAGTGACATCCAGGACCTTAAAGACCTAATATCTAACTTCAGAGAGGAGGTCAAATCAGACATCCGGAAGGTGACAACAGAACTAACCACAGAAATTAAAAAGGTGGACGATAAAACAACAAAACTGGAAACTAAAATTTCGGAAATAATGCAACATAACAACAAGCTAACAGAGGAGATCTTGGCTTTGAAGGAGGAACAATCTAGACAACAGTTGCAACAGGAAGATCTAGAAAACAGATCTAGACGACAGAACATAAGGCTGAGGAATGTGCCGGAGTCTGTCAAGGACCTACACGCATACCTAAACGATCTATGTGAATTTCTCCTCCCAAACATACATCCAGAAAACTTGAGAATGGATCGGTTTCACAGAGCCCTAGGATTCCGTTCATCTCCACAGGAGCGCCCAAGAGACATCATTGCCAGATTCCACTACTACTCCACCAAAGAACTGTTCATGAAGGCCGCAAGAAAAGGCATCCCTCCCATCGAGGGGCACACACCGCTGCTTTTTTCTGATCTAGCCCCGACTACCCTTGCCAAAAGGAGACAACTGAAACCGGTTCTGGACTGTATCCTGGCTCAAGGATGGAGGTATACATGGGGTTTCCCTTTTCGCCTCAATATATCCAAAGAGGGAAAATTCTTCACCATCAGAACACTGGAGGAAGGCATTAACTTGCTGGCGGAATGGAACATCAAGGTCACTGTCGGAGAGCAGTTACAACCAACAGAAAACCCGAGAGGAAGGAGTCCTCCCATGAACGGAGAAAAAGACTTACTACAATGAGTTGTCACTTATTTTGTTTCTCTGTTTTTTTTGTCTTTTTTTGCTTCATCTTCCTCTCTCTTCTTCTCTCTCTCTCCTTGTTTTCATGCTACTCTGACAACCAAAGCTAGTTGAATCTGAAAACGAGTAGATCCAATAAGGTAGCACCCACACCAGTGAAAGTTCTAATACACACTATAGACAGTTAACCCAGGCCGTAAAGGCAAAAGCAACACACACCTAGAAGGCGTCCCTACGGGCGCTAACACGTAGACTTCCAAAAAACCCTACAGTAGGGAAAGGTTAGGCGGACCAATTCAGTGTCAGTTTAGAGACACTAACTGGCCCACCAGTAAAATACGAAGAGGACAGCAAACGCTCTCCTCATAGTAGTTTAAATTACCACACTTTATTTAAGTAAGGAACACAATTAAGTTCAAACATACTAAGAGCCTTCCTGACCAACAGTAAGACACACAAACAGACTCAAGTACTTAGACTTCTTACCCAGGATTACCTTAGGGTTCCCCACTAGAGGAAAAGTAGGAACTTGCTTAATTACTGAGCCAGGTTTTTATAATTCTGAAAGTTTAAGTATAAGCAATTTGGCTCATACTCTGTTGTCTTTTTTCCTTTGAGTACAGATACTCTCCCACACAGCCAGCTGCTGAGCAGTCTTCGGGCGGAAACCAGCAGGAGGCACAGGATAACGAAGTAACAGGCTTCCAGAAAGGTGAGATAGCCATTTAGACACACCAAAGGGTCATACACCTCAATAAGAAATATGGACATTGTCATTGCGTCACACAACGCTCATGGTCTGAACGAACCAATCAAGAGGGGGGTAGCCTTGAGAAATTACCAAAAACTAAATCTTGATATCGTAATGATTCAGGAAACTCACTTTAGAAAACAAGCACTACCAAAATACTGGGGGGGAGTCTTTACTCAGGCATTCCATTCGACCGCAGATACCAAACAAAAGGGAGTCACGATTTTGTTCCACAGAAGACTCAACTTTCAGTTAAGTAAAATTCAAACAGATAAAGATGGCAGGTTTTTAGCAGTACATGGGACCATACACGAACGTAAGGTTTCATTCTTGAACATTTACGCCCCGAACACAGATCAAACACCATTCTTTCAAAAAATACAGAAACTCACAGATAGCTGGGAAGACGGACTTAAGATAATAGGAGGAGACATGAACGCGGTCTTAGACCCGCTCAAAGACAAGTCAAACGATTTAGGTTCACAAAAAATCCCCACAGCGACCAAAGCTCTCAAAAAACTCCTAAAATCAAACTGCATGATTGATACCTGGAGAAACATGAACCCCACAGAAAGGGAATACACATTTTTTTCCGCCAGACATGGTTCGCTCTCCAGAATAGACTATATCCTGATCCCACAGAACGTTACAGGGAACCTAACTGAGGCCTCTATCTGCCCCATAGCATGGTCGGACCACGATCTAGTCAAAATCTCCATGAATAATCTCCTACCGAAAGGAAATAACCCAAGGTGGTCATTAAATCCCAGTATACTGAACGACCCTATCACACGAGATAAGGTCAGAACTGCAATCGTAGATTATCTTGACCTCAATACAGTAGGGGAGATAGACATAGATGGAATTTGGGCAGCTCACAAGGCAGTGATCAGGGGAGTCTGTATACAAATTAGTTCAATCAAAAAGAAAAAAGACCAAGCACAAATCTTACTTCTAAACCAGAAAATTGCTGAAGCACAGAAACTATTTGTTAAAGATAAATCACGACATACCCATGAGAAGATACTAAGTTACAAACAAGAACTAAACACTATTTTAAGAGGGAAAATGGTCAATATCCTACAGCGAACTGAAGCTAAATTCTTCAGATACGCAAACAAGCCCGATAGAATGCTGGCCACGAGACTAAAAGAAAAAAGAGCAAACTCATTCATAGCCAAAATAATCACCAAAAATAGGCAGACAGTTTTTAAACCAGATCAAATAGTAAACGAATTCAGACAATTTTATGCGGACCTTTACAGCAAAACACCCGAATCAGGCACCCCAACCCACAAACTAGAAATTGAAAATACACTAAATAACTTAAATATACCCCAATTAGACTCTATCAAAGCTAAATCACTCTTAGAGCCCATCTCGGTCGAAGAAATACAGGATGCGATCAAATCCACAAAGGCACACGGGGCCCCAGGGCCAGATGGCTATTCCAACCTCTACTACAAACATATGAGCGATCTACTTAGCCCCACCTTACATAAGCTATTTAACAGCTTCTTAGCTGGTGAAAAAATTAAACCGGAATTCTTAGAAGCTAAAATAATACTGATTCCTAAACCGGGGAAAGACCCATCCCAATGTGCTAGCTATAGACCAATATCTCTGATCAACACAGATTTAAAAATATACACCAAAATCTTAGCGTCAAGACTAGCGAATCTGTTACCTGAAGTGGTACATCCAGACCAAGTAGGGTTCATTAAGGGGAGAGAAGCGCCAGACAATACCAGAAAAATTGTTGACCTTATTGACATAACCAAAAGTAATGAAGGCCGCGCTATGTTGTTGGCGCTTGATGCCGAGAAGGCATTTGATAGGTTAGATTGGACATTTATGAACGCCACACTGAACAAATTCGGAATTCCGGAAGGTTTTCTGCGAAGCATCGCGACATTATACTCGGAACCAACCGCACAAGTTACATACCAAGGACACAATTCACTAAAATTCAACATCACGAGGGGGACAAGACAGGGGTGCCCTCTATCACCATTGCTGTTCGCCCTCAGTATAGAGCCCCTAGCAATTGCCATTCGTCAGCACACTGACATATCGGGTATACGGGTCGGCCCGACAGATCATAAAATTAGCCTTTTTGCCGATGATATCCTACTAACAATATCAAACCCCCTGGTTAGTCTACCTAATCTATTCAAACTTTTGTCTCAATTTGGCCCACTGTCAGGATTCAAAATTAACACAAGTAAAAGCATAGCCCTTAATATATCACTTCCTCCCACCACGGAAAAACTACTAGCCAATAACTTCCCAATAAAATGGGCCCCGAATTCTATCAACTACCTAGGCGTACAAATTACAAAATCAACTAAGACCCTATATGAAGCAAACTACCCAACCCTCTTTAAACAATTAACTAGGGACCTGCACAGGTGGTCAGAACTAAAGATTTCGTGGTTAGGAAAGCTACATGCTGTCAAAATGAACGTACTCCCCAAACTGCTCTACCTTTTTCGGACCTTACCTATCTCGATTTTAGCGATAGACTTGAAAAAAATACAGAAATTACTAATGAGTTTTCTGTGGAACAATAAAAAACCTAGAATAAACAGAGAAACAACTACTGCGACTAAGAAGGATGGTGGGCTCGGATTTCCAGACATTTCCAGGTACTTTAAAGCTGCTAGATTAGCACAACTAGTTAAGTGGTATGTCAGGGACTCCCCCCCGGTATGGGTTCAATTAGAAAAACACATACTAGGGTCCAATGATTTAATCATGCGTCAGTTACTATGGCTCTCAACCCAGCAGGGCTTCAAGTTACCCCAATCAATTCCATCAAGTGTGAGGCATTCAATTTCCCTATGGAAATATATAAATAAGAGGAACAGACTGCTGGGCCAGGAGTCAGGGCTCAGCCCTCTATGGCCACTTTCAACTAACCCCAAAATAAACTCTAATGCTCAATACAGATGGTGGATTGATAATAATTGCTCAATTGCGGCAGATTTACCGGTTGTTAATCAAAAATGGTCCACCACCGCATTCCTAGAAGACAAACCCCTTCCTCCGGGGGAATGGCTTAACCTAATCGCTATAAACCAAAGATTAAATCACATCACTAAGAATAAAGGAGGGCAAAATATATCCTTATTCGAAAAATGTTGCATTAAATTCCCGGGAGGGAAAGGAAACATCTCCACAATATATAACCATTTAAGCGATTTAGTCACTCCCCCTAAAGTACACTATGAATCAGCATGGGAAGCTGACCTCAACATAAATTTAGACAGAGACCAATGGAATAGTATTCGGAAACAAGCCAAACACACATCACTTAACGTAATTATGAAAGAAAACTCCTATAAAGTTATTATGAGGTGGTACCTAACCCCAGTAAGAATGCACATAGGGAACCAGACAATTAGTGACATATGCGAAAGGGGCTGCAACCAAAAAGGGACTCTAATCCATAAATTATGGGAATGCCCTATGATTAGACACACATGGGTGGACACCTACAAAACCCTGGAGAAACTATGGGGTCAATGCTATCCCATGAGACCAGAAGAGGCCATCCTAGGATTACCGGTAGAAGGGATGTCCAACTCAGAACAATTCCTAACTAACCAAATTTTCCTAGCAGTTAGGATAGTAGTAGCCGCCCATTGGAAATCACCCACCCCAACATTTGAAGTAGTCTTAAACAAAATTGAGTTCGTTCGTTCCATGAGCGTTTTGTCCGCAGAGGTTGACCATAACTACAAGCGCTGGGCCTCCTGCTGGGCCGCCTGGGAGACAAGACGCGGCAGATGAATAGGGTGAGTGACACTTCTCCCTACAAAGGAGCTATTAGGGGATCCATAGTAGTAGTGGTCTTAATTTACCCAACATCATTAGCCCACACAGTAACCTAAACACAGAATAATCTTTCTATTAGATGCTACCAACCAAGCTCAAAACAGTTGGTCAGGAATCCAAGTTCATCATATTTTTCCCATAGTTATGGGACTTCATTAAATATAGTTTTCTCGTTAGCCTTAAGTTATTTAAAAGCTAATATCAGCTATTATAATACCAGAAAAACGGAAAAGGGAGAGGAGTTTTGGACAGGCAGAGGACACACTGGAAACCAAATATGTTAAATATGTTTATTGTTAATTCCTATTTATCACTTCTAATGTTTTTGGTGTACTATGTTATATGTCTGACCTGTCTAATAAAAATCAATTAAAAAAAAAAAAAAAAATAATAATAATTTGGTAAAATTATAGCAATAATCCCATATTATAAGTGTCGAACCATGAGACGTTGTCACGCTTTGCATGGTGCATACGACATAGGAAATGAGCGCCATAGGCGCTCATCACTTACAAGCCTTGTGAAGCGTGGCGAGCCGTTAACGCGTATAACCTAGGCGAAGAGAGGAGAGCACTGAAGGCAATGAAAAACGCGGGACTTAGACACCAAACACTTAGTAAACGCGCGTTCTCATTAGCCTACAAGCAATTGACAAACGCAAGAAAAACACACAAAAAAAAGAATACGACATAGAAAAAATATGAGGTTAACGGCCGAACCGTAAACACCAAAAAAACACAAAAAACACAAATAAAATACAAATAAATACAAAAAACATCAGTCACAGCACGGGGGAACAGCCAGGACGTCTGGGAGTAAGGTGGAACGCGAATTTAAGCCGATTTTTGACGACTTTCATCACACGAAAATCGCCTAAGCGAGAAAAAAACGAGGCTAAACGACCCAGACAGCGCAAAACACTGCCAAACGCATAGCACTTTCACACAGGAACTTACAAATTACAAAATACACTATTACAAATTACGGAAAATGCTTGCGAGCCGCGTAACAAATTAATAACATTACAAATCAACAATGGAGCTTTACACAACTTCACCAACGGATTTCCCTCACTCACACAACCAATTTCTAATGCACAGTTAGGACATTCATTACACTTTAGCATCAGAGCACCAAGACTCAAACTGTACATTGTATGCTGACAGAAAATATAAACAGATTGTTAGCTGTTCAGGCTATTGATTGCTGGATAAATTAATTACAAAGAGGTAAAGCATATTCATTTATTCAAGTAATAATTAA
This sequence comes from Discoglossus pictus, assembly GCA_027410445.1. Classification (NCBI taxonomy): domain Eukaryota; kingdom Metazoa; phylum Chordata; class Amphibia; order Anura; family Alytidae; genus Discoglossus; species Discoglossus pictus. The sequence goes on from CM050169.1 coordinate 163,776,513, forward strand.
TTCATTATTGATTAAGTAAATATAGATAAATATATATCTCTCTTTATAATGAGTGACAAAGGTGCTCAGAGGAGCAAAAAGGTTTACGTTGTGTGTCAAACAGCATTCCCATGGCTTCAAATTTTATTGCCCCATCATTTTTGAAGGGCAAGTGGCTAGTTTATAACATAACAATAATAAAACAATATAATAACATAGCAATATAATATTTATTTATACACACATACATACAGTATATACTATTATCAAATAAGTATTATTGTTAATATTTATTAAAATGAATGTTATTATTACTATCAGGAAATCAATTACTTTACTTATATATTCATATTTAAAATTACATACATATATATATATATATATATATATATATATATATATATATACCGTATATACTCAAGTATAAGCCGACCCGAGAATAAGCCGAGGCACCTATTTTACCACAAAAATACTGGGAAAACTTAGTGACTTGAGTATAAGCGGAGGGTTGGAAATGTGCTGCCCCTTGTGTCCCTCTTGTGCCCTCTGTGTCCCCCTCTTGTGTGCCCTCTGTGCCACTTTCTTGTGTCCCCCCTCTCTCTCCCCTGTGTCTCTTCCTGCCTCTCCCTCCCCTGTGTCTCTTGACCTCCTCTCCCTCCCCTGTGTCTCTTCCCCCTCCCTCCCATTTATCTCTTCCCCCCTCTCCCTCCCCTGTGTCTCTTCCCTCTTCCTCCCTCCCCTGTGTCTCTTCCCCCCTCTCCCTCCCCTGTGTCTCTTTCCCTCCCCCTCCCTTATCATCCTCCTCATCCTCCCTCCTCAACCCCTCTCCTCATCCTCCCTCCTCATCCTTCCTCCTTAACCCCCCTCCTCATCCTCCCTCCTCATCCTCTCTCCTTAATCCCCCTCCTCAACACACCTCCTCAAACCCCCTCCTCATCCTCCCTCCTCAAACCCCTCCTCAACCCCCCTCCTCAACCCCCCTCCTCAACCTTAACCCCCCTCCTCATCCTCAACCCCCCTCCTTCCCCTCAACCTTCTTCCTCAACCTCAACCCCCCTCCTTATCCTCCTTTCTCAACCCCCTCCTCACTTTACCCCTCTCTAATTACCTCCCCCGTGCATGTCATTAGCATATGCCGGTTCCCGACACAGCCGGAAAGACGCGCAGAGGAGTGGAGAAGCAGCTGATGGAAGGTAAGTGAGGGCAAAGGGAAAGGGGGAGGTAATTAGAGAGGGGTAAAGTGATGATGAGGGAGGATGAGAAGGGGGTTGGGTTGAGGAGGGAGTATGAGGAGGGGGGTTCAGGTTGAGGAGGGGGGTTGAGGTTGAGGAAGGGGTTGAGGATGAGGAGGGGGGTTGAGGAGGGGGAGGGGGGTTGAGAAGGGGGATTGAGGATGAGGAGAGGGGTTGAGGAGGGGGGTTCAGGATGAGGAGGGGGTTGAGGAGGGGGGTTGAGGATGAGGAGGGGTTGAGGAGGGGGGTTGAGAAGGGAGGATGATAAGGGAGGGGGAGGGAAAGAGACATGAGGGAGAGGGGGGAAAGAGACACAGGGGAGGGAGGGGGGGAGAGACACAGGGGTGGAGAGACAAAGATGGGAAAGAGACACAGGGTGACGAGTATAAGCCAAGAGGGTTTGGTTGTAAATCCTTAAATATTTTGCGTATTCCTTCTAGAACCGGATGGTATGTGGTTACTAGAGGTGTACGTGAAGTTGTTTCTTTAGCTTTGTATTGCAACAGGTGTTCACCAGGTGTTCTGATGGCAGAGGTTACTTTCTGGGTGATAATACAGGGTTTGTAACCCTTCTGTCTGAATGAGGCAGACAGTGTTTTTAAGTATTTATCACGTTCCTCTGTGTTTGAACATATGCGGTGGTATCTGATCGCTTGACTATGAATTACCCCTTGTTTAGTATGGGAGGGGTGGAAGCTAGAGTTGTGGAGGTAACAACATCTGTCTGTATGTTTCCTATAGACAGATGAATTCAGTTTGCCATTTATAATGGAAATGGTGGTGTCCAGAAAGTGAACCTGTTCTGTGGAGAAATCCATTTTAAATTAAATGGATGGGTGAAAGGTATTGAACGAATTATGGTCTTTGAGTTTTCCTTTCCCTTCTGTCCATAAGATGAACAGAATATATATATATGTATATGTAAAGAGGCTATTATGTAATATGCCTCCCATTGAAAGCCATTTCTAGAAATGCTATGTACTGCAAACCTACCATATATACTATTAATTAAAACAAGCAATATGCTCCTTATGTACAAATACTTTCACTATTGATGAATTCACATATACCATTTGATTGTTTGTTTAGTTTGTCTATTTCAGTGCTGAACTATAGTAGCGCATTGAGATGAATTGTGGCAAATCCATATGTCTGGACCTGCAGCTTTGTTGTTTACATGACTTTCGCAAAATTGTTACTGTTATGTTAGCTATGACATAGTCCCCTGACCCAAAAATTGAATGTAGACAATGAGTGTACATTATGGATTTGGTCAAATGTGCACTTGCAATGTGTTTAACATTTCCACATAAGTAGCTACAAGTATGTGAATCAGAGTCCAAAAACACAATAGTCCTCCATAACAACATCACTCAAGTTAAAGAAGATCAGTAAAAATGTAAACATGGAGTCTATATAGGCAAATGTTTCCTGCTCAAAACGTTGATTGTGTTGTGCTGAGCAAGCTAACACACAAGGACCTATGAGTGGAGTTTTTTTAGAAGAAGCAGATTATTTTTCACTTAATTTCTGTCATAGCCTATCCACCTATTAATATATACTTGCACATTATACAGGTCATCCTTGATACCCACAATATATACCCTATATCCATATCCACATTACCCTAACTCATACCCCCTACCTCCCACATATACTCTGCTACACAACTAATACTACATACCTATAACACATTCCAGCTGCTACATGACCCATCCCCTTACTACTTTCCCCTTGCAGTCACTACAAGTAGAAATCACATAGTGCACACATTTTTATTTTGTAAATGTAAATATACATATTTGTTCATTTATATGTGAGTGTCTATTTGAGCATATATGTGAGTGAGTGAGTGGTGTGTGTAACACTTATGTTTTGTTGTCCAAAATGGAGGATTCAAGAAGTGAAAAGAGAAGTTATCAGGGGAGAGGAGAAGAGATGGATTCAGATGGTGGCCACTATATTGAAAGGAGAAGGAGAGCAGTAGAGTAATGGGCAGAGGAGATCAACTTCTGTGGATGTGGGAGTAGCAGCTGCACAACGAACAATAGGCACACAGGGTAAAAGGAAAGATGGGGAGGCTTGGGATTGATGGTTGGAGAATGGGGATGATCCCCATCTGTAGGGCAAGAGGGGGACAGCACTGGCAGACACACACAGCGCTATTAAATTCCCTCAACGTGTAAAACCGCGGCTATTAAATTGGCCCCGTAAAGCAACCCACCAACAACTTGCGAGGTAAGGGTGAAAAAAACCCTACGGGAAGTCAACAAACAAACTCCACAGCCGCAAATCCTTTGATCTGTCAAGCCCGTAACTGGTTCTTTCCAAACATCGCTATTAAATTGCAACAAATCCACTGGCGTTCAACCCTGCAAATGGAGCTAAAAAGCCAACAGGTACTAGAGAGGACCGGCAAGGGGGTTAAAGTCCTATGCGTGGCACTGTAAATGCAAATATAAACAAACTTCTGTACTTATAATTAAAAGGAATGTGATGTTAGGTATTAAAATTAATAGCACAACATTCTCAAGCTTGCAAATCTGCAATATAAAATACTTTTTTTAATGTGTAATTTCAGTGTTATATCAATCCCGGCAATCAGTGTGTTAATACATATAATGGAACTCCCATGGATTAGAATATCATATTAACTGATTTATTAATATTGCATTATTTCTGGAATGCGAGTCGGATCGAAACTTGTAATTGAAGTCTGTAAGGTTTTGAAATCTAACCTCCATTTTTTAGTGACCTAATGATGACGATTTATTTTGCTATTGGCTCAGTCTAAACCCGTAACTACGGGTTTGACTAATTGATCATGTTCACAGTCGCACATTCAATGCGTGCAAGAGCTGTTTACAGGTTTGCGTCTCGGGCCCGTAGCTCGCAGCCTTGTTAAATTTAATAGCTCTGTGACACTGCCAAATTTCAAGACTGCAGCCTTTGCGGGCTTGCCAATGCCGATACAGGCTTCAAATTTACAACCTTATTAAATTGCGATTCGGTAAATATAAAAGGGCTTTATTTAAGCACACAACATATTTTATTTACAGAAGTTTTTAGTTAGTGAACTTCTATCCAAAAGCAAGGTCTTCACTAACTAAAAACTTCTGTAAAAAAAATATGCTGTGTGCTTAAATAGAGCCTTTTTAAATTTACTGAATCGCAATTTAATAAGGCTGTTAATAGGGCTGACAGTTCGGGGAAAAAAGCTAAGATCCACAAAGCCCCCAAATACACCATTGAGGAGTTTACAGTACTCATAAATGTCATCTACGACAGATCCTATATTCATGGTTACAGAGAGCTGAGAGCTGGTAACGGGTCAAAAATGTAGAAAGATGTAGCTCAGGAGGTCAACACTATTGGGAGTGTTCAAAAATCTGAAGCACCATTATGATGACTTCTGGTCCACAGTGAGGAAGAAGGTGGGTCTGGAAGTTACCAATCCTAGAGCAACAGGTGGCGGTTCCCTCAAGGTGGTGAAGTATAAATGGTCTACCCTCCTGAGGAGCAGGATAGTCATGAACAGAGGAGTGAGCATTCCAGAGTTGTACTGCAAGCCTATGCTAACCCTGTAGGATGGGCATGGGTTTACAGTACAAACATGCACCACAACTCATACAAAACAATCATTCATGTTAGTAAAACATATATGCCTACTCAGTGATAAGACCTACACCACATAACAATGGATTATTCACTCAATTGCAATATAAAGTTTTAATATACAATCACGCTGATGCTCATCAATGACTGATAATGATTCTGTGAAACACAAACAACAAACCAATCAAATGTATAATCATGAGGCCATACAGTATAATTAATTTAAGACAAAACCTAAATCTAAGGTAAAAATATGGGTAAACCAAACCAGAATACATTATAGAGTGCCTTGCAAAAGTATTCACCCCCCTGGACTTTTTACCTATTTTGTTACATTGCAGCCTTAAGTTCAATGTTTTGTTAATCTGAATTTTATGTGATGAATCAGAACACAATAGTCTAAATTGGTGAAGTGAAATGAGAAAAATATATACATAAAAATTTTTTTAGAAATAGAAAACAGAAAATTGGCATGTGGAGCTGTGATTGCTGCAAAAGGTGGCTCTACTAAGTATTGACTTTAGGGGGGTGAATATTTATGTACATTTACTTTTTCTGTTATTTTGTCCTATTTGTTATTTGCTTCACAATAAAAAAAATCTTCAATGTTGTGGGCATGTTCTGTAAATTAAATGATGCAAATCCTCAAATAATCCATGTTAATTCCAGGTTGTGAGGCAACAAAACATGAAAAATGCCAAGGGGGGTGAATACTTTTGCAAGGCACTGTAAATGATGTCAATTACTTGATCTACAACTGTGAAATTATATTAATAAAAGTTAAATAACTTTTATTAATATTATCATAATGTCTCCTAATACTTGTCCATGCAGCACTTAACTGAAAACATAACATGAAAGCACTGAATGATGCTGTTATCATGAGCAGTAGTAACTAAGCATTTGTTATTTTCCTCAATAGAGTCAGCAGCCAACAGAGAAGAATGTCAGCCAAGAGGTCCAACAAATGCAGGGGCACATTGCTGGCCATAAGAGGAGCTTCAGCAGTCATTGGCCATAAGAGTATCATTTTACCCCCCTCCCCCAACTGATATTTCTCCTGGCTGCTCTACTTGAGCACAGCTGATCTGTATGGACCTTAGCCAAGTGTCTCGGAATGCTTCTATTCCACCACCAGCAGCAGCACCACTTGCAGCACTACCATCACCGATGCACACAACAACATAGCAACCCTCTTTCATACTTAATGCATAAATAGGTATACTGAATCAGCAGATACATGTGGGCAGGCATTTTGAGGCGATGGAGGTCTTTTAAAGAGTACTGCTCCTGGTGGTGTTACATACCAGGCTTGACAACACGAGGCACCATAGGTAGATCCTTGACCAAAGCAAAAAGGACATATTGCAATGGCAAAAGAACCAGTCCATCAACGGCTGAACCTCTTCAGTATGATGCTGGAAATCCTGCAATGGCAAAAATTGAATCATCATGCTTATCCACCCCATAAGAGAGGCTTACTAAACACAGTGCTCCAACCACCTCTGCCTGCATCATCCTTTCCACTTCCATCCTACCTTATCATGACTCTTACTGCCAATCCCTTTGGAGTCATGCTTTGAGTTGTCTTTTGTGTTTAGGAGGAGGAAGAAGCAAGAAAGTAAAGATGCCTGCTTTTTTATAATTCTCTTTTTTTAATTCAGGTAACTCTGAAATAGAACATTACAGAGTGATGTTCTCTGGGCGGTGCTACCTGTTACTGTAAGTGAACTATATAATGTGCAGGCCAACATGTTTACATGTACATAACCACATTCTATGTGTAAACACATCTCACAAAAGTTTATATTTCAACAAACAGTGGATGACATAATCAATTTATATTTGACTTGGAAACTTTCAAATTAAAATGACCTACATTATTTTATTCCATTCTGGTACATTAGTCCACTTGAGAAGGAACTGGCATGGCAGTCTACCATGCACTTTCGTACCAGCCCTACATTGACAAGATCCATTACAGATCAAAACAGTGACTGTCAGTGGGTAGGTCTCCTAACATCTGCATAATCCAAGCTATGCTTCAAAGCTGTGTATTATAACAATCATATATTGAAATGAGCCATGCATAGTGGTATTGGATTAAAAATTGGCTATGCATTCGGTATTTATTTGTATATCTCTGTCCAGGACTACAGTGCAATAACATTTTTTTTTTTATTCTGAGCAGGAATTGTTGTGGGAGGGCTTAAAAAACTAAACTAAAATGACCATATTCAAGTCGATTCTTTTTCAATTTAAAAAATGTAAACACATTTCCAAATGATTTTCCACATTCTAATTGATGTGCAGAGATCATATGGCAACTTTTAAGGGCCTTTATTGACCAAGATGAGTGAAACAATATAACTAATATAATATTTGGGATGTACAAAGAACAAATCAATAACTCATCTAACCAACAAAGTATATTGATGTTGTCGAATTTGTATATGCTCCTGTACTTGGAAATATTTTCTTAGAAAAGCAGTCATTATTAGTATGATGGCATTTTATATGGATAATCTTTTGGAAGCACTCAAGGTCTGAAGCTCTGTGCCCTTGATATAAATAATTATTAACTTTATTCATTAGAACATACTGTCATTTACCTCCTGTTTGCAGCATTAGAGTTGATGTAGCATTGATTTATTTTAAATCCAGAGTGAAAGACTTGTAAAATGGTTCACTTGTTTAAATGCATCAAGAGAGGAGAATTGATTATGTTTGAAAAATAATAGATGGAAGTAAAAACAATCTGTCATTACTGTTTTAAAATATTGCTATTTACTAGCACATATGCATTAGTAAATAATAGGGACACATTAAACACTCTACATGATCCATTAAATCCCATTGAGAGTACTTTGTCTATTTTAAAAGCAGCTTTTGATTAAATACAAAAATATTATAAAAACGTATGGTGATGCAGTTTGCAGTTGAAGCTCTGTGCAAAATATTTAATTTAATTTTCAAATATGACTAATTCAGAGTCAGCCTTTTAACTAAGATGTTTTCCACATAAATTTTTCCCAGTTTACAGGAGTGTCACTTGGAAGAAGCTTTTAATTCCAATGAGTATGTGTAAGCCACACCCTTTTTCCAATTTTTTAGCTTGCGAGTTACGGGTGTGGCTTATATTCGCGACTGTAAAAATAAATCATTTCCGATTTGCAAACTTTGCTTGTTACGTGTGCAGCTTCTATTTGCAAACGCAAAATTACTGCTGATTTGCGCGATTGTGAGTTAAGGGTGCCGATTTTCGTGCTTGAGACTGCGGTATGGAATAGCGATTTACGGTTTTAGTGATTCTAACATCCTGTAAAGCCTGTAACCTGCAAAAAAAGCTACCAGTGCTAATTAAGAAGCCTGTTTCTTGCAATGGCTGATCACTTTGAGAGTCTTTTTCTCTCCAATTTTACGGGTGCGGCTTATATTTGAGTACTATCTTTTTTCTATTTTTTCCCCTTGAACTTTATAGGTGAGACTTATATGCGGGTGCGGCTTATATTTGGACCAATATGGTATTCTTAACTAGATAACTAATTGTGGAATAAAATCTGTAATGACAGTGAATATAGAGAGATCCCCAGAACAACTTCAATACAGACAAGTAATGCCGACATCTCAAAATGTTTGTTGACATAGGTTAAGCACATATCTTGAAACTAACATAAAGACATACTCCTCTTCCTCTTCTACCATTGTCCCACTCTCTCCTAAATATGGATTACCCTCCAAATTAACAGTCCAGTCTTTAGAACCTCCACCATTTTACAGTAATCACATATATAGTTGTGAGCATGCGAGCTGTTTCCAACGCTTGCTGGCTCGTGCAGTGTGCCTGTGGCCCTCACAAAGAGAGGGCCTAAGTTGCTGGCAAGGAGCGCCAAAGGCGCTCCTTGCCAGCAACTTCAGACTTTGCAACATTTACGTAGTTTACAAAAGGAAAATACGAGACACGTTACGACCCATTACGACCTCGCAAAAATTTGCCGAAACAAGCGCACATCAAAACATGAAAAACGCAATAAATACACACAACAAATACATAAAAAGCTAACCTACAGGAAGAGGGGGCACAGCTACGGATATTCTGAAAAAGTCGTACGACATCCAAAACGAAGGACGCTAAATCAGCCACAGCCGCATACCACACATTAGCCGCCATTTTAGAACAATAACTTATACAATGCGGAAGTACACAGCTAGGCTAACGGATTTGCCTTGTGCACGCACACTATTACACTACACACATTCATGACACTTACACAGCAGATCCACAGCACTAATGCTGCAGCAACATGAATTTTCAGCTCTTCAACAGAATGCTTCCTGCATATATTACTTCAAAATAGGTAAAGTATATTAATTTATTAATGTATTATTTATTTGATTACCATACACCAAACAGCATTAGCTCACTTACAATTTCATTGCCGTCATTTTTTGATGGGCAATATTCTAGTATTTTATATTTGCTGTTAATAAGCACTCCTATTTTCCCAGGCAGGGTTCTTGCACTGGCAAGCATACATTTTAGGTTGCTATGTTTCTGCAGGATTGAAGTACTTTATATTCTATTTGAGCTACTTACCAATACTTCAATATAGTGCTTCCCACCCACCTACTAGTTTAAAAACTCCCCCTCTCCTTTCTAACATCCTCTACCCAGCAAACAAGCTCCCTCTTCATTAAGGTACAATCCATCACTGCTATAGAGATTGTATCCCTCAAAGAAGTAATTCAATGTGTTTTAAGACCCCCAAACCATCCTTCCTACACCACATTTTTAGGCACATATTAAGCTCCCTATGCTCCTGTCTCCCTTGGCTAGCATGTGTCACTAGTAAAATAATTGGAGGTTCTTGCCCTAACCTTGGTTCCTAGCAACATGCCAAACCCGAGGACCTGGGAGACAGCAAACTGTTAGGTTGTCAGGATCTTGTTAGCAAATCAACCCATCAATCTTCCTAATAATAATCCGCCCTCCCTTGCCTCTAGTAGAACTGCTCTGCAAGCTGTTAGAAGGAATACCTCTATCTGGCATTGGTATTCCAGAATGGACATCCCAACAGTTTCACTCAGTTTGGCATGTGGTTTTGTATCACATAATATAATTGTCGAACTACGAGACGTTGTTACGCTTTGTGTGGTACTTTGTGTGTACAACTTAGGCGATGAGCGCCAAAGGTGCTCTTCGCCTGCGAGCCGTTTACTTGCAGCACTTAGGCAATGAGCGCCAAAGGCGCTCATCGCCTACAAGCCTCGCATAGCGAGGCGAGCTAATAAGGCACTAAAACTCGCAGCACTTGGGCGATGAGCGCCAAAGGTGCTCACTGCCCGCTCCCCTCGCGAAGTGAAGCGAGCAGTGGAGGAAATGAAACATGTGGAACTTAGCAAGAAAGGAGCACCAAAGGTCAAAAACATCACACACAGCACAGGGGAGCAGCCAGGACATCTGGGAGTGAGGTGGAATGCGAATTTAAGTTGATTTTACCAAATTTCGACACTCGAAAAATGGCTAAGCAAGAAAAAAAATAGCGGCCAAGCAAAATGAAAATGAGGCTACACGACACTGGACTGCGCAAAAAAACGCCAACCGCATACTACTTTCACTCAGGAACGTACGAGGTACAAAATACACTATTACAAAGGACAGCAAATGCTCGCGAATCATGTAGCAAATAGACAAACAACGCAATTTTACAACCCTAACTTGCAACGAACAACATTACACATCTAAAGTAGCGCTTTACACAAATAAACCAACGGTTTGCCTTCGCGCACGCAGCCTATTTCTAATTCACAGTTGGGACATTCATAACACTATCTCCTCAGGCCAGCAACAGTCCAACTGGACATTATATGCTTCAGGACAATAGCTTCAGGCTATTGATTGTTACATATATTAGTTAGAAAAAGGTAAACTATATTAATGTATTATTCAATTAATTCTCTCTCTCTATCTCTATCTCTATCTCTATTTCTCTCTCTTTCTCTCTCTCTCGTTTGTTGCAGAGTGCATGGTACAGGGTGGCTAAAGCGTCGCTCATTGGGAGCCATAAGATGAACGCAGAAGGCGCTCAGTGCGAGAGTCCTTAGAGTATAAAAAGCTTAACATTGTGTGCCAAACAGCACTGCCATGGCTTAAAATTTTATTGACTGTCATTTTTTGCTTCCTTACTTGCTGTATTCGTCCGAACCCCTTTTCTTGGAATTCTCCCTTTATTAAATTCCCTCTCCCTATTCACTGCTCACTATTTGAAAGTTCCAAGCTTGCCCTATTAAATTAGATTAGATTGCCTATTCACCTATAGACTGATTATTGCACATTTACTTCAAGGCAAAAAGCAGACACCATTTCCCTTCGAGCTAGCAACTGACTTAGACCAAACTGCAAGATTAGATATTGTGCAACCTGAAACAACTCAGGATTCTACAGGGCACTCTTTTTATTGTCTGGTTTGTGTAATAAAAAATAGTTTCATATTGGTGTATATTATCTAGTTATATACAGGAAACTAAATACTATTATTATACCAAAATGTATTACAAAAATCCTGGTTTCTCACTTAATCAAGCTCATAGACACATGACTTTCTCAACAATGATCTACAAGTGCATATCTTATATTTTTATTTTGTGAAGTTTGATGTATGTAAAAAAAGGCACACTTAAAGCAGACCTGTTATGATTGAGTTTTTTGCATCAACGGAGAGAACAGCAAGTGCAACCTTTATTCATTTTTTAAATAGATGCATCTTACCCTTCTTTTCTCTTCACCACCAACTTAGTGGCAACCATGTGAATAATATTCAAAGTAGTCTGCTACCCTTTCACCACCCCAAGACAATTTGAAAATCCCTTGAAAATAAACGTGTATTATACAACTATGACTTTCTCTTCTTGAACATTGTTATTATTTAAAAAGTTAGGCATATATGTGACATGTTAGCAAGCTTTGCAAGAGGTAGAAGTTAGGTGAAATACATTGTGAAACACACCATGAACAAATGCCCTGGTCAGGTGACTTTGTTGGCTTTACCTTGCATACAAACCACAATCAACATGCACAATGCATCATTCACCCTTCTGTACCACATCCAAACCCTTTAGATGGTAAATCTGCAAGTTTTCAATCTGACATGGTGCTTTGGGGAAGCTCTATGGACACTGGATTCTAAGCTCGAAGACCTGGCCCTCCATTTTTTGCAATGTGTTAATATTGTTTTGCTTTGAACACAATCCATGTATAGTGCTATAGAATATGTAGGCGCTTTACAAATAAACAATAATAATAATAATAACTCAGAAAGAGGGAGGAATTCCTATGCTACTGAAAAAAAGATTGTACCATCCTCAGCTAAATTATGCTTTTAAATAAGATTAAATGCATTACGGCTATGTATTATCATCAACCAAAAGAATGATATCTCAAATTTGATGGGTCCAATTTGTTAAACTTAAAATATTCTCGCCAAAATATGTTTTTACACTCCCATACCCATTTTAAAAATAATCTCCAGCTATAATTTTTTTCAAAATCTGGTCGACATATAATAAGTGTAGCAACTGGGGGAATAATCTGGATGAAGCTTTGAATTTGATTTGTTTGTTTAATGTTTCTTTAATTCATTTTTTTTCAACTTGGTGCATGCGGTTTTTTGTTACACAGTCTACGAAGAAATGGAAACCTATTTCATCTGAAATGTGTATTACAATGTGTTACTATAATCTTTTATTTCAGGATTTGGGTTCATGCCTGTTTCATATCACATATATATTTGTGAGCATACGAGTTGTTGCTAACGCTTGCGGGCGAAGCGAGGGTCGCAGTTGCTGGCAAGGCGCTCCTTGCCAGCAACTGCCACCCTCATAAAATTTACGGAACAGTGGAGGGTTTTAAATCACCTTTCTAGCAACCATAGCATACTTAGTGTATAATTATACACACAACATGGTTCCTACATCAGTTTTTAATTGTAGTACTTATACAATTCCACATGCCATAACTACGAATGATAAAGGATATACTTTATATACCTAAGCCTAGATTCACTAATGTGTGGGGCTTACCAATTGCAAGTCTTATTGCAGTGAGCTTAGTAAGATTTCCCTAATATAACAAAATCTAAAATGGGCAATAGTGCTTCGAATTTATTTGCCTTATTATTACTAGCAAGGTGCCTAAACCCATAATTATGATAATTAACATTACATTAATGTATTACATTCAAATGTTATTCACATGTCTAGTTCATCTTGCCTTAAGTTAAGCATTAAATTGGTGATATGTATTGCTGGGATGCAGGAACTCTGGGACAAATCCCTGTCAGATTTTAAGAGAGGGATGGAGGAGACAGAATCCTCTTTCCTCCCTGCTCTGCATGGCAGACATTTTATCCCACACACTCCAGCTATCCTCCTCCCCTGTCTCTGTTTCTTTCTATCATTCTGTCACCCCTCTCCTACCTGTGTCTCCTTCCTTCTAGACCTTATGTCATCGCACTGAGCCTGTGAGGAGCTGTAACAACTTCCTCTATTAGACCCTCACCTGTGTGTAAACCCCTCTACCTCATTCTCTCATATCACTTGTCTCCCTTCTATTTCTCTCTTTGGTTTTCTCCATTTTCTTATCCATTTCATTTTTCTCTCTCTGCCTCTTCTCTTTTAACCGCCCTCTTTTCTTGCTCTCCCTATATTTCTTCTCTTTTCTCTCCCTCTCGTGTTCTTCAACTGTCCCTTATCCTTTTCTCCTGCTTCTGATCTCTTGTCCTGTTATCCTTTTTTCGATACCTCTTTCATGTCACATCATTATCTCTTCAACTTTTTTACCTCTACCTTTTACCTTATTTATGCTGTGCCCTTTCTTCTCTCACTTGCATCCCTTTCTTTCTTGCCTACGCTCTGTCTCTTTCCCACTCTCCTCTCTTGTCCTCTCATTACTCCCCATCTCTCTTGACTACCCTCTCATTACTTCCCTTCCCTCTCTTTCTTGTCATCCTTATCTTTTTCATTGCCCTTAGTCTTGTCTTGTAAGTAGAAGATATAGGCTACTATTATTGAACATTAATACCCTCAAATAGGGATAACAAAGAGTTTACACTCAAGTATCCATATCAGCATCTGACTAATAAACACAAAATAGACCTCATCTAATCGCAATCAATATGTAATTGAGATATGTCTGAAATCATTGCTGACTGACAGCCTTATTAAATTGCAATTCGGCCAATTGTAAAGGACTCTATATAAGCACAGAGCATATATTTTTTACAGAAGTTTTTAGTTAGTGATTTTCTATCCAAAAGCAAGGTCTTCACTAACTAAAAGCTTCTGTAAAAAAATATGCTCTGTGCTTAAATAGAGCCCTATTCAATTGGCTGAATCACAATTTAATAAGGCAGTGAATGTCTATAAATAAAAGGTTAACCCACATATACTAATAAGATGAAGTAGTAATCATCTATAGAAATCTGAATATGTGAAACTGTTAGCTTCAAAATTAGCTTTTTATTTGCCTATTAAAAAAAATATACAATCACACATGCAGACATACACACAGAGTGCCGCAGCAAGGATCAACCTTTTATTTCTAGACATTCAGTCGGCGATGATTTTAGACATATCTCAATTACATATTTATTGAGATTAGATGAGACCATCAGGTCTAATTAGATGATATGACTTGTGCTAACTTATCTGCTGAATGTGGCTGTCACGTTTATATATATCTAATTTGTGTTTATTAGTCAGATGGTGATACGGATATTTGAGCTTAGACTCTTTGTTATCCTTATTTGCTGGTACTTATGTTCAGTAATAGTAGCCAATCTCTTCTACTTACATTTCACTATTCATTAGCTGCTATGAGCTTCAGACCCAGACATCCATCTTATGTCCTTCCATGTTAGTGAAGTACCTATATGGTAGACTGTATACATATAGTACAGAAATTTGTGGGTTTTCTCCTATTGATTTTCCTTAGTCTTGTCTTCTCTATCTCTACTCTCATCTTCTCTTCACTGTCACTGACTCTTCACCTCTCTATTCATCTTAATTCTCAGACTTCGGGATACTTAGTTCTTCCCTTTTTTTATAAGGGGATTGTTCTGGAGTAGCTACACTGAAAGGAATTAGAATGTAATAGAAGTGGAGAAGACCTTGTGAGTTGGAGAGGAGATGTCAGGTCAATGCAAACCACTGACGTCAAACAGATAAACAAGTGGCGTAAACTCTTAGGTCATTATTTTAGGAAATAATTGCAAGGGGTTACATTTTAATTATCTGATGGATTGTGTAAAGTTAATGTATATGCATATTTCTCGTTTCAGCAGCAGGAATGATTTATAGATGCCATTCAGGACCACATACTTTAAGTTTCACGCCACTGATGTATTGTAACTTACCCTGCACAATGTGATTCAGTGTAGTTTCTGAAGATAAGAAAAAAGACAAATCATATATACATATAAGTCTTTCCCCTTTTTCATTCTACAAAATAAATTACCATGTGTTCTCAGTCAAGTGTTAATTTTATTTTCTCATTTTCTTTCTTTGCATTTTCTTAGATTTTCATGGACTGTAAAAACTGTATTACACTAAAAAATCCTTTTGTTAAACTGTATGTTCTTACCAAAATAAATAAGGTAGTCTTGAATTACTATTTTTGAGGCTAAACAAAATGCATCAATTTATACTGGAGATCTATTTTGTTTTGTACTTTCACTAGTTTTCAAATTACTTATAATGTTACAATACGAAAAAGCTGCAGGGACATAAACACCAAGCTTAACTCTCAAACAGAGGACAGCAGAATTGCCTGCTGGATGGACAAACAAATATATTAAATTAAATTGTCTGTGAGGGCAATCTGAGAGTAGACACTCATTAAAAACTTTCCGTTATGAACTGGATTAGTCCCTGCTGAGCGCTTGTCCATTCCATTGAATGACGGAATAGTCTCATTAGTATGAATGCTAGATTACAGGAACAATTCTTTCAGATCCCCGTAGGTTTAGCAAAGCTGGACAATTTAACTACCTTTGACCTTTTAGCCTGGCACCTCCGGTAGGTTTTCTGTCATTATCATAACATTTGTTCAAAATTTTAAAGAACCACTAAAGTGCATTTGTAAGTAAAGTATATATGTTTGTATGTTAGGCATAAACTATTAAAACAGTATGCAGTTTAAAATAAATATTGGGGATAAGTGATGATGGACTGTCACTGAGCCTATGAGGCAGCTATAAGCACGGTACTATACTGTGGTCTAGCTGTAGGCAATGGGGCAGGGATAATTATGTCAAGCCAAGTCTACTTCCAAGCTCCTTTAAGATCCAGCCTCCTGGCAATGCTGGTCAATCCCCCTGATAAGGCACAGGGAGATGGAGAAAGGCAGCTCTCTTTAGGGGGGAAACATACAATTAAAAATGTAAGACAAATATTTATTTATTTATTTTAGACTACATACTGTTTTTAATAATCTGTTTCTAACAAACATACAAACTTTACTTTTAAATGCATTGCAGTGATCCTTTAAGTAAATGTTCAGAAATGTTTTAGTCTTTTTACCTAGGGAAACTGTGATCCCTTTTAAAATGTCATTGTTTTCTTGCAGCTTATTTAAAGGAAACAATTCTGTGTAGGTTGTTAAATGATTACAATCATATTCAACAAACCAATACTTTTTACAAGCAGTTCCTACAATAGTTTAGTCACACATTGACAAGATATCACTAATGGAAAATAGTGTGGTTCAACTCCAGAATTAATCAAATAACTGGAATTTTCATGACTGGATGTTACCAGTTGATTAGACAGTATATTATTCCAACTACACAGACTTTTATTATTAATTAACTAAGAGGAAATAAAGAATGTTTAGTATTATAATTTAGCTAGAAGTATATAAATCATTGCTATTATTTATAAAACAAATTTTTCAAGATCGTAAAGAACCTATCATTTTTATTCTGTTTTTTCATAGAGTGTTAAATATGGCTATACATTGCACTAGCCATTTTCTTTACCATCAGCCATCCTTGAGATATAGAGCTTTGCAGCTCTGTGTGCTTGGTTAGTATACAGAGAGGAATCCAACTGAATGAGGGTAGACCACTTTTCTCACCACATAAATAATCACAGTGCTTCACAAATCTGCATATCAAAAACATGTTGTATGCCAGAGCCACAAACTAGCATAACTAAACCCTGCAACCCAGTGGCTGAGCTAGTGAATAGAGGGCCCGGTGCAAATAAACAACTTGGGCCCCCTCACCTGGGAGGAGGGGGGCACATAACTTTTTTTTATCCGTCTCCCACATACAACTGCCCCCCTATCGGTATATATCACATATATAGTTGAGAGCAGGCGAGCCAGCCAGAGCCGTTGCTGACACTTGCGAGCTTGCGCAGCGAGCAGCGGCCCTCGCGTAGCCGAAGGCGCTCCTTGCCAGCAACTGCGACCCTCGCAAACTTTACGCCGCAGCGCAAACAACACGACACACCAACTACGACCCTCGCAAACTTTACCTCGCAACGCAAACAACATACGAGACACGTTACCACACATTACGACCTCGCAACAATCGGACGCAACTCGCGAACATTAAAAAATTCAAAACACAATAAATACACACAGCACATACATAAAAAACTTACCTACAGCAAGAGGACGCACCCAGGACCTCAAAAAAAAAACAACTTACACCTTCATTTAAGTAAAAATAAAAGAGTTTGAACACTAAAAAATTCGCTATGCGAGAGAAAATATGTCCGTCCAACAAATCGAAAACGAGGCTACAGCACTCTAAACACGCAAATCACCACAAACGACCTACGGATATTCCGTTAAGATGCATACCACACATTACCCGCCATTTTACGCCAATGCGGAAGTACACAACTACGCTAACGGTTTGGTCTCGCGCACGCACACTATTACACTGCACACATTCAGCACGCTTACACAGCAGCTCCACACCACTAATGCTGCAGCAACATCAAAACAGATTGCAGCTCTTCAACACAATGTTTCAAAATAGGTAAAGTATATTCATTTATTAATGTATTATATATTTCAGTAGTACACACCAAACAGCATTAGCTACTTTACAATTTAATTGCCGTCATTTTTTGACGGGCAATTCTCTAGTATATATATATATACAGTAGAATCCCGGTTATCCAGCACCCAACTATCCGTGACTCTCAAGCAACCGGCACCGGCATCAGTTCCCCATTTTCAAAAAAATCCTACTAAACCGGCATAACCAGAACTATCCGGCAGTTCGAGACTGCAAAAAAAAAAAGATAACTTTTTTTCTAATTGTTTTTTTTGGCCCTAACTGGCCCATTTTAGGAGCTAAAGCATTTTTAAATGCATTTTGTTTTTTTTTGCAGGGTTTAAGGGTTGTTTAGAACTTAAATTCAAAGGACTCCCAATTAACCATAAACTACAGTTATCCTGGCAATAGGGAGTTCCCGTGGATATATATATATATATATATATATATATATATATATAATTATATATTATCCAGTCCCGGCACCCACCCATCCCTTCCCCTACTGCCCCGTACCACCCCAATCGCTCATGGCCCTACTGCATCCTCCCACCTTGGTCCCTCCTGCCCCCCTCTTCTTGCACTCACCTGCTCCGGTGTTTCTTTTTTTCTTTTGCCTGCATCTTCTGAACTGGGACGTCAAGGGACCATGGTGTGGGGGCTTTAGACAGAACTGGGCCCTTTCCAGGGCGCACCGGCGGTAGTTCCGTCCCTGATGCAGTCAATGTTGAGTATCTCAGTAACCATTTAGTTCAGAAAATATGGATTGAGCAATGCATTGCAAAATGTATAATTAATGCACATAATTAAGTACCACAAGCATTTTTTCTTTTGCCTCTGATTCATATATTTAAATATTTTCAGACAACTTATGTCACATATTCAAAAACAACCCTTTTTAAATGGTTTCATTTTGAATCACCTAAATTAAAAAGATTGCCCAAGCTAATTAAATCATGTGGGTTTTAGATTTACACACAAAAGACAGTCCAGTTTGTAATGTAAAGTATATTTATGTACGTTTAACCTTGGTTATTGGACCCATATTTGATTTATGTTAACTTGAACAGACTGTTTAGTTTCTTCAGCAATTTAAAGAAACATGTTAAAAGGTTTGTTTTTTTCTAATGTCTGAGACAATAATGTGTCTTTTATTAACTTGCTAACACAATACAATAATTCCTAATTTAATCCTTCATTATTGTTATTCCCAGTTTATTTTCTCATTGGAACATTTCTATCTTCTAGCATCAAATGTTCAATTCAAAAAAGAGTATTATGTGCTACAGGAGCAATTATATCTGACAATCACACAAATCTGTCCATTGACACAATGGAAAGGCCATCATTTATTGTGAAGGACCAGCAATAGAATCCTTAAATATATTAGACCAATCACCCAATGGTGAAAAATAAGAGGACAGGGGATGCCTAAGTCGATTATCTGTTTGAGCAAACTATAATTTTCACTGACTGTTATTACAGACTGGATGAAATATACTGTACTGCTTCAAGATACAAAGCAAGAAAAGAACAGAGAGTGATACAGAAATACTTCTCTCAACCAAAGTTTGAAAAAAGGCATTTTATTTCAGTTATTCTATTAAAAAAAAAGTACAAAGCTTACCCAAACTTATTTGCACAATATTACTTTGTTTTTAGAATTCATTAATTTTCTTAGTTAAAAAGAAGTCAGTAAACAACAGTGTGGTAAAAGTTAAAAACACACAAAGCATAACCTGGCTCCAGTACAACACAAGACTCTATATTTGTAAAAAACTTTTGGAACAACAGAAAGTGATTGTTTAATAGTACAATATATACAAATGTGCAGTAGTGGATTAGACAAAGAGCTGTTTAGTATGATATTACGTCTTGAATAATGTACATTTATGAAGCAGATCGGGGAGATATGTTACCTTGGGAGTATGTTACCTTGGGAGTATGTTCCTCTGTGTGGTAGCTTTAAGTGTTGCTACAGAGAAGAGATGACTAATAATACTTTAACTTAATCTAATAAGCTTTATTTTACTGTAAGTGAGCAACTTTAGCTATATTTTAGTTTTAATCTTGCAAGTAAACAGCAAGTTGAGCTAAAGAGACTAAAGTTTTAAGGAATTAAAGACCTAAAGGGTTAATGACTAGATTTAAACAATTAGAGAGTATAACATGTCTTTATTGAAAAATTGCCATCATTTCACATGCTAGCAAGTTAATGCTTAAGATCCTCCAAGCTCGGCTCCAGGTGTGCAAGCCAGTTTTGCAGAAGAGGCACAAGAGATCAAATTACAAATGTCTGAAGGATAATAGAGAAAGCAAGAGAGTTCCAAAAAACATTTACTTCTGCTTCATAGACTAAAATAAAGGCTTTGACTGTGTGGATCACATCAACACGTGGCAAGTTTTTAAAGAGATGGGAGTACCAGATAATCTCATCTGCCTCCTGAGAAATCTGTATGTGGACCAAGAAACCACGTTCAGAAACAAACATGGGACAACATTATTCTAGATCAGGAAAGGAGTAAGACAAAGTTGTATATTGTCACCTTAGTTATTCAACTAATACAGGGAGGACATTATGTGTAATGCCGGGCAAAATGAATCCAAAACTTCAATCAATATTGCTGGAAGAAATATTAACAACCTCAGATACGCAGATGATATTAGTCTGATGACTGAAAGTGAGGAGGAACTAAAAGGCCCTACATAGAGTGTGGCTTGCTGCTCAATATTAAAAAGATAATGACAAACTGCAATCTTCCTGGCAAATAGATGAGGGTGAAAGAAGAGAGTGCAAAGGGTACCCTGGTACTCAAGGTTAAAAAGATGATAATCATAGCAAGCAGCAATCTCAGTTCATGTAAAATTGATGGGGAAGAAGTGGAGGCAGTGACATGAAATTAAAAGATGTTTGCTTCTGGGGAGGGAAGCTATTGCAAATTAGTAAACAGTAAATATATTACATTATCAACTAAGGTCCGCATAGTTAAAATGTTATTACCAGTAAAAACATACAGATATGATAGCTGGACAATAAATAGGATTGTGCGCTGTAGAACTGATGCCTTTAAATTTGCAGTGGTAGAGAAAACTACATTGAGTCCCTTGGACTGCTAGAAAATCCAATAAATACTTCAAAAAATAAAGACAAGCTGTTAACTAGAAGGAATGATCATGAACAGTAGGGGAGCTAGTGAATGGAAGGCCCCAGTGCAAAAATACATTTTGGTCCCTCCCCCCCAAGGGTTTATGTTGGCCCCCCTCTGGTGCCAAATATATATATATAAAATATATATATATATATATATATATATATATATTGTGGCAAGGCCTGTGTCTACAGGTTGCTCCTGTGATCAGCACATAAATCACTGAGTCCCAGTATACTTCTATCTTTGCTTTTAATGAAATGATACCAAACAAACAGTAGCTTATTGTCAGCAGAGACTCCTCACTGCACTTGGGCCAGAGCCTAATCAGCAGCCCTTCCCATCTCTGCTTTCCAGGCTTTAAAGTGAAGTTCCAGGGGGGTTAATTAGGAGTTCTCCAGGAGCTTAACTCCATCGCTCCTGTCAAGAACTCTTCACGCTCTGTACCTGGCACCATCCTCTAGGCAGCAAACTGTCACAATATATATATATATATATATATTATTTTTGTTTTTTTATGTTTAGCCTTTTTTGAAGAAGGTTTAAAGTAATTACTAAAAATCTCTGCTATGATCTCACACAAACATGCACAAAAATGAACATACTTAAACTGTATTGTTACTTTTAATTTGATAAAAAGTAGACAAAGAATAGTGTATTCAATTCTTAAGTATACAGGCAACCAAAATATTTGTAGCCAAGGGATTACTTTGTGGGTCCTAGTCCTTCTAAAGAGTAATAGTACTTGTTTAAGTAAAAAAAAATTATATTACTATTAATTATAATATAAATATATTAAAATAATACTTATTAGGAACAAGAATTTCTCTACTCTTTGACCTTGTGTTTCTTCATCTTGGGCTTGGCATGCTTACCCTCCTGTAGGCACTGACAGCACATGGGGCCCTGCCATTTAGTTTCAGACAATACATGCTGTATTTCTCTAGCTCATGATCTGCACAGGTGGGGAACTTGCACAGAGTGTTCTGTTCATCAACAATGTACCAGCTGGTTTCTGTGGGTTAGTGCTAGAAGACGCTAGCTGTAGGGTGACACTTCTTTTGACAGAGGATCAGTATAAGACATCACTTTGTTTGCACATTACAGCAGCCTAGCAGCAGGTCCTTTTCCTAGCAGCAGGTCCTCCAGTGGCTGCATCTGCTGCCCCACTACTCTATGCAGCTGGCACTGTGCTACTCTCCTGTTGGTACTGCTGCACTTTTGTCTCAAGCTGCCAATTGCACTGAAAGCCACGCAACCCCTTCTCACCCAAGCACTGTAGACAAATGTTGAAGGAGGAGTTGCACAAACTTAGAGGTGGGGACAAAGGACGCCAGGGGCAGGACCCATGGGTGCATGGGATGGGTATGAGGGTTTCAGGGGCAAGGCTGAGGGATGCCAGGGGCGTGGTGGGATCCAACACTACAGAAATGTGGAAAAATAAAATAATACAAAAAATAAATAACAGACTGCACTGGGCCCCTAGTGCTGGGCCCCGGAGCATTGAACTGGTTGCACAGGCGGTAGCTCTGCCCACCGATCATGAGGTTAAAGTTAAAATGTTTTAGCCATGAGAAGACAGGGTTCCCTAGAGAAGACTGATTGAAGGCACACAAAGAAGGGCATGACAGAGGCAGAGATGGATAGATGAGATCATTGAAGCAATGAATATGAGCTTGATTTAGCTCAGTGGCTGACAGATGCGTCTGGCGTGCTGTGGTCCACAGGGTCACAGAGAGTTGGCCATGACGGAATGACTAAACAACAACAGCAAATGTCTTTGTCGCACCTACCACCCATCATAAAAGGGAGGAAATCTATTAAGATAGTTATTTGTAGAGGGCATGTCCCCAAAAAATTAACTGTAAAAAAAATAACACACACTGTTTCATTGTATTGAACAGGAAATAAGCATTCACATACATATTTATATATGTTTCTTAGCATATAAATGGGCAGTTTACCAACATAACTTTTAAGGGTTAAATAACATAGAGTTTAACATTCAAATACATATAGCGTTTGCATACCCTGGCAGAAATGTTGCCATTTATTTTGAAAATATGATGGATCATGCAATAAAAATGTCAATTATTGAAGGATAGTGATCATATGAAGCCATTTATTATCATATAGTTGTTTGGCTACTTTTTAAATTATAATGGTAACAGAAATCACCCAAATGGCCCTTATCAAAAGTTTACATACTATTGAATGTTTGGCCTTGTTACAGATACACAAGGTGACACACACAGGTTAATTTTCTACACCTGTGGCTTTTTAAATTGCAATTAGTGTCTGTGTATAAATAGTCAATGAGTTTGTTAGCTCACGTGGATGCACTGAGTAGGCTAGATACTGAGCCATGGGAAGCAGAAAAGAACTCTCAAAAGATCTGAGTAACAAGGTAATGTAAATTTGTTAAAATGAAAAAGGATATAAAAAAGATTTCAGCCACAACTGCCAGAAGAATTTTTCGGAATACAAAGAAAAACCCACAGGTAAACCCCAGGAGAAATACAGGGAGCTCTGGAAAAAGATGGTGTGTTTGTTTCAAGGAGAACAATACGACGATACTTGAAACATAATGAGAGGCATGCTCAAGTTGCCAGAAAGAAACCTTTACTGTGCCAATGCCACAAGAAAGCCTGGTTACAATATGCCCAACAACACCTTGCCACACCTCACAGCTTCTGACACACTGTCATTTGGAGTGATGAGACCAAAATAGAGCTGTATGGTCACAAACATAAGAGCTATGTTTGGAGAGGGGTCAACAAGGCCTTTAGTGAAAATAATACTATCCCCACTTGGAAGCATGGTGGTGGCTCACTGATGTGTTTTTTTGGAGGGGGGGGAGTGAGCTCTAAATGCACAGGGAATCTTGTGAATATTAATGGCAAGATGAATGCAGCATGTTGTCATAAAACACTGGCAGACAATTTGCATTCTTCTGCACAAAGGCTGTGCATGGGAAACTCTTGGACATTCCAGCATGGCAATGACCCTAAGCAAGTGGTTACAGCAGAAAAAGGTGAAGGTTGTGGAGTGGCCATCACAGCCTCCTAATATAATATCATCCAGCCACTCTAGGTAGATCACAAACATGCTGTTCATGCAAGAC
This sequence comes from Discoglossus pictus, assembly GCA_027410445.1. Lineage (NCBI taxonomy): Eukaryota > Metazoa > Chordata > Amphibia > Anura > Alytidae > Discoglossus > Discoglossus pictus. Next base: position 163,800,682 of record CM050169.1, read on the forward strand.
AACCAAAGACTTTGCATGACCTGGAGGCATTTTTGCCAAGACGAATGGGCAGCTATACCACCTGCAAGAATTAGACAACTATTACAAAAGACTGCACGCCGTCATTAATCCTAAAGAGGGCAATACACAGTATTAAGAACTAAGGGTATGCAAACTTTTGAACAGGGTCATTTAATTGTTTTCTTTGTTGCCATGTTTTCTTTTATGATTGTGCCATTCTGTTATAATCTACAGTTGAATATGAATCCCATAAGAAATAAAAGAAGTGTGTTTTGCCTGCTCACTCATGTTTTCTTTATAAATGGTACATATATTACCAATTTGCAAAGGGTATACAAACTTTTGAGCACAACTGTATGTAACATATATGTTGCAGGGGCGTCACCTGTGAAGACATTGCCTAAGGCCACCTCAGATATAAATCTGTCCTTGGGCATCCTCTCTGTAGCCAAGAGATAGGGTTATCAGTTCATGTAAATTGGTGCAACAGGACATGGTCTGAGTAAAGCTGTCTATACAAGAGTGGAATAATCACTCCAGTTGAAACAATTTTCCTGCACAACTCTTTTGTAAGGAAGTCCAGTTTAGGCTATTTTCATCAAACATACGTATATTATGATTATGAACACATATTACGGTAAGAAAACTAGTCAGTATGTTTTTTTAGACAAATGTTTTCCTTGTACAGTGCTACCTCAGTTCGTGTCCGCTCCAGTTCCCGTCGAACTTGATTCATGTCATGTCTCCCCAGGGGGAAAATTACTCAGATTGCGTCACTTGCTTGGTTCACTCCGCGTCTTGCCTGATCACTTGCTCTGAACTCTAAGCTCTGAACTTGACATGATCACGACACCCTGCTCTCTGCAGCTGTGCCAATAAGTACCAATGTGCTCAGCCTGTGCCTGTAAAAGCCTAATGTGCCCAGCCTGTGTCTGTAAAAGCCTAATGTGCGCAGTCTGTGCCTGTAAGAGCCAAAGTGTAGCCTGTGCCTATAAGAACCAAAGTTTCAAGCAATATCCTCTCTCTTGTTTCTACTCCTCTACATTGCCACCATCCCATTTTGCCCTCAAGTCCTCTCAGTACAGTTAAAGTGAAGTTAAATTCTCTCTTATTTTATCTAATTATTGTTTTTTCTCTGTTTAGTTTTAAGATTTTGTATCAAAAAACAAGACCATCAGTTCAAACTAAAACGTGAAAGATCTGGGATCCGAAATTGATTATTTCAATTTACATTGATTCCTATGGGAAATGCTTGTTTGGTTCACATCCTGTTTGGTTCACATCCTGCCGTCCAGAAGGGATTAAGGTCTTGAACCAAGGTACCACTATATTAACCTTTTAATCATGATTCAGAGCTTTTTGTTATTTATGTTTCATACAAAATGCCTAAAAAATAACATGTTAATACTGAAAATGGAATTGTAAAATACATATCTTTCTCAAATATGTAATTTGAAATTTGTTTCCTGTAAAATAATGTTCTTCTTCTTGCAACTTGAAATATATTAAATTAATTATAGCCTAAAGCAAATTGTTTTGGAAATATAGCAAAATGTATAATGTAGCCCAGAATCAGAATAATATGAAGCAGTGACCCATTTTATAATTTTTCTAAGCAAAGCAAAAATACATTTTACTAAGTAAAACAATCCTCCTTTATCAGGTTATGTAAAATATTTTGGATGATTAATAATTGACAGATCACCATACTGAGCAGTCAGATAATTCCTCTGACATGAAGCCTACTGTTTCTTTTCTACAAATGTAATTCTGCACTTTCATGAACACATATAGCTCTAAATGCAGCAACATCCTTATTGTCCTATTGCTTTAGGGCCTATGGCTCTATTGCGAATAGTGTGTTTGTTTGCCCTTTTGCAGTTAATAGTGCCATAGATACATTAAATATTATACTGAGTTGTGATAGTGGCATAGATTAGGTGTGAAAGGATGCATGTCCTTTATGTTATAATAAAAGAAAAATGTCCTACATGGCATTCATTTCACATGTTGTAAGCGTGAGAATAGCGTAAAAACCCTACAACAACCTCTTCCTGAGATCTTCAGGGGGACCTCATTAACAATAGAAGCTCTTCTCAATCAGAATGTAAAATAGTGTAATGATATTAAAGTGTAAATCCATATTTGACTACCTAAAATATTTATAGCTCACTCTTTTGCTTGTCCCCCAAATAAATCAATGCAGAAACCTGTGATACAATATGAGGAGTGAAACTGAAAATGGTTTACCCCAAGATTCAAGCAAACGGGCAATAAAAAGTGAAGCCAAATATTTACTTTACAAATTTGCCTATAATATTGAACATTTAAAACACTGAAAATGAGCTGACTTTCTTTTCTCTAATCATACTTCCTCCTGTTGGATATGAGGAATAAGTTACATGAGAACCGGCTGGCTAAATGTTTGATCTTTGTTATATTCTTTGTCTAAATCCTGTAATGTTACAATTCTTAAATACTGAGGGAATTTACTTATTTTCTCCCATGAGATGAGGCTGTGAGAAGGGCTGTGGTCTTGTTTTCCCCATAGGAAATAGTTCATATTAAATCAAAGGATGCACTTGAGATGCTTAATAAATTAATAAATTCTCAGCATCTCTACCCTTGCTTCTCATTCTCTCTCAATACAAACAATTAAAAATAATTAAAAAAAAAACCAGAATGTTTTTTAAGAAAATCATCTTTCTTTTTTTATTTGTATAAAGCAAAAATCATCTTATCTATCATATGTATATCGCTTAAGACAATATTAATGTGAAACAGTGAAACTGGAAACATATATAATATAAATTAGTATTTACATTTAGATTTTAATTGAATTAGTTTACAAATTAAATTGTTTCAAAAATTGTCAATATGGTTTTAATAAACTAATTTCTTATTTTTTCAAAATAGACTGTGTGGTATAGGACAGTAATCCATGTTCTTATAAGCACAGAGAAAATGAAACAACATAAGACACCTGAAAAACCCAAAGTAATATATACTTTGTCCCAGTTTGACATAAAAGGACTCTAAACACATTTTAGTGCCCACACATCCACCAAAAATAGGAGTACGGGAAGTGAAAGGAAAATAACAATGTGTTAAGTGGATATAAGAAGACACAATTAGCTGAACAAATAGACAGTCAGAGTCAGCAGTCACATAAAATAATAGGGGCCAGGACGGAAAGTAAGCATTATTTGTTACGATATACTAATTTAGAACCAAAGAACCAGTGTTAGTCATCACAAAATGCAACTGGCATAGAAAGTTAAAGAGACATGCAAACATTAGTCACAGATTTCTGCTAAATATACTTTACTATGCTATGTAACGTTAAATGTAATATCTGGAATGTGACTCACTATAACCAAACCAGACTTCTTTGTATGACATTTCTGATAAATAATGACATTTTTCTTAATGCAAATGTAAGAACACTTCTCAGAACATTAATGTAACATACTGTTTCAAAGCAAATTTTATATTTTTAAAAGATTCATTGTTTGTAGATAAAAAGCTTATGATGCAGACAAAAAGAGACATATAAATATATACAAAAAGTAATAGAAAATAAATATTAACACAAGAAAACAAAATAAAAATATGCATCATGACTAATTTCAGTATTTGGCCACAGAGATATGGAGTTTCTAGACACTTGAAGGCCAGACAGGCTGAGTTCATTAGTAGACAGATATCCATATTGTCTCCAAGGAGTGAAATCAAGGTCATGAACCAGAAAAACAAAGATGAACAATTGCACATACAAACACCCCTCAGGGTGCTTTCCCTAAGCACTTGAGTATTTATAAAAAAAAAGGTATATATAGAGTCAAAGGGAAAACGTAATGGGTGTATTCATAGTCATATTTTCTAGGGGGATAGTTGACACCATGTACATTAAAAGGGCATTGAATAGGTTCTATTTTGGTATTATAAAAAACTATATTTAAAAAAGTACATTTGCAGTTTAGTAGGAACTTAGATTGTACTTGTGATTTTATTTTCCTTTTGTCTCTGCATTGTATCTAGTTCTGAAAATAAGTATAATTCCCTGGAGGTTGCAACACATTCTTCATAGTGATTTAAGAAGATGGAAATGAGGGTGAATAGCTTTGCTATAAAAAAAAAATTGCAAGGCGCAGAACTTAAAAAAAAAAAATGAGGTTGGAAACATAGTTAACGGCCAAACCACACAAATCAAACAAAAAATACAAAATAAAACTCACACACAGCACAGGGGGACCGCCAGGACGTCTGGGAGTGAGGTTGCACGCAAATTCAAGCCGAATTTGCTGACTTTCGGCACTCGAAAATCGGCTAAGCGAGAAAAGAAATGGCGGCCGAAAAAAATTTAAATGAGGCAACACTTTTACCCAGGAACGTATGAGGTACAAAATACACTATTAGAAGGGATGGAAAATGCACGCGAGACGGGTAACACATAGACAATCGCCGCCATTTTACAACACTAACTTGCAACTAATAACATTACGAATCTAAAATGTCGCTTTACCCGAATAAACAAACGGTTTGGTCTTGCGCACGCATTTATAATGCTCAATTGGCACATTGCTCACACTTTCTCATCAGGGCAGCAAGAGTGCAGATTGCTAGCTCTTCGCGATATTGTTTGCTGGATATATTAATTACAAATAGGTAAAGTATATTAATTAATTAAGTAATTAATTAAGTAATTATTATAAAAACAAGTAATATATATATATATATATATATATATATATATATATAAATATGCTAAATAGCATATTTTACGCTGTTGTTACTTTATGAATACATTAATGCTTCACACTTCCTAATACTTTTGTTCATTCAGAATTAATTATTAACATACATTAATTTAATAAGTATTCATTAGTAATGTGAAATAAAAATGTATACTTTCAACTGCAGTTACATTTATCGCGCCGAAGGTACTCAGAGGAGCAAAAGAACATGAGAGGAGAGGCTCGCAATGAGCACCGAAGGCTCTCATTGCGAGCCATGCAATGAGCGCCAAAGGTGATCAGCGCAAGGGTAGCAATGAGCGCCGTAGTTCCTCAGAGTAGCAAAAGCTTTACATTGAGTGGCAAACAGCATTGCCATGGCTTCAAATTGTATTGCCCCGTCATTTTTGACGGGCAAGTCGCTAGTTATATATAACTAGCGACTTGTCTGTCAAAAAAACGGTCAATCAAATTGCAAGGCTGGAAATGCTGTTTGGCACACAATTTAAGGTTTTTGCTCCTCTGAGCACCCTCTGCGCTCATTGTGAGCCCCCTCGCTGAGCACCTTCTGCGCTCATTGCAAGCCTCTCCCCTCGTGTAATTTTGGTGGTGTGAGCACCTTTGGCGCTCATTGCAAGGGCCGTGCTGATTGCCGTTGATGCTCATTGCGAGCCTCTCCTCTCGTGTACTTTTGTTCCTCTGAGCACTCTTTGTTCCTTTGATCCTCTGCTCTACTTTCGGTTCTCTGAGCACCCTGTGTGCTAATTGTGAGCCTCGCTCCTCGCGCCTTTGGAGCTCACCGAATGGCTCACAATGAGCGCCTTCAGTGCTTATTGCGATTCTCTCCACTCGTTTTGGTGGTCTGAGCACCTTTGTCAGTCATTGCAAGGGGCGCGCTGATTGGCTTTGGTGCTCATTGTGAGCCTCTCCCCTTGTGTACCGTTTGTTTAGCTGTGTAATTGGGTAATGTTATTAGTTGTAAGTTAGTTGTAAAATGGCGGCGATTGTCTATGTGTTACGCGGGTGTGGAGCATTTTCCATTGTCCCTAATAGTGTCTTTAATACCTTGTACGTGCCTGTGTAAAAGTCTTATGTGCTTGGGAGTGTTTTGCGTGTTTAGGGGTCGTGTAGCCTTGTTTCATTTTTTTCGGCTGCCATTTTTTTTCTCGCTTAGGCGATTTTCGTGTGTAGAAACTCTGCAAATTGTGGTTAAATTGTCATGCAACCTGACTCCAAGACATCGTAGCTGTCCTCCCATGCTGTGAATGGTGTTTGTTTGGTATTTGTGTTCATTTTGGTGGTGTTATTGTTGTTTTTGTATGTGCATAGTTTGGCTGTTAAGTTTGTATTTTA